>VZSZ01001507.1:256290-288715 GCA_013398815.1 Ibidorhyncha struthersii
CGCTCATCGCCGGGTAACGCTCCTAAAACCGCTGTAACGGCAGAAAAAGCTGTGTGTAGAATACGGGAGGGGGTCGTGGGAAGAGTTAAGCCATCAGGTGAAAAGTAGCGTGCCCTCTGGGGAGAAGAACTTAAGAAAACGTCCGTGCGTGTGTTTTAGAAATGATTAAAGCTTTTCTCGAAAAGGTGGCGCGCTGTCGGTGTTTTAAAATGAGCTTAAATCTTCAACGGTAAGATCACCGCTAGGCTGTGAGTAGCAGGAGCGTGCCTGGGCGGGGGGCGCAGGCGGCGCGGCCCGTGGGTGCTCGCAGGTCGCCCGTGCGGCCCTCTGCCCCTCGGGCTCACCAGAACCCCGCTGTTCCTCCAGGTCCTCCATCCTGAGCGAAGTTTCTACCCGGTCGAGATCTAAATTGCCATCGGGCAAGAACATTCTTGTTTTTGGTAAGTAGCACACGCGAGGAGTTGGGTGGTCGGGGTGGTTTTTTTTGTGGAAACAAACTGTGTTTAAAACAGTGATGTGAAGGAACTGACACGTTACGTTGTGCAATATGATCTATTGTGTTTTTGTCTTCAGGCTGATGGATTTACTTTCTTTTTGGTTTATGCTGTTAGATTCATAAATGTTCTGTATTACGTTCCATTTGTTTAAACGTATGTTAAGTCCTTCGTTCCTGTTGTCGTGGTATAAGTCATTGCATTTAGCTGGAATTCTTGAAAGAAAACAACAAATAAGCATGGCCCAAAAGCGCATGAGGATACTTCTGATTGTTTAAGCGTCTTTTCAAAAATCTTTTCTAAGAAGTTAAAATTAATTCTGAAAGTGTCTTTTTTTCCTGTAAAAACTTACTGGCAGGTGATGATGGTTCAGGTAAAACCACGCTTATGGCTAAAATACAGGGAGCAGAGCATGGGAAGAAAGGACGAGGGCTGGAATACTTGTATCTGAATATTCACGATGAAGACAGAGATGGTAAGTTCATTTTACACGTAATCTCTTCACTGTAATTAAGTAGGTGACATGCTTTTTTTATAACTATGGTTTCATCAGTGTGTTTTGGGTTACGCCCAAGTGGTTGATTCCAGCATTGTTCGGCATGTTTTAGAAGCTATATCAATTTCTTAAAAGCGGAATGTGTTTTACGTTGAGTGTGCGTTGTCCCTTCTGCCCTTCTTACAGCTTGACCTGTGTACGAGCAAAACGTACACTTGAGCAGCCCTCCGGATCCATTTACTTTTAGGGTAGATACATTTGCTGATGCTGACTTCCTAGCAGATAGATTGTCATTTGGTATGACTACTTGATAACTACAGAAAGTAAATGATACATCCGTGAGAATTTAATTCTCAGTATGAGTTTCTGGACGTGGGGGGGGTTGGTGTTGTCTTGCGGGGCTGGGACTGGAATTTTGGTTAACTGTAACTGAGATGTTAGAGTTGAATGAGTGAGGAACCGAATGTAAAGTCAGAATTAGCGTTTCCTTTTCTCACATTGGAGCTTGTCTCTTTGCCCCTTGTCTGTGTTGCTGTTGATGATTGATCTTCCCTACTATATGGAAGGGGGATGATGAGGAGAGACTGCTTAAAAGCAGGTCTAATGATCAGAATACTCCTATTTTTAGGAAGGTTAGGGAGAGGAAGAGATGGGGAGTGAGTTCGTTATTCTTGTTACTAAATCTGCTTGTCTCATTTTGGGCAAACTGCTGGACATCTTTGTGTTAGCTTCTCTCTTCAAAACCAGGAAATGACAGTCCCCCTGTTCACGACTTCCTTCTGAGTCTTCAGTTCAGAAGAGGGAAGCAATCGTGGTGGTTCATCCATGTTCCTGAGAACAAATGAACTAGGAAGATCCTATAATGGTATTTTGGAAATGGAAATGTACTGAAGGCTTGCACGAGTGATTAAGTACCATATGTGACTGGTTGTTATGGAGATTGGTCCCGCGCTCACATGGTAATAAACTGTCTTTGGATACTAAGTTAGGCACAATTAAAGGATGAGTACATTGCCTGTGACTTCAGTGGCCACCTAATCTCGCAGTTCCTAAAAATCTTTTGTGCCGTAGTTTTAAGCGCTGAGCCATTTTTGGCTTCTTGAGGTTCTTGGTGTAAGTGCTTTCTCACCGTGCACAATCTTCTTTAGTACTGCATAAATACTTTAGGGGGGGAAAAAAAACCCCTATGATTAGCGGTGTTAAGACAGCCTGCAATGTGAGACTTCTTGCAACATCAAAGGCGATGGGAATATAAGCAGAAAAATGTTTGGTGTGCTACTTTTCCTGGTACTGTCTATCAAACCCCAAGTATGTCCCTACTTTGGAAATATTTTGGGCCTATTCCTGAGTATCTGAAAGTAAGAAGTATTTGAGATGATTAGGAAAAGCCCATCATAAGAACTCAGGCAGCACTAGCAGGAAAAAAATTGACCTTTTTAACTGCGAGACCCAGCTGGAGAATTCAGGTCTTCATGCATCCCTTTAACGGATGTGTTAGGATCTAATAATACATGCCGTTTTCCTTTCTGTCTCACTAGTGTCATCAGCAAGCAAAATAAATAGCAAAGTGGGTCAGGACCTCCCAGCAGGCAAAGATAACACTCTTCCTTCTCTAGCACAGGTTTGGTTTTGTTTCTTTAAAAACTTTGCGAACTTTAAATGTGTGGGTGCTCAGAGAGACATTTAGGAACAAAGCCTTTATAATTGGCCCACAATTCTTGGAAGCCATAAAGAATCTGCGGATAGGCATTCGGGAGCTTACTGTCACATACTCGGGTCTGAGGGTATCTGCTGCTTCTTACACCCCAACCTACTCAAAACCAGCGAACCATGAGGGTTTCCGGGGGTGTCAGATCGGCGCTGGTCACTGGAACTGTAGTGGAGTGAGAAGATCTTTCCAACTTCTCTTCCAGGTGCTAGAAGCTTTCTTTGCTCTTTGTCTTTTCCTCTTCATTTCAAATGAATTTATTCTGTTGAGGAGAAATAGTTTGGTCATAGTGCCGAGTCATTATCTACCTCAAACCTCCCTTCAGAAATATGAAGGAAGATCTTTTGCGCTGCTTCTTATTCCCCCTGTCTCTTCCTCCTTAAGGGATATTTGAACCTGGCTCCTCCTACAGTGAAGTAGAATTAGTCTAGATTGCTAGATGTGTATCTTAGTTTGCAGTTACTTTTGTCTTTTCCCCTAAAGATTAGATTAAATTGTTGGGGTTTTTTTTATATATGAAAGTTAAATGCATAGAAAGCGCCTCTGTTTTGAAGGAAACCTGTGGCTGATACAGATGCCCACTAACTTTTTGGTTTTCACTGTCATCCGCTTGTTCCTTGGCAGTCGCTGATACCTAGCTTGGATGGCAAGATACACATGACCATTGCCCTGGTAATTAGCTGGTTCGGTTCTGTGAGGTGTTAGTTGTTCGATGTAACACGCAGCACTTTGGTCCCTAGGTCTCAGGATAACTTAGAATAAGTCCACGGCTGAACCTCTACCTGAAAAGTCTCCTTCCTAGGGTACTATCCCCAGTTCTGCCTAGGCTAAGGCATTTGTTCGAGAAGAGGTTTGAGGGCACCTGAGAAGCAATGCTGAGAGCGAGAGGATTCTCCTAGATCATTAGCTGCAGGTACAATATTCTTGGAGCGTATGGCTGCTTCTGCATACGGGATACCCTGGTTCATTTGGATGAGAGCACTTATAGCACTAGCTGTAAAGTTAACTCAGAATATTAAACAGCCTTGGAGCTCCGGCCCTAGAGTCCTTTGTTAGTGGAATTTCTCAGGGAGAGTGACCGGTTTTGATTTTATGCCTCTCTTTGTGATGAGCAGATATTTTACATCTGTGCTGGTTGGTCTGCTTTTGAGAGATGAGAATCTTAATTCATAGGAGGTAGCAGAGAGGCTCTTTGTAATTTTGTTAAAGTATATGTGGCTTTCAGAGTCTCTTGCAGTGATGGGGCAGAGTTAAAGTGAGGATGTGCAGCAACACCGTGAGACAAACTACCTCGACTGGTTTTGTGGTGGTACGGTGTGGGTTAGCTGGCAATTATAAACACCATAGAGGACTTTCAATTGAACTGCGTCAGATTACCAGTGCAGTACAGCTGTCCTGACTGTGCCAAACGTGCCAGCGAAGTAGAACCATTCTGTTGTTGCATTCTCACTTGTAACAAAATCAAGTAGTCTTGTTATTTTGCCTCAGGTTTGGACTGGCCTCAGTCATATCATATGCATATTCCAGTTGAACTGGTTGTTCCAGATTGAGATGAGTGCTGCTGGTACACTGGTTTCTAATGGGAAAATTGGGGGGGGGTTTGTCAACATCTTTAAAGTAGTTCTCTTGAAAATTATTTTTCCCTGTTTTGCCTCTCTTTGCAGCTTGGACAAGGGATAGCTAGTTACCACTGATACCTTTTGAATAAATGCAGGAGATGTAGTTGCAGTTCACAGAATAAACCATCTGCAGTAAAATTCATTAAAGCTGGGAAAATCTTTTTCATGGCTAAAGGGATAACGCAATATTGACAGGATTTAGAAATGTAGTTTTAGCAGCTATTTTAATAGTTTTTATTAAGTAGCACCTGCTTTTTCAGTGGGATCTGGTAGTTGTTTGTTCTGTTTTGGTGTCTCCTGTCGTAGCTGCAATGAAAGGCCCAGTTACCATTCACATCATCTGACTAACGAGGAGCTAGATGTGGTGCTGACAAAGTTGAATTTGCCATCAAGTCTTTGCCAAATTGTGAACAACCACTACTGTTTTTTTCAGTGTGTTTTATATTTGTAGCAAATGTAAATCACAAGCCATACCTCCTTACTGTAAGAAGGGAGGAAAACCTTTCATTTTCATACAATGTTATCTCTTTTTTTCAAAGTGCATTTTAATGCGAGTGCTAGGTTTCCAGTCTTCCTAGCAGATTGATTTCATTTGAGTGATAGTTCCAACTGCATTCTAGTTCCACCTCTGTTCTAGTTCCAGTCCGTGTTCTAGATGTTAAGCAGAAACTAAATCCTGAAGTAGGACAAAGGTGTTTAGCAAACAAAACCTTTAACTTTTAGATATTGGCTTAAAAAACTGACTTAGAAAGAGTGAATTAGGATATTTATTATTTTTTTTTTACTTGTGAAGGTGTGAAAGTCTTTTCTGCAATCATAGCACTTGCCACAGGAGAAACTATAAAAGTGCTGATGAGTTGTGAGCTTTCATAGACTACAGGTAGACTTATGTTAGGTTTTTCAAACTTTCATATTTGCTTCAAGGAGACAGTTGTGCATAGGCATGGTTAATGTCTGTTAGGGACCTTTCGCTCCTAGAAAGCTCACAGGGTTTCTATTCACTGGTAGGTTTCTGCTTTTGGGAATATACAAAGGATGCTGCTGGAACGCAGAGGATGAGAGTCCTGCATAGATGTTTCATTTACTCTTGTGTAATAGTAAAGGTGTGAACGTGTCCACACTAAGTCCTAGCTTCCTTTCTGCTTTTCCAAACTTTTACCAAACATTCCCTCTGTCCTTAGAAGTCTTCTGATAGCTTTCGGTTCGTACCCCCAGCGCTGTGAGAATCCCATGTGGTATCAGTGAGACGGTGTCCTGAAGTGGGGGGGAGGGAGAGGGGAAACAATTGATGAATATGCAAAGGTGCATTTCTTAGATACACAATGATTATCATAACTGTTTACTGCAAAGGATAGATCTGAGATGCACAGTTGGAAGTAAGAAGATGTTTAAGTTAGAAGCATAACTGTTGGCCTGTTTGTGTGATAACTGATGTCTGAATGTCTTACGACAGCCTGGCAGCAGGAGCATAACAAATGCTAAATGAAGACTGCCCGCGTATAGCATCTTGATGTAATCTGTCTGTAACTTGGCTGTTCAGTAATTTTATCCAAGACCTGATTAGAAAGGTAGTATGTATATCTCTGTACTCTTTTGTCCTTCCAGTTTCCTTTGTCAAACTTTTGCCTTTTTCTAGAGCCAGTGGTTTTGATCCTGATGGATTCTTTCTTAGAGTAAACTTATGATAGCCGCAGCAACTGGATTTATTTTGTGAAGTTAAAAGATTTGGGGCACAGGACAGGGAAATATAGTGAGACGGAGTAACTATGAACTTCAGTGGCTGTTTTGAAAATCTTGGCTCTGCAGTGATTGTTTTGGTCATCCACGTAATTCAGAATTCACGTATCTTGTATGGGTACCTATGGAGACACCCTGTTCCCTCTGGACAGCTGTAGTAGAATAGGGAGTCCTTTGGAAAAGGTACTGGAGGAGTCTAGAAGATAGATACAAATGGAGTTGTTCCTTTTCAGGAGGAGGTTCTGAGGATAATGTAATTATTTTCTCTCTCTCTCTCTCTTTTTTTTTTTTTTTCTCCCAATTTGGACAGAATTGGTTGTTCAGAGTATCTGATATATCATTCCTGGATGATGCTCCCTTTTCAGTTTCTTCTATTCTTGCCAATTTAGGGTAAAACTTCTCATGCCGGCTGTCTGTCCCAGCTGATTCTTCCCACCTCCCCACCTTGCATTTCAACAAAAAATATCCAATAATTATCAAAACACTGGGGCACAGAAACACAAAATCTCAAATACCATAACTTTTGTCCAGTGCTCCTTTGTAAGGAGTCTGTGGGTAGGAGCTAAGTCAGTGTGAATTAAGAGCAGGTAGCACAACTTTAAAGTTTGGTAGGTTGTAAGTTTATCCTGTGTTTGCTCTTCCTACTCCTGTGCTAGAAACCTAAGCTGCTTACTGCTTTTATCTTGTTTGCAGCTTATTTCTGTTGAGAGATGTTAAACCAGCTTATGTGTCTGAGGGACACCTAAGGCTTCTCTGCTGGACTCAGCTATAACCACCCCCTTTTGAACTTGGAGTTACATATGTGTCACACGTACTCTGGTTTTACTTGGAATATACATATTTCGAATTCAGGAATGCTGTGGAGTATCTAAAAACTGGGGTGTCAGCTCTTCTTAGTAAAAGCCAAAGACCAGAGATTGTTTTTTAAACAAAAAGATTGTGAACCAAGAAAAAAATCCTGTTAAATGAAAGCATCTACCAAGTTATGTTGGCATTTACACATGCACCTGTGTTTAAAAATAAGCAGGCAAGATCTGCTGGTAGCTCGGCTTTGGTCTTTCACGGAATGCGAAGGTACTCGTCTCTTTGCCCGCAAACTGGCAAAGCAAAAAGTTGGCATCTGTTGGGTTACAACTGTACCTTTTCCTTTCAGATCATACTCGCTGTAACGTTTGGATTCTGGATGGAGACCTATACCATAAAGGGCTATTGAAGTTTGCGGTTTCTGCGGAATCCCTGCAAGACACCATTGTAGTCTTTGTTGCAGACATGTCTAGACCCTGGACTGTTATGGAGTCTTTACAGAAATGGGCCAGTGTCTTGCAAGAACATATTGATAAGATGAAAATTCCTCCAGAAGAGATGAGAGACATGGAACAGAAGTGTAAGTCTTTGTGCATCTATACATTCTTGACTTTTTTTTTCTTTTAACTAGCTCTTGCAACTTTCTTTTGTAGTGATAAATTTCTTTGGATTAACATTTTGAGAATGAGTTGGATAAGAATTACTTTGAAGTTGCGATTACAACTCTAATTCAGTTAGACTCTATTTGGCTTTAAAACAACGCTTCCAGTTTTGCTGTGCTAACAAATCATCAGGCGAATTACTGATCTTGCATAATCCCTTGCAATAATGAGACTTTGATTTTTAAAAAGGCCAATTTTTTAAAAAAACTAACTCCGTACAGAATCACACTTTTAAAATTGCGACAGAATTCAGTAAAGAAGTGAGCTCTCTAAGCCAGGTCCCATTGACATACTGTGTTTGTCTTCCGATAGGTCTCTTCGCCACTGTTTTTCACAAGCCTCAGACTGTGATCCTGGTACATCTAATTGTCTCTCGCTACAGCCACCCCCACCCTGTGACTTTAGGAATGTTGTATAAATTAACTTTCTTTCCTGGCATATCTGTGTCAGGAAAGAATCTGGCCCTGGCAAGCAGTCATCGCTGCAGTATTGTTTCCTGCAGCTTCTGTTCTTTCCTAAAATAGTTTTGAATGTTTCTTGATTTTTTTCTGTTTTCATATTGAATTACCCCAAAGTAAATTTCTTCAGTGGGAAAGACCTTAGCAACATGCACTTCCTTTCAGCTGAGGTACAGATTCAGACTGATCCTTGCTGGTTGCTGCTTTTGTTCATGGCGGGTGGCTGGCTGTACAGGAGTGTTTAAACCTTGCAAATACTGTCTTGTAGCTTCCTTAGATTCACTTTAGGGAGCAGTCTAATCTGTTTGGCATGTGAACATTCAGATGTACTTGTGTAGCTGATCTCCTTTCCGAATGTTAAATATTACTTTCCCAAAAGGCTTGTGCTTATGGCATACTAGCTAGAGTTTAAACTTAATGACTGAAGCCACCCGGGTTTGATCACCAGGTTATATTAAAAAAAAAAAGTAAAATCTGACAATTAAGGGAAAAAGGCTGTTTGGGTTTTTTTTCTGTATGTGTGAGAGGATTTTTTTGGAATGGGAGATGGAAAGTCAGTTCTAGTCTCAAAATACAGCAGCTAACCCAATTTACAGTTTCCTGAGACCAAATTTTATGGCAATGCAAGTGCAGTTTGTGTGCTTAAATTTTACTTTTGTAAAGAGAAGTGTTTTCAGCCTTCACTGTGTGGAGGAGCCAGTAACAGCTATGGCAAAGCTTTAGCACCATCTTTGGGGAACTTAGAAGACATTCCAATAGTACTGTCTTGAGAGATTTCTAAGTTAAAGTAGCGTAGAAGTTCCTGTTTTCTCTTGCACTTCAGTAGAGTTGAGGGAAAAGGAAAACTTGAGAGCTACCTAATTCGCACGCTTGCAGGACTCTACGGCCATCCTGTGATGAAAAACAGAGGTGAACTTTGGTCCTGTATCAGCGTGCAGGTAGAACAGGGGCCTCAGTGTCTCCACTCCCAAACTTCTTGCTCCTTTTCTCAGGCGCTGTGTGGGACACTTGTGTCATCTCAGATCCTTGTCTTCTGAGTTCTTGCAGACTGTCCCTGAGGCCAAATCTGTACTCAGAACTTTGACCGCCGTAGCTTGTAGTTCCCTTAACAGCAAATCGTGCTAAAAGAAATTCCATTTATAGCTGTGGCTATATTAGTGTGACTGCTTAGACAACATAGAGCACACATGCCTGAAGAATGCCTTGTGACTACAGTCTGTCAATAAAGCTACACCAGCAAAGTTTCCCTTACTAAAATCCTGCTGCATAGGCTTCCTGAGATAAACTGCCACTTAGAAAATGGAAAATCGCCATGTTGCAACAGCCCAGATATGAAAAAACTGGGATAATGAAGCGCATATGCAAAGCAGGCAGTGAAAATGTAGAAACAGTGTGCAAAATGAAGAGATGTGCTCAAATCATTCCAGTAAAGCCCCACCGCAGCATAATGCCACAGGGATGTATATGTTTCTTGAGTTCAGCTTGTAAAACCATATTCTCTTACACTTGCTTCTAGCTGGGAGCCTGGGGCGCACGGACCGAGCTGCGCGTCCGCGGTGCTATTACACTCAGTACCAGCAACCAGTAGTTTTGTTGCCCCGAGGAAACATTTTCTAGTATTATCCCATTAGCATCCATTTAAAGCGCTGCTAGGTTGTTCTTTCTCCATTACTAGGATCTTATTACCAGTTGCCAGAAGTCCTTTTGTTGTCTCACTGTTCCCAATGGAATTGAACTTTGGACTGCTTGTCTTTGCTGTCAAGGTTTTCGTGGCCTTTCTCCACCCAGCCTTTTGTCTTGTATTTGCGATTTGAGATATGGACTCTTGGCTTTACTGGGTGGATGCCACTAGGCTCCATCTGGCATGTGGGAAGCTTCCCTTTTGTGTTAAAGAGCTTCCAGAACGGGAGGCAGGACACACATACGGAAGCAACAGGCTGCCTTGAAAGAAACTGAATTATTTAGAGTATACCAAGAGCATTGTTTGTCTGCACTCACCCCTATCACTGAGCTGCTCTGGAAATTCCTTGCTAAAAGCTTGATTAATGTGGATTCAGATAAATAATGTTAGTTCAAATGTTGTATTTTAATTCAATCTCAATTATGATAAATCATTGTTTAAACAACACACGTTCAAATAATTATTTCAGGGAAGATCTAAATTTTGCCTCCCTGTTTATGACAGCAAAGCAGAAAAGACGGCTGTCAAAAATGAAGAAATGCAGAAAGGAAGTATACTGGTAAAATAACTATTATATTAATGTCCTCTGGAGCGTTTGAAGCTGAAGCTTTGAAACACAATAACATAGTTCTCCCCAAAATTAAGTAGTCCTGTTCAAGCTCATTTAGTTTCAGGTTCTCTGCCTTTTTTCTTTTTTTCGCCTTTTTTGTTTTCTGTCATACAGCTGAATGAATTCTAAAGCTAAAAGAGGAAACTTACTTTGTCCAGTCATATTTTGTCTAGGAATTCTTTTCACATGACTAAAATTTATGATCAGTAAAGATAGCGCACAAAAAAGCTAAAAGCTGCATGAATTGATTGTGAAATAGAGTGTAAATATAGAATGATTGTCTCAGATTTTTTTTCTGTGTTTCTCTCGTTCTGCTTTTGTGCTTTTGTGATCTATCTAGTTCAGTAAGTTGCAGCATTTGTCTGCCGTTTCCACATTGCAGTCAAACAGTACTCCAAGACTGAGGATTTTATTGCTATGTGCATCATGTTATCTTTATTTCTTGTTCAAAAAAAATTTAAACCAAAGTCATTTTCTCCTACTTCTTAACAAAGAAGAGAGTTATTTCCCATACTGTACAGAATGTGATTCCTTAATATGAATTGTGTGGAGGAGAAAATACTCATAGCTCGGTAGAAATAAAGGAAAAGAAGAGATTTATGCAAGCTGGTTGGGTGCATGATGAACTTCATGTCCATTAAAAGTTTGAGAGTGGAGATCAAGTGAGAAATGGGTATGGGAGTAAGGTAGGGAAAAAGTATTAAATTGCTTGTGACAAAAAATACCCACTTTAACTGAAGTGAGCTTCTTTATTAGCTGCTTGAATGCAGCCAGGGATGAATGCCAGACTGTCTGCGTTATTAACAGTCCACAACAACAGTCTCCACAGGGAAGTGTTTTCTCCCTCCATACGTGGATCCACCAGCGTGACATACGGCCTTGTTGGCCGCCGTCTGTGGTGGCGGTGTTTGGTCCTGCTCCCTCTTGGGAGAGGGCAGATTCCCGGCTGGGAATGTGGGCTCTCTGGGATGATGGTCTTCGTTCCCGTTCAGCAGAAATCCATGAGGACGTGCCATCAGATTTCTGAAGTTTCTATGTTGCATTTGCTATTGTTTGTATTAGTAAAATTCTTGGGATGTCTTGAATAATGATTTGTATCATGTTGTCAGTCTTACAGTTTTCAAGAGAGGCTTTTCTTGCCCAAATCTGAGGGTGTTTATACTAACAGATATTTTAAAAAGAAAATACTTCCTGCTTTGATATGAACAAAACCTAGGAAACTGATCTTGTCTGATTACAGTGCTGTAGTAGATTGAAAGCAGTATTGTCAAATATTCTTTTACATCTGATTGAGTCAGAAAGGCTTATCTGAATGATTGTAGTGGATGTAAATGGTGTTCTTTTAACTGCTGTAATACACTTGTCTTCAATGGGCTTTTTTCTGTCCTGAGCTAGGAAGAGTCTGACTAATGAGGGTTTTTTAAAATCCTTTTCTAGTTAAATGCCCTGGAATTAACTTGCTTTCTGTGAGACAGTCAGTAAACGTATTTAATCTGCAGAATGTATAATGGAATTTTGATTTCCAGTTACTGGGAATGAAACAGTACTAGAGGAAAGCATCTCTTGAAAGCATTGCTGTTCCCTCTCCACCAGAAGGCACTGCCTCTCCGAGTTTCAAAGCAACTGCATTTGAATTTTTTTTTTTAAATTCCTTGGTCCTTGGAATATGTTGAATTGGTGGTTAAAAGTCTTACTGTCTGTTTGATGGGTTTTTTAAAGTTTTTCCCTGGACTAGAGCTCTCTTGTTTTTCCCAAGAGTGCACAATTCTATATTTCTAATAAGAATTGTAGACTGTGCTGCCTTGAACAGAAACGGTTTTCTGATTTGTTCTTCCTTCTACGTGCCCATTCTATGGCAGGAATGGTTCTGTTTTGAAAAGGTACAGTGAATTCATTTTGCAAGATTTTTATTATAAACTCTTCTGAGGTTTTACCACTTCCTAAACCTCAGAGGTATCAGCTGGCCTGCAGTACAGTCGCAGTTCCTTCCCTGTCACATGGATGGATGCACCGAACAACGGTGTCTTTATGAATGTGCTGGAGATGGGGAGCTTTTCCAGAAAGCTCTCCTTACTGTACGTACAGTCAGCCTGCTCCCACCCTTCCTAAAATAAAGGTGCCTTCATGGGAGCAAACCATGGGCTCCTCATGGCTGAGGGAGGCTTCAGGTGGGATTGCCATGTGAGGAACAACCCTGGCTTTCGGGAGGTGCTCTGCCCGGGAGCAGAGACAGCCAGGAGGCAAATTGGTCTGGTCTGTGGCTTTCATCCTGAAAAAAGGCATAAAGGCATAAAAAGTTGCAGCCCAGGTTTGATAAAGCCTTTGTGGGGTCACAGTGCACAGTTGGTGCACAGAAGTAATACTATCTCTTAGGCATGTCAGTATTTGATAGCATTCAATATTATTGGAACGCTTGTTGTTGCCATAAAATTAAAACATTGAAAACATACAAAGTATCTAATTTTCTCGAATCCATTGTAGTTTTCCAGAATATAATTGAGTTTCTTCAGATAACAACATTTAGAAGTCCTTGAGTCTATATTTATGCAGTGTATTTTTTATAACTCTAGCATGGGACTCCTGCAACAGAAGTGTAGAATAATAGAAACTTAAATTCAGTAGCAGTTTATAAGAAGGAGTGGCTATTTCAGCCTGGTGTTTTCTGTGTCCGTTGACATTTTCACCATGCTTTCTTCCAAAACTAGGTACGAATTGCAGTGAGTGTAGGCTAGGTTGCTAAACCACCTTTACGTTTTCTGTTGTCGATTCCCCTATAATGAAAAGCATTGAGTCGAGGAATGCGCGTTTGTGCATACTATAGCTCTTGCAGCTAGTTCTGATTATTTGTGGTACCTCCAAATTGCACTTGATTTAGCTTGCTGTAAATTTTGGTGGAGGAGAATTCCTGTGTTTGAGGGGGCAACAAGTAGTGCCTCATTATAAACGGGGAAAAAAAAAACCCCTTGAGATTTCTAGTTAGTCATAGATTAATTATGGTTTAAAAAGAACTAGTTCCTTTGTTGTACCTAAAGAAGATCTCTCTCTTCATAGTTATAAAGGAGTTTCAAGAGTATGTAGAACCTGAAGAAGGCTACCAGGGGTCACCACAGAGACGAGGCCCTTCTGGCCAAGAGGATGAACATGTTTCTTTGCCGCTTGGAGAAAATGTGCTGACTCACAACCTGGGTATTCCTGTGCTGGTAGTTTGTACAAAAGTGAGTTTCTAATTCTGGTTGCTATAATGGAAAAGCTCGATTACTTTTCTTTTTGAAGGCATGCCTTATACAGACATGCAAAACGAATTCTGGATTAATAGTAAAGGGATTTATTTTAAAAAGTAAGATTCTGCCATCAGTGTCAATTTTTAATTTTGCAGAAGAGTAATAACATTGTCGTTATATGCTAATTCCTTTATCTTTTTATTTATTTGTGGCATTTTAAAACCAAAGGCTCAAAGTAAATACGATGTATGTGTAATATTAAGGAAAATGTTTTAAGGTGTGCTGGGATTAAATGACCGGGTCGTCTTGGTTTTGTTTTCCTCCCTTTTTTCCAGTGCGATGCAGTGAGCGTACTAGAGAAGGAGCACGATTACAGAGAAGAACACTTCGACTTCATTCAGTCACACATTCGTAGATTCTGCTTACAGTGTATCCTTTCCTGCTCTGGAGAGATTTGCTGTAATCTGGAAGCAAGAAAATACGTTTTAGTGTTGAATTGCACCTAAAGTTAATCTGAGAAATTGCACTTCAAGATTGCTTGGTATTTAGTTATTTACTATGTAGCATTTGGTGTTTTGAAAATGTTGAGAGATGTGTAAAACGTCTTATAGTTTTAAAATTGTGGATTGGATTTGGAGCTTTTGTTCCTTTACAAAGGGCTCGTCGTGCGTTTTGTGAGGTGGTTTTTCTAGGTTTTCTCCTCAGAACTTGCAATTTCCACATAAACCTGAGATCTCAGCTGTCTCTTAGGTTTTTGACTTTTTCAAATTACCTACCCTCCCCAGGCACTTACTTGTGTATGTCAAAGAAAAGTATCATGAGTCTTCTCCTGCTATATCCCCTTCTTCTCCCTGAATACTAAATGGGTACAGCTTCTGCCTTGAACTACTTCTCAAAATCAGGTCTAGTAGATATGTGCCCGTTAGCTCCTGTTTTGAAATTCGTACTATAATTGAAAAACTCTCTCTTATGTAATCTTCCTTAAATAAATAATCAGATGGGGCTGCCTTGATTTATACATCAGTTAAGGAGGAAAAGAACCTTGATCTGTTGTATAAGTACATTGTACATAAAACATACGGTTTTCAGTTTACCACACCTGCCTTAGTGGTAGAAAAGGATGCGGTTTTTATGTAAGTCAGTTGTATAAGCAGCGTGGTTTCAGATTGTTTTCTGTTAAGCACTACACTTCATAGAACATATATATATGTGTGTATATGTATATAACTTGAATGGTTTGTGTCATTCAAAAGCTTGGTATATGAGTATTCTGAAATCCTGCATTAAGAAAGCCACTTAGTGCCTATTACTTGGGTTGCCAGACTCTTTAAGTATACCACACCACCTTTTTAGTATCTTTGGAATTTAGCTGAGAATTAGGACTGACCTGTAATAAAATTACCTTATTCAGGTAGAGAGCAGTAAATAAATGGTCTCTGTAGAAGTGCTTTTTGTGACTGAAAAGGCAAAGCTTTCCCTTTTTTTATAGACCTGCTGGTTGGGACAATGAAAAGAAAATTGCCATTTTACATGAAAACTTCACAACAGTGAAACCAGAAGATGCATATGAGGACTTCATTGTAAAACCTCCTGTAAGAAAGGTAAAAAGGGGTAAACTCTTCCCTGCCCACTGACAATTAAGTGCAGTTCGCTTGAATGGCTACTGATAACTATTAGTATCGAAGAACTCCAAATCTAAATGTAATATTTTTTTGTATCCAAATGCGTGTAACATCAGGGTTTCATTTTCCATTTTTTTAAAATACTGCAAGCAAACACAGAAATCGTTCACCTTCATGAATGAAAGGCAGTCCAAAAATAACCATTTCCTATGAAGCTTTTTGCATGTGTGGGGCAAACCCACTTTTTGAAAACAGAGAATACTGTTGTAGGACTTCAGCAGTTTACATATATGCACTGAGGTTACCATGTAAAGGCAAATCTTGTAAAAGAAGACAGCGTATTGCCATTGCATTAACATATTATTAATGACAGATCTCTTCATGAAAGGCAAGAGCAGTATACAATCCCTATAAATTCTGTATATTGCTCGTTTTGTGAGTATAGGCACACAGGACTAGGATATGTGTAAAATGGATAATATGGAAAGTTGTAAATGAAATTGTATTCTGGTCTGTATGGGAAAGCTTCTTTTACAGCTTTCTTACACACTGAACGTTTCTAGCTCAAGCCCCAGTATTTGGAAGAGGGAAGAGCTGTTTGAAGCTTTCACCGAAGGGAAATTTAATGCTGTTGTAGCCCATGGCACCTGTAGGAAATGATCATTGCCTGGTAGCGGTGTTAGGATTCATGAGAGCTAACGCAGTGCTTTTGGCGGCTGAGGGATTGAGTGTGGGTCTTACGGAGTAAGGAAATCTCAGGTCTTTGAAGAGATGCTGAAGAGATTAATACCTAAACTTAAAAAGATGGATGTGGCTACTTACCAAGTACTCATATTTGTAGGAGAATACCCACAGGCTGGCATCAATGCTCGTCTACTCCGTTCACTTCCAATATTATTTTTTTTAATGACAACTTCTTTAATGTTACTACTCTTTCAAATGTGAAAGAAGTTGGGTTTTTTTTGTTTAAAAAATGAAAATAATGTTAGTTTTTCTTCCCTTTTGATCACCAGAACATAAAAACAGTTATGCTAATTTCAGTTTGTACTTCTAATAACAAAATATTTTCTTCAACAGTTAGTCCATGATAAAGAGCTGGCAGCAGAAGATGAACAAGTGTTTCTTATGAAACAGCAGGTGAGAATGGAAGAATGAAAATAAGTCCTTACTAAATGACATCTCACTTCAAGCTCTTCATTGTTATTGCCTTCAGTTTTTCATCCCTCATGTAAATCACTAGATAGCCACTTTTCAGCTTTCCCAGTTCAGATGTAATTGTGAAATAAGACTTGACTTTAACAAATATTAGTAGAAAATATGGCCGCTTATCTTGGCAAGTTGAAAGGAAAATACGCTGAGAACAGAAATGATTTACATTTCAAGGGGGAAGAGCAAGAAGTTAACTCGAAATTTTACAACATGGATGTGTTGGTCTGTAAAATATAAATACTTTTAAAATGTAGCATCTCAGCGTTGCAGTTTTCTTACAGCCAGAAGCTTGAAAGACTTTAAGATGTCGAAGTTGGCTATGTTGTATCTTGTGGGTTTTTTTACTGCTCTTGTTTCAAAAACATAATAACACATTCCTGTATTGTTAATTATGAATATCATAGAGGTTACAGACTTGGGTGTCTGTGGTTCTGGCCTGTAGTTCTGGAACTGCTGTGTAAGACAAAGGACTGAGGCTTATTTACTTATTTTAACTCTGTCCTCTAGTGGTGAAGTCTGGAAGTATATGAATATCAAAGAGGAAGCGTGTAAATATCAGGAAAAAAAAATCAAATAAATGAATGGTTAGTCAGCTTCGCTGTATTTTATTCCTTTGTATTTTCTGAAGTATATTTAATATTCTTAATATGTTGTTTTTGCAGTCATTCCTTGCCAAACAGCCAGCAACGCCTACAAGAGCATCAGTAAGTAGATCCAAGAGAAGAGTAGGAGGTGTTTTGTTTCCTTCTAGGGAAGAGGGAATGATTCTAAGCGGTAGATGTTCATTTTGTAAATGTAAATGTAAAACAGACAATCTCCCCAAACTGCAGAGAGTAAATTTTTTTTAAAAAGCAGCAATATTTTAAAGTGTTGCTTACAAATGACTACGTTCTAATTCACTGTGGAAGCATAGGAATATCTGATGATTATTGAACTGAAAATTTCCTACAGTGATTCATCCTTTCTTTTAGCGGAGGCACATGCCCAAAATAACAGGTGATGTTTTGTTTGTTTTTTCCCCCCAGTGTGCATACACTGCAGTGCCAACATAAAGGTTTAAAAAGTAATTTGTATGTAACATTACATTTGCTTTATGTAACTAATCCATTTAAGTTCTTCTCTGATTTGTGTGATTTGGACTTTTTTTAAGGAATCTCCTGCAAGAGGCCCTGCAGGATCCCCAAGAACTCAAGGCAGAGCTGGTCCCACCAATGTACCCAGTGCCTCACCAATAACATCAGTTAAGAAACCAGATCCAAATATTAAAAGTATGAATAAGCATTTTACTGTTTTTATCATGTGTTATTTCCCTTTAAAAAAAAATCCACTTTTGTCGAAAGATTTGGGAATTTATTCACAAATGGTATAGTTGTTTCATAACAAGAATGAAGTTATGAAATAGCTTCAGGTTTGATTTTCTTTTTTCTTTTTTCTTTTTTTTTTTTTTTTTTTTTTNTTTTTTAAGTCATTCGCATGAGTTGAAGTAGAGTTCTGTTATTGCCATAATGTTGGAATACATTATTTCCTTAAGTTGCCTAGATACGTTTATTATGCAGCAGTTGGATTATTAGAGCGGGGACTGCTTTAAACTACAGGCAGTTTTATACTTCCTATCGCTTATTCTGGAATCCACAGCGAAACCTGCTCTACTAAACCCTCTCTAGAATGCCATCTTCTGTAGTATGTGAAGTAACTTGGAAGCGACGCCCTTTCCCCTCCCTCAGCCCTAAGGTGGAGCTCCAGGTTGTTGAATGCTTTCCTCTCTGTGCATTAAGAAAGTCAGTAGGGCCAGTATTGTTTTTTATTTATGCGCTGTGGTGCCATGCTGCACTTACGGTGGGTAAAAAATACTTGTGCAGTTCGGGATTGTGTCTTGTTGCTGTATGCCCAAGATCTGATTTGTGAAGAGTAGTGTGGCGTGAAAGACTGCACTGGAATGTCTGTGCAGTTTGTTAATGGACTTAAAAATCTTTGAATTGCACATCCATGCTTAATACATTGTTTCTTGGCTTCTACATTTAGAAAAACCAAAAGTATACAAATACTTAGATTAAATTTTTTTCACCCCCACCCCCAATTCCAGAAGAGCAGTAATATGTTTTCAGTCATCTCTGACTTTGCCAAAGAATGCAAAAGACTTGTCTTTAAAGTGAGCAAGGAGAGACTTTCTCATATTTGACGTTTATTTCCTTGATTGGTAAGGAGGGAGTTATGTATGTATGTTAAAAAATAAGTTGTCATTTACCAGCAATAACTATTCTGTGAAGTATATATATATTTGTTTTTTATTTAGATAATGCTGCAAGCGAAGGTGTCTTGGCTAGTTTCTTTAACAGTCTCCTGAGCAAAAAGACTGGCTCTCCTGGGAGTCCTGGTGCTGGAGGAGTGCAAAGTACAGCCAAGAAATCAGGTATTGGACTTGTTACTGCAGGCTGCTTGGCATATTTTTAATATTTTATTTGGCCTACATTGGTCTAACTGCGTATATCTCTTAAACTGGTCGGTAAAAGGACAGACCTTGACAGGTGACAGTGCCACAGTGTGCAGTCTTTAAATTTAAAGAGCTAAACTACTGCAACTTCACAACTCCGGGGCTTCTATTAAGCCTGTTATTACTTGATTCTTTGAGTGAAGTTATCCTGCTGGGATGTATATACATTTGAGTCTTGATGATGTTCAGAAAGTTCTGGTTTTGGGGTTTGGTTGTGGCTGTTTTTTTTTACTTAGAATTCCTTCCTTTCTTAACACTTAACTGTTGCTGAAAGGAAAGCGGTTTATTGGGTTTGGACCGTAGTTTCCAGTCAAGCTATTGAAATATCTCCGGAGTTCAAGTTTAAATTAATTGCTTCTTATTACAGCTTGATGTTACTCTGTCATTAATTTAGTATTTGATCGTGATCCAACACAACTGATAACACTGATCAAGCGGATTCGTTCTGTGTTTGCGCCTATGACCGCATTGTATGAAAGATTTGCTGATAAGTAATTGTACTGGGTTTAGGTGAAAATGAAAGAAACCCGTCAGACTACTTGGTACTTACATGAAACTCTCTGTAAAA
Organism: Ibidorhyncha struthersii; assembly: GCA_013398815.1. Taxonomy (NCBI): domain Eukaryota; kingdom Metazoa; phylum Chordata; class Aves; order Charadriiformes; family Charadriidae; genus Ibidorhyncha; species Ibidorhyncha struthersii. The sequence goes on from VZSZ01001507.1 coordinate 275,671, forward strand.
CGCATGGTTGTTCCACCCGGTAGTAGAAATTTGCTTCTTTGAGTATTTAACTGTTTCTTTTTTTATATTGGCGTTCCCATCACACTTACATTCAGGAGCTTTCCTTCCAAAATTATTTCACTACTAAACTATTGATAGATATTCTACTTCTGATCCCAGACTTGTGAAATCATGTAAAATTTAACAGTGATGCCAAACCCACGGTTTCTGATGCGTAGAGGAGAGTATAATGCCCAGACATTCTGAACTGTAAATGAAAAATACTTGATGCCAGCCACAGTGGTGATACTGCCAGTAGGAGAACCAGAGCAGTCGTTGGAGTGTGGGTATTTGAACTGAAACTATTCCTGGAGAGGGAAAGTAAGGATTTTTTTTTTTTTTTTTTTTTTTTTTGTTAATTGGGAAGGGTTTTCTATGACATTCCGTGCTCTGAAAGCTCAAAAATGGTTAGAATTTGACTTAGGGCAAGTTAGTATTTTGCTGGGTTTTTTGGTTGTAGCATGATGAAGTATGTAGTTTATTAAATTTATTTCTTATAAAGAGAATAGAAGAATTATTTGTATTACAATAATATTATGTAAATACTGTGTATCAACATTATAAAAATATTTAATTCTTTCTTAATCCAGAATTCCCTCCTCCCTTAAACACTGAAAGGTGCCCCTTGCTTCATCAAGTGCACCATCGTGCTATTACTGACCACAAGGTCAAATTAACTTTTTTTATAGAAATAGGACTAGAAATAATTTTTAGGGATTAATTCATCCATGCTCTTACCTAAAGCAGAATCAGTGAGGGAGTTCCTGGCTAGTGATTACAAAGCAAACAAACTCTGAACTGGAAGATGTAATGTCATCAGCCCAGGAAGCCTATGCCAGTACTGCATTTCTTAGTTATTTTTTCTCCTGTGCAGTCAGTATTTGTTACTCCCAGGACTATTTGTCTTGTTTGAGTGGAGACGGAGATCAGTGTAGCCCCTTTGTCTTTGCAGCAGTCCTCTGCATATTTGAAAGCTGTTCCCTTTTGCCTCTGGCTTTTGTCTGGACTCCAAAAATACGATTCTCTCGGCCTTTCCTCGCAGGACGTGTGTTTTGTGGCTCTGATGACTCTTGCTGTTCTCCTTGGACTACTCAGATGACCTGTTTCTTTTGGTGCTCAGAAATGAATGCAAGGCTTTGTCTGCCCGAAGTAGGGGTTACTTAAGCTGTGTTATGTGTTCTGCTTCTGTTTAGACCTCTCAGCATGATGCTAGTTTTTTTTCATCTGTGTGATATTGATCCGGACTTGTTACAACAATGCAGCCAGTTTAATACAGTTTCTGCCTCCTCATAGGATGTTTTCTAGTCTGTATCAAATTACCGTAGTATTTCCAAAGGTTGTATGTTTGCTTTATCGTTGTTTTCCACTCTATTACTATACACCGCTTGGATAATTTATATCTAAATAACTTTTTACCTCCACTCCTGTCTTTCAAAATCCTTTGTAGTCCCTTCAAGCATGCTTGCTGACATATCTGATACCTTCAACAGCTGGACAGGGTAGATTGCTGAATAAAAATGTTGACTAGTACTATTGGTAACTAACGGGTAATTTTATGAATTACAATGCATTAATTTTTCTGAAATATCAAGACTGTTTTTTTTCTAGTTTATTTATATGAGGATTATGCGAGATGTGATACCGACCACTTTTCCCTTCTCCGCAGGACCTGTTACCCTATCATAGAAAGAAATTTGGTTGACTTGACACAACTTGTTGGTAACAGACGCGTGCTGATTGTTGTGCTGGTAGGCTGTTTGTAAGCACCTAAAACATAATTGCAATTTCTGGAAAAAATACTAGAGTTAAAACTAACTAGTCTGTAATGGGCTTCATTCTTTCCTCTTTGTCTTCTAGAACATCATGTGCCTTTCAGGAGTTTTCAGAGATAACAAGTGGCTATGTGTACCTCTCCCCCCCCTCCCCCCTTGTGTCAGCATTAACTTCTAATCTAAATAGAAGATTTCTCTCTAGAAACATCTAAAGACAGCAGTCATGTATCCTTTCTTAACTTCCTTGTTTTGCTAGACTAAATTAGACAAGTTCTCTTCTAGTCTTCTGTTAGAGGTTGAGCTCTGTTTTTCCTACTAGTTTCTTCTTCATTAGTTCCCATCATTGGCTTTTCTTTTCATGAACACGCGTGATTAGAATTGCATGCAGCACTCCAGATACATCTCACTGTAGTGCCTGGTTGTCAGCAGTTGTCTGTCTTTGGTGGAAGTACTTCTCCTGAGTGATCTCAAGATCGCAGGTGGCTTCTCTTGGCTGCATCAAGTTGGCAGCTCATGCTTATTCCGACTTTCGGAACAGAACAGTCGGCTTTCGCTCACAAGAGAATATGCCTGTTCCTTGTCAGCTGCTGTGCTCACGTCTTATATTCGACCAATATAAGATTAAACTGTCCTGAGAAGGTAAGGGCTCCTAACATTGCTATCTGAGAAGCTCTCATTGAGTTTATGAGGTAGCTGGTGCTGGTGATAACAGAAAAGATCTTTTGTGGAAGAGTTGAGGAGAATATCTTAGAGAAAGACCTATTTACGGCAGCATCCTCTGTGGGAGTAAATGTGCTACAACGGTCTTTGTAGGCGTTTTAAATGTCTAATCTAAACTGTTTAAAGAGCCCTAAGTTTTCAGACAGTTGACACTAAAATTATTTAGCTGTAAAGAGACCATCTGTTTCTCCTACAGCTATGAATATCCTATGATTGACATGTTGAGATTCTGTCACAGGATGAGGGAGACATTATGGATCTCAGCAGACTGGTCAGATTGATTGATATATTGATTGGTTTCTGCTGTGTTAACTCTTACTTGAGAGAACTTTCTTGTGTGGGCAGATGCTGCAATGTCATGTCCATTTTTCATGCAGTGTAATTCCTCACCCATCTGATTTGCTGTTGTATTTCTGGACTGTCTTTCTTCCCTGTGTAGACCACGATATTTAAAAGAACATCAATTGGTGGTTTCTGTGGTGGATTTTTTTTTTATTCGCATGGACTTGACACTTAAGAAGTTATTTCACTTATATCCACAAGAAGATTCTTGCAAATTCCAAGATTTGCTTTCATCCTTCTATTCCTGTGCAATAGGTAAAGAACTAGGGTTCCCTGCTCCCGCTCTAAGCGGGAAAGGAGAAGACGTATAATTGTGTAGCACACATCTAATTGACTAAGGCCATTACTGTCCTTGACAGTATTTTCAAGTATCAATTTAGTTTAGAAGGGAGGGGACCTTTTTCTTGTCTTAAAAACAGCTCCTTGTATTTCTTGTCCTTTGAAAGGCGCTCGCCTATGGCGGTGGTGAAGGGGAGTACGTAACCTACATACTGTAGAACAGCTCGGCGATGTTTTTCCCGCCCAGGGTGAGGTAGTTGCAGGAGACAGCTGCTTGGTATTATTTTGGAGGCTTAAGGATCCAGTTCATCTAGCGTTTAAAAAAGCCACAGTTTTTGTTTAGACCGACTTTTGTTTTAGCAAGAATTTTGTGTGGTTTTTATTGTTTTAGGGTTTAGGTTTTTGTAGACTCATGGTACCTTGGAGTTCATGTAAAGTGTTTTGTGTCGTAAGTTCTATTACAGTTACTGTACTAATTTTTAAATTTTGTTTAAATACTCTTAATATCATCTATTCAGTGGATGAGTACTGTGGCCTATGACTAGTGCTTAAATCTAAGCCCTTTATAGTGATTAAAGGTAACCTTTTAACATGGTTATGTCTTTGTACTTTGGAAAAAAACACTTAAATCTCAAACAGTCAAATCTTGCCTTCTTAATGTTTTCAGCATGTACCCTGGAAAAAATCCACCTAATATTTCACACACATTTGAGCTGGAAAACAGATGCTTGTTAAATTCTTTGGCTATGTAAGGAAGCTGTACATGGTTATATAATCTACTTTTTGTCTAAAAATACAGCTTTTTAATCTTAAACGCTTGTATGCTCTACGCATTAGAATATATTGTTCCAATTGTAGTGATTAATTTGTCTGTGGGTTTATATTTTTCAGAATGAGAGAATTAAACTGATGGTTCAGTTGGAGAATTGTTAAAAAGTTTTGAGTCTAATATAAAAATGTAAGATACGCCTTTCCATGAAATACTTCGGTGTGTCTGTTTCCAATTGAAGAAGGCCTTTGAAATGGCTGCTCTGAGATATTACATGAATATGCAATTCACGTCCTCTTTTTTTAGGGGAAACATTGTCTGCAGACATAAGAGTTCTTCCTGTTAGTTGTTTAACATTAAAACGCAGCAAATACAAGCGTGACCAAACAAATGTGATTTTTGCGCCAGGTGTCCTACGTAGCTTGGAAAACTTGTGGTTAAAATCTGGGTTTAAATAAAAGTCTGTCAATAATAATCATAACAGAATTGTGTACAGCTGATTTTTTTATAGAAAATTCTAAATGTGGTTGTTTTTAAAATGTTACATGCTGCAAAATATATCAGGGATGTTTTGTGCTTTATGCTGCTGTATAATTCAGCATTTCATCTCTTCAACGTGAATCAGACCTTGGTATTTGTCAGTCTTTACAGAGACATTCCCTTGCATTGTGTCAGGCCCTGTGTTCTTGGGTAGGTGGCAAAATAATGAGAAATTCAATAACATTGTCATATAAAAGAGATTTTGTGAAAATACGTACTCATTGGTTAAAACGTTTTGTTGGAATTAGATTGCTTTAACCCGGTCCTTTTTTTTTTTTTCAGGACAAAAAACAGTTTTGACAAACGTTCAAGAGGAATTGGATAGGATGACTCGCAAGCCAGACTCTATGGTAACAACAAACTCGCCTCCAACAGAGAACGAAGCTTGATAGCGCATAAAAACTGCATATGTAAATGACCAAATAACTATGTATATTGATCTGATAAGACCAGGAATTTTCTGCTATGGCAGATGCTATCAGTTTTCTTGGGGCAGGGGAAATGAGCTTACTACATCATTGCCTTGTCCCAGTAAAAAGTGCACATTCAGGAAGTTTGCGTATAAAATCCCTCTGTATAAGATAACCATTTAGAGTTTATATAGGGCAATTCTTTTGGTTTTGGAGGTAAGCAGGTGCAGCTGCCTTTCCTGTTGTGAAGAACACAGAGAAGCAAAATGGAGAATTCTTATTAAAATACTACTACTGACTGCACACAAGGCAAGAAAGAGAAGTGAAATCCTCTTTCAGAGTTACTGGAATTGGCTACTTGTATGTTTGCAAACGCATTATAGACTTGGAAAGGTGATGGGGGTGGTGGTGGAACAGAGCATTAATGAGGTGAAAGAAGCCTAGGTAGGGAGTGGAGCCCTCAGCAGGGAAACAGATTTGGGACAGTGAGAGACTAGAATGTTGGATTGGCTGGAGAGGAGCAATGTTGTTAAACCCTGTGTTTCGCATAGGGTAAATATCATTGTTTTAAAAAGACTACTTTACATTGGAGAATTCCAGGCCAAACACTAAGCATCATGGGAATTTATTCTTGTTATAAATCTTGTTTTAGTTTTTAAAAAAAGTCAGAGTGTGGATGCCCTTTCTGGTGTAGCTGACAAAGGGAGAAACTATAACTTGTTTAGATCCAAGTGCCTGGCACAGGGTGTGATGTGTCTTTAGAAGGTGCTTGAACTTACTGTGCACTGTAGTACAAACAGTCACTGTTTGGTTTTATTTTAAAATCAGTAGTTTGGCGATTTGTATTTTATTTTAAATCCTGTTTTCTGATAGCTTCTGCCTTTTTTTTATGCCAAGAGGCTAGCCTATGAAGAATGGTGGGTGACGTATCATTTTCCCATAATGAAATGTGCTACAGAACACTCAGTATTTTTGTTTTCTTACTTTTTGTAACGAAATATTAGCTACCAAGCTAAAATTGATTCCTGCCTTACACCTCTGGAGGTTTTTAAAAAGAACTTTCAAGGCCCTAGTTCCAACGACATCTGCTGCAGGTGCAGCCAACTCCGGTTCTAACCTAAAAAAGTATGAACATGTACACGGTGGACGTACTCAATAACTTGTTTTGTATTTTCTTTAATGTAGCATTTCATTTGGAAAGATGGGCTGTGGTTGGCCCTGTTGCTGCAACGGAGCTCTGTCCATGGTCACATAAAACCATCATTCTGTAAAAACAAACAAAACTGCTATGGTTACTGAAATGGCACTTTGATTTTATATACGGTATGCTTGTTTTACATGTACACACTACCATAAATTAAAAATACCAAGCATATTCTGTGCTCTTAACGCTGAAGGGAAAAACCACAATTTGAATTATGCAGAGTTTACTTTTTATTGATATGAACTTGTTGTACTAAATCTGATGTCTGGATATAACTTCCCTAATATATATTGTTACTTAAATATACAGAATTAGACTGACCACTAACACAGTACTGGATGTTAACTTCAAACCCTGCGTTACATCAAGAGGCTGTTCTTCGAAGTCTGTCGAAACTTATCTAGAAAGCTAAGAGTATTTACTTGCCTCTTTGACAAACATTAACATGAGTATGTTATTTGTGCCAGTTTTTTTGTCGAAAATATTATATTTTTCTTTTTTTTTTTTTTTTTTTTTTTTTACTTTTTTTAATAAACGGTATGACCTGAAGTTATACAGTTGTTTAGATAAGAGTTAGACTAAGACTGTGGATGGCTGATGGGTCATGCGGATGTACTTCTGGTGTCACGGGTGGCAGCTGCAAGTTACCGCACCAGAAGAAGTAATTACACACTGTCCTCCTGACACTGAGACTCGGACTGAAGACTAAACCATCACAAACTCGACAGGAAAATGGAAAAAGTGTCTGATCGTAATGGAATATAGTAGGAAAACCTCAGTCTGAAACTGCATTCTTTTGTCATCTAACCTGATAAGCACTTTCTCTAGCAATGCGGCTACAACTTAAAATGGAAGTACTTTCCAGTTCAATAAAAATGTTAAATCTACTACAGTTGATCAAAACTGATAACGTATGGTAACTTACCAGCTTTGCAGAAAGACGCTTCTGACAAAACAGAACCAGATTTCCAGTTTCTAATCGCAAGTGAATGCTCCTAGTTTCTTGAAAGGAAGTTGTAAGTAATGTAGCATCCCGTGGTTGCCAAAGTCTGTCAACTTTGGTGAGCTGCACAGTTGTTATTTTGGTGTCTTCAAGCATTGGAACCAAAGGCCAAATTGCAAACAGCCTTTACATTTTCAAGTGAAACTTCATTTTATTTGCAGATACACTTGTATGGTAGACTGTTTAAACTATTATATGACTATATTTATATGCATTATAGTGACTGCATCTACTGTTCATGTTTAAACTAAGAAAACAAAAGATGAAAGCATTCAACTTGAAGCAAATAGAAAAGTTTAAAGATTGGCCCTCCATAAAAATGCTGTGGTTATGCTGCTTGATTTTTAAGTTTGCACTTTTTTTATTGGCATTTAAAAAAATGTTTAAACTGAACAGAATTTCGTATTTTATTTAATTTAACTACATTGAAAGTGACTGCTCTGTACATCATGAACTTAACAATATACATGCTGTAAATGAAAGTTCACTGTCCTGTATACTAAGTTTATTGGGTTTTTTTCCAACTTACAATTAGGACTGCAAATGTATGAAACAAACCTTAGTCCAGTTGTACAGCTTTAACCAGGTGCAGTATGCAGTCATGTGGAATCTTGCTTTCTAGTGCTGGCAAAATGAGGACGTCTTTAATTACTGGCTTCAATAAACACGAATCCAGACTGCTTTATGCTATGCTTTTTTGTTTTGTTTTGAAGATCACCCTTCTCGAGCTGTTCCTGTGGGAGCAGAATAGTAGCGAGTTCTGTGAACAGGAAAAATAAGTTGGCTTGTACAGTTGTGTACCCTAATGACAATTTCCTTCTTGGAGTTGTTGCACCGGCCTTTGCTAAAGCAGCTCCCCTTCGGAGTTTGGAGCACACACCCTGTGTCAGTACAGTGAAGTTGGTACAGCTACGATTGCAGGGAGAGGTGTGCTGACAGCTCACACGTAGACAGTTACGGCAGCAGAACTGGGGTTGATGCAAAGGAATATATTTCCTGAGAATGGGGAAACGGTTGTCTATTTTCCCAGGTTAAGTTGTATAACTTCTAATATATTTCATGGAATTCTGTATCCAAGCAGAGCACTGGTCCTAAATTTGCAGGATTAAAGTCCAGCTTACAAGAAGTTTAAGGAGTAAATTGCTTGAGTGGTGCAAACACTTCTCGGCCAGTAGCAAAGCCAAGGTTTCTTCCTTTGGTGGGTGTAACAAGTTCTTCCTAGCGAGCCTGGAAAGAGTACACCGACTTCATTAGGGTTCTACTTGTTTACTTCATTGTTACTTTAACTGGATGCCTGTATATTCCCCTGCATAGGTTGACGTTGTAGTTACTAATATTTTTTGAGTCACCCTGCCTCTGAAATACCAATCAGCTAAGCTTTTGGTTTCTAAAATACAGTTTCTCTAGAAGTTAATCCTTACGAGGCCATGAAACAACAATCATTTTAGAATTGCCATAAAGCTTCATGTTTTAATGAGTTCATTAATGTAAAGAATTAATTTTAGTCCTTTAAGGTGGGATTTAGAAAATATTTTTTGAATATATGAAGAGAATTATCTATTATGTTAATTTGGGAGGAAACAAAATGAAGACTTCATCTTCAGACGTGCTGAAGTTGAAAATTACTTTCTTCAGAAAGACGTAACAGTGGATTGAAATGGAAGAACACCCTTCTAACTCATGTTTACTTTGCTGTTGTTCAAATGCAGTTTGGGTTTTTGAAAGCAAAATATCTCCAGATATAAAAACAAAAAAAATGGGATAATAAGGTCTTGGTCTGGCAAATGTCTTGCTGGGGACTCTAGGCTGCTCTTCCAAGATGACTCTTCCAGTGCCTGTACTGTTCCAGATGGTGGTGGTAACCCCTCTGGCTTTTCAGCCATGGCAGGATTTTGTTAGGGAATCAACTGGTCAGATAAGAACCTTTTGCTTGAACGAAGTCATCAGTTTCTGAGTCTTTGTAGTTCGAATGCATGCAAGGGAGAGGCTGTAGATTGTTAGGTGGTTACTGATGACCTAAACCAGACTCTGGTTGTCTGGGTCTACACGTAGAGCTGCATGGAATATCTAAATTCAATATTTAGTACCGAAAGCAGAACCTGTCTGTTACTTGGTCTTTTTAATTAAAAAACATATTCATAGGATAGAGGCAGTTTAATTCCAAAAGCACACTTTTGCTGGAATTCAGTTTCCCCTTCAAGGAACCATTGACCTAAAACTTGCAGCCTGTTCTGCTACAGCTTTCCTAATAATTACTTATTACAACTCTGATTCACTCACACTGTGTGGGGAAGATAATGTGAGCACAAATAATGAAGAAAGCCAACAGTCCGAACTAACGCTTTGGGTTGCCACGTGGCTCTGGTTTCACAAACATCCATGATTTCTGCAGTCAAATGTAACTGCGGTTCGCGAAGGGCTGTTGCAGGCACTGGGAGCTGCAGCGGTGCGGGCGAGGGCAGCGTCTCGTCTGGCACACTTGCTTTGCTCTGGGAAGGCAGAATGAAGCAAGCTCCGACTTGCACATGTGCATCACTGCCTCTTGAAATTCAGCTGCTTTAAAAAAGCTCAAGGGAGTTAATTTTCTCAAATGAAGTGCTTTACAAGTGGTAGTATAAATGTTTGCTTAAAATGCTTCAAAATCATGCACATCTCTCTAAATCTTCAGCATAGGGCACCTAATTCTGCTTTAAACTGGCTTAAAAAAAAAAAAAAGATGAGCATTAACACCTCAGACATTTCTTTTGTTAAATACAGCAATGCACCTAAGAGCGTGGTGCTGACATTGCTTAGGAATGACTGATGCAAAAGATTTGACGCGTCAGCGTAAGCTCCCATGCAGCACCGTTGCCCTCCGAAACAGCTGTGTCCTCCTTTGGGTTGTGGTCTGGTATTCGGAGTCACTGGAGGGCTTATGTTGACACCACGCTAACGGCTACCTGCAAGAGGGCTGTAAGATGCTGCTGTAAACAAGGGAGGCAATTAATTTTCTCTGTTGCCTTTGCAGACTTTTAGAAGAATCAGCATTGCTAGTTGTCACTTTTTATGTGAAGAAAAAGCTCCTTCACGCCCTGACAATGAGTTATCCCTCTGTTTTGCTGAAGGTTTCTGGAGAGGGAACGGTCCAAGCCCAGAAGGTGGCAGAGTTGGGATCAATGCCTGTAGGTAACGCCGCTTACTGCACCATTGCAAGGTGCTGTATCCATTGCTTGTCACGTCCCCTCCGTAATTCTTGTTTGGAAGATGATTTTTTTTTTAGGGTAAGTATCTTTCAAAGAGTGAATTGCTGAATTTCTCCCAAACAAAAGCAGTTTCATTCAGTTCTAAGAATTTTGTTAATATGGGTTAAGCTTTTTTCTTTCTAATTTTGAGTTGTCTTAATTAAGACACTCTGGTCCCTTTCTTTCAAACAAAAGCTGAGATAGCGATGTCCAGCGCTAAAAGAAAACAGTTGTATCTGCACACACGGAAGCTGAATTAGGTTGCACGAGCTGCCTTTGAAAAGTGTTTGATTTTTCAGTATGAATAGTCAATAGTTGAAATGTTGGTACTTGTTGTAACACTCAGTGTAGCTTTGACACGTGTAAAAATGGCAGCCTTGTCTCAGACTTGCCAAATGCTTAAAAAACAAAAAAATCCTTCAAAATATGCCAGAAAGTTGGTTGCAACCAAAAGGTGCGAGGCTTGCATTAATGCTCACAAGAACGTGCACTAAGATATTGAAGTTCTTGAGAAAAGGAAACATGCAATCGTAAATCTCTGGCACTCAGCTTACCAGGTTGACGGCATTCCAAAGAATGAGGAGTTTCCTTTTGGAGAGGGAAGGAAATGGCAGGATTAGAATGGAGTTAATTGACAGAAGAGAGGGAATAAGACCACTGAAAAGATGGAGATGGCTACTGAGGCTTGGACCTGATCAACTCGATTTAGATCAGATATTGGGGAGAAATTCTTCACCCTGAGGGTGGTGAGCCCCTGGCGCAGGTTGCCCTGAGAAGCTGTGGCTGCCCCATCCCTGGAGGTGTTCAAGGCCAGGTTGGACGGGGCTGGGAGCAACCTGGGCTGGGGGGAGGTGGCCCTGCCCAGGGCAGGGGGGGGACACGAGATGATCTCTAAGGTCCCTTCCAACCCAAAACATTTGACGATTCTATGATAACATTATGATTCTATGATGAATGTTACTTGCTTGGTTGATTAATAAAAACTGTTTAACACTGATAATAAATCACTATCAAATTAAAACGTCTCTTTTCCAGAGGAATCAAATGATTATCTGTGAAGGACTTGGTATACTGACTATGCTTTGGAGGTTATCAGAAAGTGAGGAGGTTCAAAATTTTCAGATGGTCTAAAAGACTTAAGTTACTGTGCCATAGGCAGAGAGGGAGAAGTAGAAAAAAATCCATTTAAGATCAATCATTGACTGCAGAGAAAATCTCTTAACTCCAAAACAAAGGCAAAAGGCCAGGGGAGAGCCCTTGGTACCTCCAGCCAAACCCAGAACTGGGTTTATCTAGCTCAGGTGTGGAGGTCAGAAAGGAGCGGGACAGAGAGTTTATCATCCGTGCTGTAATCTCCCTGCACGACGCAGCGCAGCAGCTGGCGGCTGAGGAGCCCCTTTGGGAGGAAGTGTTGGTTCCTGGTGTGATGGGCTGGCTTTGAGACAAGCAAGTGCTGTATTAGCCGTTGATAGATGTAAGAGCTCGGGGTTGCTGAATTAATACCGAAATTTGTGTGTGTCGCAAACCGGCGTTGTAACACACAGGTTTATTTTCCTGGGAGAAGCACACACGCCCCAGAAAAATACTGGATTGTCAGCAGGCGGCTATAATTAGCAACTGTTTAACTAGCTGTGTTAGGATGTTTTGACCGATACCTTGCAACGCTGTTTTGCTGGGCTGAGAAATTGCCAGTGGAATCGGCAGGATCTGAAATATTTCAAATTTAGCAAAAGCCTGTCGAAATCTCTCCAAGTCACCTTTTAGCTGAACACAACACAACTATTAAGAGAATGCTGTTGTATGTGAAGTATTTTTAGCACGGTTTCCTCTGCTTTTGCATTTGTGCTCTGTTCTATTATCCCCTCCGCGTAAGTAACTTGAATCTTTTTGCCAACTTCAGTAACAAGAAAGACCTCGCAGATAGCTGACTTAATACCAGTTGCGTGAAAATTAGTGGCTTGGTGGAGATGATAAATCCAAAGATTTCCTCTGCTTTAGGCGGGGATTGCCAAGGAAGTTTGGCTAGTTCCTAGGCGAGACGGGCCAAACAAAAATCTGCCGGTCTGCGCGGCTGGAACCTGGCGTAGCACTTGCTTCCTTTCGCTCAGGCAGGAGGTGGAGGACATAAATAGGAGCTAAGCCCGCTGTGTGTGCAAAGGGACCCTCGGGAGGGTGCTGGGGCGTTGGGCTCGGAGGGAGGGGTGAGGTGGGGAAGGTGGGAAGAGAAGACTAAGTCTGCAAGGAATCAGGATTTATTAGTTCCGCTGCGTATGGGCTCTGTAGAGTTGGGGCCATGTGCCTGCCTGGAGTTTATAGCCAGGGATGGAAGACTTGAAATGATTTTTCCTGCTTAAAAAAAGAAAGAAAGAAAAGGAAAAAAAACAGCCAAAACTTTCCCTCACATGTAGAAGAGCCGTGTAACTAAAGAAATACTCTGCAAGGGAATGAGCCAAATTAGCTCAATATAAAGCTTTGTCATATGGAGGAATTAAGTGCTGTTGAAAAAAAGGAATATTCTTTGAACTGTTGTCATGTTAGCAATAGCTGTAAGTAAAACAAATTCAGAAGGATAATTAAAAAATGAACTTTTTTAACATTTGCAGTTCCCCACCAGAAGTGCAGGGGCCGGATTGGTTTGGTTACGTTAACAACAAACACAGCATTAAAGCAGTTGAGGTCAGTTGTTTTCGCTGGCCCATTTCGTCCATGGAAAGAAGGAATGTAGTGAGTGTACTTCATCTTTTTT
>VZSZ01001507.1:295099-353244 GCA_013398815.1 Ibidorhyncha struthersii
GTTTAGAGAAAGGAAAGGCAACTTCTCCGTACGTAAATGCTTCAGATTAAGTATTAAATGTTCGTTCGCTCTGGTGGACTCGGTGTAGAGAGGCCTCGGGAGAGTGGCGTGGCTGTGGCCGGAGGCACGCACCAGTCCNGTCCTGGCCCTCGTCCCTCGGCGAGAGCCGCGCCATGGGGGTGACCGCCGCGATCCTGGCTGTGAGGTGAGGCGTGTGTCTGTCCTGGCCCTCGTCCCACGGCGAGAGCCGTGCGATGAAGGGGAACCACTGTGTGCCCGGCCATGAGGTGCGGCGTGCGTCTGTCCTGGTCCCTCGGCGAGAGCCACGCGCTGGGGGGAACCAACCTGAGGTGCTCAGGTGAGGAGCTCGGGTCTGGGTAGTCCCTGCGGGTCGGCGTGGGTGCCTGCACGGTATTCGCCTACGGGCTTGCCCGTAACAGGCTGAAGTTCTCTTAAGTGCATGGAATAAAAGAAAAGAAACCCAGAGAAAAACAAACCCCCAAACCCCCGTTTTTCCATTCTGAAATAGAACGTAAGCTGTGTTTGTTCGTGTGTTTTGAACAGCTAAACTGGTTTGATGGAGTCCGGACAAGGCTTAGAGCACCCCACCAGCTAAATGTGTCACGACACCTAAGCGTTTTGTCAGTTTTTCTGTTGATGATGCTGATGCTCTTCGTTGTCTGATCTGCTTTCAAAGTCACTTTGATACTAATATTTTTTAAATCAACAAATGTGTTTTTCAGGATACTTTAAAATAGGTGTTTTATGAAAATGGCTGTAAGCCTGGAAATAAATTTTTAAGTAGTTTCTTATAAGGTACTACAAATTGTTTTCCCTTAAAATGGGTGAGTTCTTTGAGGACTGTGGTGGCAGAAACGTTTTAATATTTCATATATATATAACCTCAGCCTTTAAACCCACTGCTGGTTAGTACAAGACAAAGCTTGCATGTACAGGTTTCATGTAAAATAACATTGAAAGTATCCTAGGTTCAACAGTGACACAAGTTTATAGAGGACTGCGGTGACCAATCTATGCTCATTTTTTACAAATACCCAGTAAAACCCAAGGTTTGGAAGTGTGATTTGTTTTCTTCTCATCTCCTCAATCTGGTACAGAATCTGGTCTGCAAGTGGTAGCAAGGAGCGTGTTACCCAAGTAGTCTAACAACAGGGCATAGCCGTATCTGCATTATGTGTTTTCAGGACTGAAGCCAAAGAATCTGTCATCACTGTGCAACATCTGCCTGTCTTTGAACTGTTGTCTGTGTGGTAGAAATCCTGGGGTGGTGCTTCCTCATGCACTGAAATAATCTGCCCTCAGGATTTTTGTTTCTGTTGCTACTGCTGATCCTTTCTGTAGTACACTTATAACTGTGGCAAGTTACGTTAAAAGCTTGTAATTAAAATGAGTGATTACTGATCATGAGTAAGTGAATTCTTTATTATGAAACTCTGGTTTGCTTGGAACAAGTTCCAAAGTTACATGGCGTACACCTCTTAATTTTTTAAGTCTTGTAAAGAAGGATGGGGGGAAAAACATGCTGTGCTGGAGTTACAGATAGGGGAGTTTTCTTGTCTGTTGAATGTCACTACTTCCAGTACATCGGTAGGAAGACATATCTGTGCAGATTGGTATCTTCAGGGGAACTGAGCAATGTTTTGTGCCTTTTTAATAAGAGTGATCTGAGCTGTTGTGCATGGTTCCTACAGAATGTATGAATCCAGTGGGTCAGAAGTTAACAGGGAATTAAATTAGCTAGTATGAGGTGGAAGCCGATGTGCCATCTTGGCATGTTTAGTTGCGGCAGAGTTGTACTCAATAGCAGCTCTACCTAATTCATGGTAATGACAGGTAGAGCAGACTACCGAAATTTGAAAACTGAGCAGTTTTGGAAAAGAAATAAAGGAGAGAACATGTTCCACAGTGCACTTAATTTGCTCATTTGCCAAGCATAATTATTTTAATGTTTAATAATGCCTTTACAAAAATACTGTAGGAACTAAAATGTATCAAAGTTCGTAGTATAGAACTCTAGCTCTTAAAAACGAGTAGAAACTCCCTTTATTGCACACAAGAAAAAAAGAAAAAGGCAAGTATTGGTTAAGATAAAAGGTCTCTAAATATATTCTAGTAAAAAGAATGCTACAGGAAAGATTACAGTGCATGTGCTTCATTTGGCTTTGGGATTTGTCTTAAAATACATATATGATTGGCAGACAAAAGTATCAGCTCAAGACAAACATTGCCGTTTGTTCTAATCTTCAGTTGAAGGACTTTCTGCAAATTAGTTTCCAGTGCTGTATATGAAGGATAACTGTTGGGCATTGTGGCTTAAATGTCTCTTCTTCCAAATGCCTATTTTTGATTGTCAAAAGCAGAAGGAACAGGGATGGGGGAAAAAACCCAAGTGACTGAAAATAGGTAATTGTAGGACCGCTATTTTGTTGTAGATTTGTCTTTATTGATTCAAAATACTGTTACGGGATCTGTTACAAGATGGAAAGCAGTATGACATTTTAGGCATATGGAGTAATTTAAGTGCAGCTAGAGGGGAGAATAGTTTTAACTCATTTATTAACATTTCAATAGAATATGCCCTTAAAGTGTCCTTTAAAAAGGGGCACTGACATAATGGGTTATGATAATGATTCATGTATAGCATTGTGCAGCTTATTTCTGAGTCTTATTTTGGCTTTCTTTCCCTTGACTCCCAGAAAAAGTTGAGTGGCATTACGTTTTTTTTTGTTAATTTTAAAGTGGGTATGCAAATTAAGAACACTGTATTTTACTATTTAAGGCTTCTTATTAATATCCAAGGCCAAGTTGAACAGTTAGGTAGTACATACGGCTGCCTGCTAATGGTCAGTAATACTCAATATGAAGAATAGCGAGGAAGTAATAGAAAGGACCCACGTGGAACAGCTTAGTATTGAACCAATTTTCCTCTTTTTCAAAGTTTTATTGTTAGGTAGGTGAGCTTTTCGGAAAGTAGCTCTTTTGCCTGTATCTTGCTGTTCTGTTGAAATAGTCGTGTGTGTGTTTATTTGGATCTGTGAGGAAACATCTGCTGTAACTGGGGCTGGGGCTCTAAGCCTGTCTTGCAGAAGGAGCTCAAAGGAAGGTGGTGAGTGCTGGACCGTGTCAGGAAGGGAGCGTTCAGGGCTTCGGGGGTGGCCGAGACACCTGATGGAGTGTCCTCAGGCAGGTGAGAAAGGAAATGAGTGGGGGGAAGACTTAAAGTAGTATGGAGNAAGCGAGGATTTGAACTTGAAATGGAAGTCGGCGAGAAGCCAGTGCAGTTGTGTACTAACCAAACAAATGCTTTTCCCTTGGGGAAGCTGAAATCTAGGTGGAAATTCTCAGCTGACTTTCCAGCATTTAGATGGAGCAGTACCTTCCCATACGGCAGACGTGAGAGATTACGTAGCTGTCCTTGGAGACCAGAGCAGAAAAGCTCTTTAGAGTTTATTTTCATTACTCTCTGGCATGGTTTAATGTTTCGCGTGCTTTTGGGGGCTTTAATACTTCCCATGGAGATTATTGTACAATAATCAAACAGATATCCCTGGAAAACTTTCCTGTGGACATCGTCAAATGATTTGGTTCGTTTCAGTACTTCTTCCCCATTCACTTGAATTTCCTAAGGAGAGTCTCCTTTTTCTGAGTGTGCTTGCTGAAGAAAGGTGTTTACTATGTGAGGAATCATTGCTGCCATCCAAAAGAGGCGGGCTGCTTAGCAGGTACCACCTCTTTGCTGGAAATGTTTCACTTGAGATGAGATTGCTTGCTTTTTTTTTTTCCCTTGCTTTACTTTTCTCTTCAGCTTTTCTAAATGCATTATTATTGTTCTTTGTTATAATTCTGTACCTTCAGGGTTCTTACTACCATTAAAGTTGGGTGTAGATGTACATTTCCCACTGAAATTCCCACGGCGAACCATGACCGCCTGTTGTCTGCGGCTCGCTTTCTTTGGGAACAGTAGCTCCGGGTGAGCTGTTCATCAGGCCACTGGGTGAGTTACCAGGGAACCGGGCAGGAGCCTGTTGGGAGCCTCCTTGGTTCTCACCCGGATCCTGCCGGGTTTTCACAGGCACTTGATTTAAAGTAACATCTATCACCTTTAACAGCCGGGACAATGGATGTGAAAAGTTGTGCCTGGCCAGTTCTTGTGATGTTGGCAGTAGTTGGGAACGGTTTAACTGGAGCGGTAAGATCAGAGCAACCTTCTGATGGAAGGTTGCAAGTGTCAGAAAACCCTTACCATGTGCTTAAAAGAGGATGGCATCTGTGGTGGTTAGTGATGTCCTCTGTGGCCTGGACAGCCCTAGACTTTCTTTTCTTCATCCGTCTGTTCCAAATGCTACAAAAATCCATCAGAGACTCCTTTTAAAGAAGATAATACTTCTGCTTGGGAGGTCTCCGCGCTACAAGTTGCTGATGAGTGCACTGGGAAGTATCACTGCATGCTTGCTCTCGTCTTGTTCTCTATAGCATATGCTATTGCCCGTCAGTGGAGGCAAGATTTTGAGCTATGTGAAATCTGGTGGGAATAGCGGTTCATATGTTCACAATTTTCAGAATAAAAAGTTCCATCTTCATTGGTGGAGAGTAGCTGAAGGCTGGAAAAAGTTGTTTTGTGGCTTGCTGTCATTATACGTTTCCAGATCCAGAAATTGGTTGAGGCCAAGGACTACAGTAAAATTCTTTGCTATCAGGATCTATTGCAATGAAGAAAACAAAATTCAAAAAGCCTGTAGTACATGCCTACATGGGTAATAAGACTATTGAGAATTCTCATTGTTAATTATATTAAAAAATTAGAGTAATAATACCTATGTTCCAAAGAGTGAGCTAATTGCTAACTATTTGACTCTGTTTGAAAACTATTATGAGGTGTTCAGCAATTTCATATTTAATTATCGCTGCTGCCTTGTGCCTTCAGCTCAGTTTCTCATTCTGATCGCTTTGGAGTGGAGGATTAGATGGAGTCCCCAGCCTCCCAGTCTGGTGTGTCGCATCTTATGGCGTGTCTAACTCTTCCCCACTCTGTTCTCCCTGGGTCTCTCTGCAGTACTGCACCGCAGTGTGATTTCTCATCTGCTTCGTTTATGGGTTGTTAGAGCAGGCAGCCAGTTGCTTTATAGGCAGTTGTCATTCTGTAAATCACAGATGTTACCGGTTGGCCACTGAATGCAATGCGAATAAATCGAGATTTCTTTCACATTGGTTATTGTGAAGTTTGGTTTTATGTAAATGAGTTGTAAACTAAGCTCCAGACAATTAGACTGTACCTGATAGAGGTCAGTAGATGATGTTCTCTGTCATTTATTGTGTGGTAAGTCATTCTGCAGTGGTCTTGTGGGTCCTGACATAAAGCATTCGGTGCTCTCGGTGGGAAGCGGAGCGCTGCAGGAGACATCTGAGCCTCCTAAGGCAGTGCAGTGTCACAGGCAGCCCTGTACCCGATGGTTCTTTCCATAAGTGATAGTTTCACCTTAATGTTAGCTTTTGTTCATTGGTTCTGCACTTCAGAGGTATAGAAACCTTCCTCATTTCTGGTGAGAACTTAATTCTAGCGAGTTTATCGCCATTTGTTCGTGTGGTAACATTGCCACCTTCCGCAACAGCTCTTTACTCCTTGGTGTGCTTTGAAACAGCTGTCTGCACTCGGCCAGCCTTCATCTTGCTGCATGCGGCAGGACGCAATTGTTCAGGACCCTGCTCGGAAGGGGGGCTCTCTGGTCTTGGGACCACCGGCAGCCCTTCCTTGTACCACCACGACTAGGGCAGTGGTTTCTCAGTAGGCACAACCTGAGCAGTAGGTAACCTTAGCAGCGTGACTTACCAGTGCGTATCGCATGGCAGTCTCCAAGCCTCTGCTGGAGATACCTCTCCTCTTACGTCCTGGGATTGCATTGGTAATTTATAGTCGTTCTGTGGTTAACTGTATCTTCCATCTTTCATTCTCTTATATTTTCCAAATGGTAAATAGCATTTATGTAAGAAATCCTTGTGACTTTGTGTGTTGTATATTGAGCTTTGATTCTCAGTGGTATTTGTAGCTGCTTGTTCAGAAGATAAGTATGACAGTGGATACTGATGATCTTTGGCATTTGGTCTTAGAAAAAGACTGTTATAATACCGTATTAAAAGGATCAAATTTGTAATACACAAATACTTAGAAATCCTCTTTAGGAAAACCACATCTCTTCAGTGTCTCTGAAGCTTGGGTTCTTTTTGGAAAGATTTATTTTTAAAGGTCTGCATTGCCATATGACGATATTTTTATAGTGAAATTTACCGTAGAAGGAAGAATGCTGAGGTAACTCTGTTTAGCTTTCTGTTTTAGTGTTTCTGTGTGCAAATGAAGAAAAGGCTGTAGTTGTCTTCCCACAGAAAGGTGAATGGGTTTTGGTCTCTTTCATGGTGTCTCTCCACTATCATCTGGCCAGAGACTGGTGTCCTACTGTCAGTGAACTCCAAATTCCTGTTATAAATCTCTCTCTAAGATGGTGTATAACTTTAAATTCTGCTTTTGGAAGAAATTTCCATAATCTCTATGATAAGTATGTTCTATTTTTTTCCTCCCACTATGAACCAGTGTAATAGTAATAGATACGCTATACTAATTGTAGATGCTACACTAAGAAATGTAGTTCTAATGGGATTGTTACTTGGAAAGCTTCCTTCTTTTCTTGTAATCTTTCTGGTAATGTCTTTTGTTGATGAGCCTCCCTAGTCATTTAATTATCATCTTGAGATAAGAAGACAAGGAGAAGGACTAGAAATTTAAGAGGTGGTGTTTTTCTTGTAACATAACCAGTAGAGGAGGAATCTGTTATTTCTGGTGCAAGTTAATGCATCATTTTGTCAAATCAACTTGCACGCTTTTTGATAGTCATCAACCTGTGCTCAGAATTGCATTTCGGAAATACCTGCCTTGCTTCTAGACATCAACAAATAATTTTGTATGGAGTTTCTGTACACGAAGAACTAGATGCACCATGAATAGGCATCTTAACATGCGTCAGCTGCTGTTACTCCATAGTAGTAGTAGTTGCTACTTCTAAATTGGAGCTGGATTAAAAAAAATGCATTCTGATTTTTTTTTTTTAATAAGTCACCTAATTCTCAGGTGATTTGTGTAGTCAGTTGCTTCCAAAACACGGAAGTAATGTTTATGTTTCTCTTGTACCATCAACTCTTCAGAATACAGGAGGGGAGGAGGAAAGCAAAAGCTGGGTAACAGCAACCTGATGTAGATAGGTGTACAAACGTACAACCATGTGTAGAGGAAGGAGGGGTCAAAAACGTTACCAGCTATGGGCAGACAGGTCTTGGTGCTGGCGTAGCACTTGCCCGAACTGCAAAAGCCCATGCAGTACGCAACGGCATGAATCGAGTGATGCAGTCTTTACAGTGACAGGTCTCAAGCGTTGTTTTCTTTAGTAGATGTCCAGGATGAAGTCTGTACTCAAGCTGCAGTATGTTCCTAGAACAGCATAGTGCTTGAAATGTGGGTTCAGGTAAGGCGAGTAACTTTTAATGTCTTAACCTCGCTGTGTGCAAATTAAACAGGGAGCTATAACTCTTGAGTATCACACTTCTAAATATTGTATTTAATTAACTGTAATTAAGGCTCTAGTACTTAATGCCTTGGCTTGGAAGAATACGATGCATTTTTACCCAAACAAGTGTCTTCAGCGTTGTCTGCGGTTAAACTGTTTTTAATATGTAACTTGATATTCAGGTATTGATGCTTGAATGTCTTGTTCAAGAAGCTTTTTTAAATTTTCTTTGGCTTGTGTGTAGGTTCACAAAGTGTTCAGCTTGCAAGTGAGCTGAGCTGGTTGGTGGTAGTTACTTTCATTACCACATAGCTTAAAAGCACAGCAGCTATGTGCCTGGTACATAGAAATGTGTCCTGTGCTTAGATCTGGAGTTGCATAGGGTGATATTTTTGCTGTAACTTTCACTTAAGCTAAACATTGTTATTTTCAATATACTCATAACAGTTTTGGCAATTCCTTGCAAAATTATTTTATGAATCAACTGCAAACACTTCCATATTAGTAATCTTCTGTACCTTTGTACATTTTAAACTGAAATGTTCAGGCAAGAAAGCAATAAGCACAGCTGTGAATATTATGAAATACTTAAGTTCTACAAGTCTTGAATAACCTTCAGTAACTTTTGTCTTACAAATCTGTTTTCGTGCTAGGAACTGATACTGCCACTTGAATGTCATGAATAAATTAATTAGTTGTTTGATCATATACTCTTCTAAAAGAAATTAATTGTTGCATTTAATGCTTAGAAACTTTTTATCTAATGCAGATGAAACCTTTTATTAAACATTGGGATATTTTAATTTTATATGGTGATTTTATATTATTATCACTTAGTAACATTTTTAAGCTGTTTTGGAAAAAGTGCTCTTGCAGAACTATAGGATAGCATCCAAAGTCTTTGGGGTGTTCACTGTGTTTAGTTCATGGTGGCAGGACAGTAGGAATGGTGACTGAGAAGGCGAAGGCATTACTGCCAGAGTCTGAGGGCTTTTGTGTTGTTAACATTTTATAGTCCTCCGTTTGCAGTGTGCCAAGTTTGTTTGCAGTCTTTGGGCAGATCTGTTCTTGAGTTATAAAATCAGGAGTAGGTGGATCTGCAGTTACGCACTGAAAGTTTGTGGGCTCTTTTCTATTTTGGATGAGATACTACTGTATAATGCTGCTGAGACAGTCTAAACAGCAAGACGGGCTTGAAGGTTTCATGCATTCCCCAGTACAGCTGGCAGCGCTCTTTAATGTTCTGGCCTACGTCTATTTTTTTAATGTTCTGTTTTACCAGTATGTCTAGACTCTCTTTGCCTTTTAAGGCATGGCATCTAAGGGGGCCTTCAGATTGCAATCTTGGGAACGTTGGGATAGCAAGGACATTTTGCACCATTTCCTTTAAGCTAAAACAACCCCCCAAAACTTGCATGGATTCCTTAGAACTCCTTTAAGTTCTTGATTGTTTTCTCATTAAAATTCCTTTCTTGTTTTAGTATTTGTGGGATGTTTGATGTTTACTCATAATTGAGATTAAATGGGATTTTAAAGGGTACAGGCTGATTCTGATAGTCTTAAAATAAACTTTCACTTTTTAAAATAACCTAACAGGCTAGTTAAACAGGAGGCTGCGCAGATCATATACTTGACAAATTTTATGAGTACACCTTTACTTAAGCCCAACTAATTTATCCTACTGTTTGTAACTGTTTTAATATCGTTGTGACTAGCCAGGTGTCCAGCGCAGGTTGGCCTGTGAATGTCAATGGGAACATGAAGCCAGGCTGAAAGTGTTGATTTTTCTCTTTTTTTAAGAGGCGTGCTGTGGCGTGTCCCCTGTGCTCCCCTGGCGCAGGCGGGGCGATGCCGAGGGTTGCTGAGGGGGATTGTACTGCCTGACCTTTGTGGGTTGCAGCTCCCTCTGAGGAACCTGCCGTGCCTTGCAGCGGGCAGTATCCTTTGAGAGAGTCGCTTGGGATGTTTGGGGGTTAGAGAGAGAGACGGCTATAAAAAGCTATGCTTGCAGATGTCTGTCAAAATGAGTATGAGAAAATGAATGGGAGAATTAAACCTCAAATATTGGGAAATGGTGAAAAGGAAGGGGCGGAACCCTACCTCCTATAATTTACTATTTTATGTCTACTTGCTGAAGCCATTGGCAAAACTTGGTGTACTGTAGTTACAGAATAAGCCTTTCCATTTACAAGTTGTTCATTTCACTGGGTTGCATAGGAATTGTGATTAATACAGCATATAAATGGGAAAGTTAGAAACATATAACTCAGTGTGTTGGGGTTTTGTTCGTTATTGTCTTGCAGGACCTGTTGCTTATGAAAATATTTTGAATTATGATTCCCATGAATTGTAGTTTCTGGGGACTGGAGGCACAGGTTCCTGTGGGAGGAACCGGTTACGTTTTGCATGTTTTGTTTGCCTTTGTTTATAGCGTGGCTCTCTGATCTCCAGATGAACGCTTCTTTAGGATGGGGTTGCTACAAAACTATTGATGGACTTTTGTGTATGGGACGGTTGGCATGTTACATTCCTTTTTCATCTATCTGGAAGGTATGTTTGAGTCTCGCTCAGGTTTCTGTAAGGAAACATAATGTGCCTGAAACAAATATCTCCTCACCATGTGCCTTGGCTTCAGATTGTGTCCAGTGGTTCTTTTGGTCACCTGCTTGGCTGGATAAAAACTGAAATACACCTAAATCAGAGTGGGTTGGTTGGTTGGTGGGTTTTTGGTTTGTTTGTTAGGGAGATGGTTGTGTTTTTGTTGGGTGTGAGTAATAAGACAAACTTGCAGTCAGGTCTACAAAGTCGGGCCAAGTAGGGATGAGCAACTCTCTACAGGTGCCAAAATAACAGTGAGCGAGACAGCAACGGAGATGGGGCTGCGAGGCACCTCGTGCCAGCCAGCTTTCCAGGGAGAACGGGAAGGAGGTGGTGGCCACGGCCGGGTCTGATGCTGCAGCCTGAGGCCACCTTGTGTGGAGCAGCGCGGCGTGGGTCCGCTCACCAACATCTCCAGAATGGGCAAACCAGGGCTTCACAACGGGCTGCACATTGAATTAGTACTTTGAACGCTAAAATGGATTTGCTTTGGGGACAATAGAAATATCATGTGAAAAAAATCTTAAATTATTTATCAGTAACAGGAAGAACTGTGTGTGTTTGTTTCTTTTAAAATGCAAGCCATAAAATATTTCTGTGCTGTAAAGTACTATTTGTTGACTGGTATTTGAACTGGACTTGGGTTTTATGTTTATCTAGCAGATAAGAATGTTGTATAGGTGTGTCCAAGCAATAAGCAAAACACTGTACTAATGCATAGTTAGCAGGAAATAAGTCACTACTTCATGTCTGTAACTTTTTCCACTCTAGACTCTATGATTAATTTCACTTCTAAAATTGATGCATTTTTATTTTAGCCAGTTGAGAACCTCTTCTGTTCACTTTAGTCCAGTTAATTATTTTTTTTTAGAGTAAGTGTTATTTGATGTACTTAGTGTTTCAAAACAGCTACCATTTTTGTTGTTAACTTTGAGCATTGATTACCCTCATTCTTAAATATGACCCTTTCTCATAATACACCATCAAAATCTTTCTGGCCTCAGAAATATGTTCTGTATTTAGAATTGGTCTTTTGCCTAAGTTGAGAAAGGGAAGTCAGCAGTAGCTGAGTCTTTCAAGGATTATAGTAAACTGCTGGAGGTGGCAAATGATCAGCTGATTTAATAAAGATTCCACAATATTTAATGTGCTGAAGTTATATCCAAAAGTGAACTAAGAAATAAAGAAAACTTAAGGATGGCAGCCTCATGTAAAACCCTAAAGATGCAATTAAGATCTGAAATTTAAATATTCTGCTATTATTTCTATTGTCACCACCAAAACCAAATCAGAGTTGAATTTGGAGGTCTGGTTGAGTTTCTCTGGATTTGTTCAGTGTTGCATTTTGTGCCTTAAGAGCACAATTTTTAGTTTATCCACAGTGCCCAAACCACTGGTGCTTCTTAAGCTTCCCTCTCTGATACGTGTAGTTGTCCTAAATTTTTTATCTTGTAAGAAAAGTTCAATACTCATTTGTGATTTAAGGCTCCTTGCAGTCCAGTTACCAGAGTTAATAACACGTTTCTTTTAGTCTTAAGGATACAGACTCGGAACAGGCAGGAAATCAGTCATTCTTCTGCGTAGGGTAAAAGATGGTTTCCTGCTGGAAAAGCAGGACTGCGTTTAAGCCATATGATCCCAAATATTCGTATCTGTGCCAGCTGTTTTAGATGTGGGAAGTGCATGTGCTTTGCAAGGAATGAGACCCACTTGGTTTCATACATTAAGTTGGGACTGCTGGGCCAAGTAAATGAGAACAATAAATCTCTATTTTAATTCAAGAAAGTTTAATGTCTTCAGATACTTTAAGTGGCGTAAAAGCAATTTATTTCTTCTCTATTTTGTGCATGTGTATTGTGCTGTACCATTAATTTAAACAGTCTGGATGTAAAAATGTCTTGGTAGTGTGACATTCTTACTAAAATTCTGTGGGTATTTTTCAGGCAGAAAAAATGCTGACCATTTTGTGGTTTTTTGGAAATCATGCGTAATTATGTCATTTAACCACACAATAAGGCTTTCTGTGGTAACGTTTTAGATAAACAGGAAAACTCATTTTTTTTTTTTTACTTTGTTTTCATTGCAGAACTGTCTTTTTTATTTTTAGTGCAAAGTTGTTTGATTATTTTCTTCAAAAATAAAACACAACATGTTCTGACGGGAAAAATACACCATTAGCAACCTCCTAAAAGCTCTCTTTCAGTGTTGGTGCCTGTCGTAGCACATTTTCTCCATTTTGGGGAAATACAGTGTGTTATGGCTGCTGTGCCCATGTTGCCAAGAAAGTGATGTAAATATAAGCCATTTACATAGCCCTAAGGCAGATGATTTCTTCATTAAGGGCCCTTCTCCAGGGGAATTTACAGGAAAGTTGAGATGAATACAAGGATGGTAGGAGGCTGATGTGGCTAAATTAAAGGACATTGGATCCCAGAATAGAGGCTTCCTTTCAGGAATTAAATGTCCCGAAATTGTGGTGGCTTCATCCCCTTCCAGTGAGGGCCTGCTTTGCCCTGAACAGAGCCTGTATGTGGGGGTGCAGTGCTGCTTGACGGAAGTGCGATAGCTCGTGTACCCCATGAGGCTGTCTGAGGAGTCCTGAACATCCCACACAGTAACAATGGATAGCAGTTTGCCAGTTTATTTCAGACAAAAAGCACAAAAATACTCATTATAGGGAAATACATCTCATACTTAATCCTCCTCTTGGAGATTTTCTCCTTCTACCTTTGCATGATGTGGTGGTGGGAGATGAGGGATGGAGGCCAGGGGGACGTTTGCTCCGTCAGAGTTAGACCTGCACCGCACACATTGGGCTGCAAGTCTGGGCAGACCCAGACCTTTTCTCTGCTTGCCCGGTAGCTCTTTCTTCTTGGTCCTGCTTTGTTGACCAGACTTTTGCATCTCCCTTCTTCAAGAAAAAGGTGGTATTGCAGGTAGCCACGGATGCCTCTGCACAGACCTGAGCATCCAGTAGAATGACAACGTTGCGTCTCAACACAGTATCTACTGTACTTATTTCAAGAAGAGTGGAAGTAGAAGGGAAACTAAAAACAACTGTTAAAAAAGAGGAAGGTAGTAATAAAAGTGTGTTATAGCAATGTTAGAGCACTGGGGGAATTAGGGTGGAACAGAAAGCTCCCCAAAGTGCTCGGCGCAGAGAAAACCAGTTGAAAAGGTTTGTTTCATCCATCAGAGGAGACTTGAAACTGACTCTGCCCAAGAAAGCTGTAGCTGTATCATTTGTGGGAGAGAGTGGTAATTCATGTAAGAGGAGATCTCCACCACATTCAACTTCTCATGTTTGCTCAGTAAATGAATCTTGAAACTTCTGCTTGTGGAAAAACTTCTTGTCAACACTCATCACCCTAAACTATGAGAAGAGGTGTGATGTTAAAGCGAGGGTCGCCTTCTGCGTTGGACAAACGGCAGCGTGCATTTGGTTGGCTGAGACCTGTGCTCCAATACAATGCTGGGGTTCGGGGTTTTTTTTTTTTTTCTAGTCCTGTGACTGCAGTCGTGGGAGGCAGAGTGAGGCCTAGGTAGATCCCATCTCCTGGTTTTCCGAGGTGGCATTGGTGACTTGTGTTACAAAGCAAGAGCAAAGGTTTAGCAGCTGGGGTGAGGGTTTTTCTCTGCTGCAGCTTTGTGCTGCAGTCCCTCACCTGGGGCAGTGAGTCCCTGCGCCCTCAGGTGGTATCTGGAGGCTTCTTGGGGGGCAGGAGGGTCTTTGTCCTTCCTCCCTCTTCCCAAGAGAGTGTGTATCACGGACACAGTAAGTCAAGGCTGCAGTTTTATCTTGGATATGTGGTGTGGCAGAGGGAGGAGCATAGGAAGCTCTGGAGAAGGGACTGTTGAGGTCTTTGAGCCTTGGTAGGCTCTGAGCGGCATGTGGATTAGCTGGAGCAGGAGGCGGTGATGGTGGTAGGCAGGCAATGGAGATAAATGGAAGTTAGAAAAGATGTTTTCATTATAGTTGCAGAGCAGCTCTGTGAGAGAATAGGGAGAAAATGATTAGTGCTAAACCTGCACTGAAGTCCCTCGGAAAATAAGCTGGGGTGGCTGAGGCTGGCTCTTGGTCTGTCTGCAGCTTGTGGTGGGACACTCTCGGGGCACACTTATGATCATGTCACTCTGCTTTATGACCATGTCAACCAACTGGGTGGCAAAATTGTATTAATTAACTACCTGTCTCATAAATTATTTATTTCATACATTTAAAAATGCAGAGAAAAGGAAGCATTTTTCTTACAATGTTAACATGTTCTTTTTTTTTGGTTTTTTTAAATGAACTTGATCATAGGATGAGCCATGGCCTTTGGCAAACTGCTTTGGCTTGTCTTGCAGCATTTACACAACACTTAAGTAATGTAGTTGTCTAAGTCATAGAATCATAGAATGGTTTAGGTTGGAAGGGACCTTGAAGATCATGGAGGTCCAGCCCCCTGCCATGGCCAGGGACACCTTCCACTAGACCAGGTTGCTCCAAGCCCCATCCAGCCTGGCCTTGAACACCTCTAGGGATGCAGCTTCCACAACTTGCCGGGGCAAAAAAATTCTTCCTAATATCTGATCTAAATCTCCCCTTTTCCAGTTTGAAGCCATTCCCACTCGTCCTGTCACTCCATGCCCTTGTAAAAAGTCCCTCCCCAGCTCTCCTGGAGCCCCTTTAGGGACTGGAAGGGGCTCTAAGGTCTCGCCGGAGCCTTCTCTTCTCCAGGCTGAACACCCTCAACTCCTTCAGCCTGTCCTCCCAGCAGAGGGGCTCCAGCCCTCGCAGCATCTTTGTGGCCTCCTCTAGACCCGCCCCAAGAGGTCCATGTCTTTCCTATGTCACGGGTTTGATTCTGTGAGGTATTTCACTTTCATTTCATGTTTTCAGAGTAGTTTGCTTTTTTTTTGGTTCTCTGAGCAGAATGGTCACTGATAGCAGCACTAGTGTGTTTTTATAGAAGATTCACATCACTTGTTAATTGGAAGGATGCTTCTGGCAAGTTTGTAAATGTGTAGGAGGACAAGAATACTCTGTTTCAAAGAGAAAATATTTCTTATTAAAGACTGAGATTTTTATTGTGTTTATGAAAAGGGAAGTTTCTGTGGGAGGATGGCTTTTTCTGATGTCATTAATTTGTTTTTAGTTTTTGTCATAGCATTCATTGTGAGACAGATAATGGGCAGTTAACAGGAAGGTATTATCTGTGGCACTGGTAGGATGGATAATCTTTGAGAAAGGTTAAATATATTTTTGTCATAAGAAAAACATATTTAGTTGGAATCTTAGTTGAAGTGCAAAAGCGTTACAAATAAGTTGTGTGCATAGGAATGTTTCCTTTCCTTCTCCCCTCAACCAATGAGTGTTCAGGTGTCCTGATCTGCTCTGTGATGATAATCCGCCTGTTCATAGTCAGTTAGTGAGCATGTTTCCGAAACACAGCCTTCCTCTTGTGGCCACAATCTCCATCAGAAACTGAAACAACTGAGGTTTGCTCCCAACCTTTCTGATAAACATATCAGTAGGGTTGGGCTGCCACAACCCAGACCAGTGTACACGAGTGCTGCTGCACGTTCCTAAGATGGATGGCACAACTTCATCTCTGCTTGCGCTTGAGATCAGCTTAATTAACTTAGGTTAAGTCAAACCTAAGTGTATGCAACTAACACTTTTTTTCTTATAAGGGTGTGTCACAGGTAAATGTCTTCTATAATTTCTTCGGGGATAAAATGAAATCTTAAGGTAGAATTGCTCTGAAGTTTATTAATTATTAATTCTGAGCATGGAATGTGATGATCAGAGTTCATTGCTTCAAGTGCCTCTTCAGTACATAATTTATTTCTAAGGCTGTACGCAAGAAACTTTCTTCTTTTTTGAGCTCTGACTGCTCAGATGGGTACGTTAGCCTTCAAGCACAATGGTAATACTGTAAAATGAAGCTGTGTTCTGGACAGTATTTTTTGTGTGTGTCATTGGTGAAATTCTAACTTGACTCTGATTCTGGTTTTCTGAGTGTTCCGTTTCACTGCATAGTCTTTCTTACTTTTTTCGAAAGCTATTCAGTGTCAAAGATAAAATCTGAAGTTAAGTGTTTAGTCACTGGGTATCCATTCAGAATTTGTTTGGTGTCAGCTGGGCTGCTCTGTTAGCTGGCAAAAATGAGTACAACATGCGCTCTCTTAAAGAGAGCGTGCTAAGTCAACAGTGGGAGACTTTCTACCCAAGTGTGAGTTTTTTGATTAAAACTGTTTGGCTTTGTTTTAATCCACTTTTAAACTTAAATTAGCTACTGTATTCCGAAGTATGTGGCAAAGAAAGTGTGTGGGTTATTGCCCTTTACTTAGAATTACTGCTGATGTTAGTGACAAAAATCGTAGCTTCTTTCAAAATCCTTTTTCTCCATTTTGCTAGTTTTACTGTAGGAGGCAAAGACAGATTAATGCATGAAGCATAAAAAGTGCTGGAAGAAAGTGTATCTGCAAAACATTATTGAAGTTGGCAAAGAAGGATTTAGCAGAAACTGATTTGTATTGTGGCTTCTGTCAATCTTTTAAACTTAGGTTTTGTTCGTGCAAAACCTTCAAATTACGGAAGATTTAGCTCGGAGGAGGCTATCTTCCTGAGTTCCTCATCCTCAAATTAAAGTGACTTAGTACGGTCTCATTAGAATTTTGTGGCAGAGCAAAAAAGTGAATTCTTTCTGAAAAATGTAAGTGGGTGGTGGTGGGGGTTGTCTTGAAAACCAAAGCAAAACACTCTTAAGGCCTTCCTTGCTTGCCATGGAAAATTAAACAACAACAAAAAAGAAACACAAACAAAAAACCAACCAAAACCCCAACAAAACAAAACTGTCCATGCAACTGTTTTTCTTTTACCGATTATATTAAAAGGTGAATCAGTTTGAAACACAAGACTTAAGTTGCATACTCTGTGGTAGCTAATCAGTGGTATGTAATGGTATGGAAGTAGTAGCGATCACTGGTGGCTACTAATGGGCATATAGGTTTTATATATTTTAGTTTTGTCCATTGGGCAGATGTTTTTAAGTATAGTGAGTTTCACTGTTTTATCCTAAATAGTAAATTAAACTCTCATCTTGCGAAAGTCTGCATCTGTGTTAACTCTTCCAAGATATGTTCTGAGTTCAATGTGACTAACCATTATCCCACTTAGATTTATGTGTTCACAGCATCAGGAGTTTCTTCTTCATCTATTAGCTGCTTGTTTTATTGCCTTATTAATAAGGGAATGATAAAATAAGTTTTTGTATGAAATACAGCATGTTGATGATAAAAAAACAAGAAAAAGGCAGGCGTTTTTGGAGGCCGGTCAAGATCCTGAATCTATTCTATTTTGAATTGATTTAGATCTCAAGGTGGTAGTGAATTTTAAATAACAGCTTTATTGAAATGTCTTTCACAATCACACTATATTAATACTATAGAATTGAGGTTGAGGTTAGCCCAGTAGACAAATGCATTCCATCTTCAAGTTTTGGAATAGCATATCATGAGTGAAAAATGAAATAAAATGCTTGAGGTGCCGTTTGCATATTAAGCCAGTGCCCTGAAGGGGTTTTGTGCCTTTCTGGGTGTCTCAGTTATTTTCATGTTAGACTCCTTGTAATTTTGCTAAAATATACTTTGTTGACAGGAGATACCCAGAAAGTCTTGCATTAATTTGCCTTTGTTTTTGCTCTTTAGACACTGCCCTGTTATAAACTAAAATCACACATTCCTGAGTGTAAACTGATCATGTTCCCAATGGAAATTTCAGGAATACTTGTGGCTATTTTCAAAATGTGGAAATCTATTTATATTTTTTTCCACTTGTTTTTCTTCCTAGGTTTTGGCACTGATTGCGTTCATCTGCATAGAGACCATCATGGAATGCTCCCCTTGCGAAGGCCTTTATTTCTTCGAGTTTGTGAGCTGTAGTGCATTGGTGGTTACTGGAGTTCTGTTGCTTATGTTCAGTTTAAATCTTCACACAAGAATACCGCAGATCAACTGGAATCTTACTGTAAGTTCATCCTCACTCTGTTAAAAATAACTGCAAATCTGTTTTTAAGTTTGATCTTTGAACTTTACTTTCTACTGTTGTTTAAGATTGTGTACGAGTGTTCTTTATGCTGAGTAAAGTATACATTAGATTTATTTTGAATACTAACAGAAGAGTAAACTTTGAAATGTAGCAAGATTAAACTACATTAAATAGAACTAAAATTGTCCTCTGGTAGATTCCCTTTGGAAGGAAAAACTTCTTGTTAATGCCAGCAATTACTGTTTGTGGATGAAGTGGATAAAAATGCAGCCTGTAGTTATTTAACTTTGACAGATGCTGTATTTACAGTAGCTCGTTGTTCTCTCTTAAGCTGTTTTTTGTATTAGGACAGCCGTGCTACATGTATTTTATTACACAGATTAATACAATCATCGTGTAGTAATGTAAAAAATTATGTCCTTTCTGTGAAAATCAGGTGTTCTGAATTGCTTGCACACATAACTATTAAACATTGACTGGCAATGCTTAATGTGCTCTCAAATACGAGGAGTTTTAGGAAGAGAACTGCTAGCAGTGCACATTCCTTTTGTACAAGTCTCCATTTCCATGCTGTATTATGAGTTAAACTTTCAGATTGGGTTGCATAAACACAGGTCACAAAATCAACATCTTAGTCACTCTAGTAAAAGATCTGTCAGCTTCAAGGACAGTATTTATATCAACTTCTTTGGACGGTACAGATACATATGTGCCTATGTCCTGTTTTATTCCATAACAGTAAGTTTGTAAGTACTGTTGGAGACCAGCCCCGGAGGTTTCTGTGTGATTTTGTTTGCTTGTTTTTAATGTAATTTATTAATGTTGCAACTTGCAGTAACTGTTTATAAGCCTAAATGACTTGTCTAAAATGAGAATGCAATATGGAATTAGAAGATCCTTTGTACCCTGGGGATGCTTGATCTATTGAGGAACTTTTCCTAAGAGTACTTGGCGGATAGATTAGAGGGACTGAGAACTGTGACTGGTAACTGTAGGTGGGGGAGATCCAGATGGCTTGCAAAACAAAACCAGTGGAACCACTGGAATGTTACTGGGTTGTCTTGCCCTTGCTCCTTGTGTCTCCATTCCACCAGTACTGTCACCACGTACCTTCATGGCAAGCTGAAAAGCAGCAGCTAGCTGCAGAGAGAGGGTAGTCTCTGTTTCTATTGCCACCTCGGTGGTTCAGTGAGCATCACAGCAGCCTGACGGCTGATAACAGCAATTGAAGACCATCTTTTTATACCACACAGTTCTGTACATGCTAGTAGGATGTACAAGAGCACGATGACAAGCACTTTCACAGTGCATCAGTGTCATAAAATACACGATGGTTTTGCTGGTGTGATGCCAGTGGTTTCACAGTGAATACTAGATCAAGCTTATGTTCAAAGCGAGCTCGATCAAGACTTTTTATCAAAAGACTACAGAGTGGTTATGTGTGCTGTCCATGACTGAGCTGGAGCTGCATCTCTGGAAGAGTCAGTTTAATGATTTCCATACCTGCACTTCTGCATGTTTCTACCTTTTGTTCTGTTGTTGAGCCCTGTGCTACACTTTTTGACAAAGTGTTCTGGTGGACAGTAAGTGTTGAACATACATACATACATACATAAGCCCAACTGCAGTTCTCTGCCTTCTCCTCCCCCCCCAGTAATGCAGTAGATACCATTGTGTAACTAGTAAGTCCTTTCAGCCACTCTGACTTCTTACAGTAGTTGAGCGATGAGAATTGCTGCTTTGCCCAAGTGCAGCATTGCTGCATAGCACTGTGTTAGAGACCTTCAGAGAAAAGAGGGCTTAAAAATCCAACCAGTTGTGGGTGGGTGTGGTGGGGTTTTTTTGTGTGTGTGTGTGGGGGGTTGGGGNNNTTTTAAAGAAGTTAAGTATTTTAGTTTTTGGGGCAATGGTCACGCTCTGAACCCCCTACCTAAACAGCATGGAGCAACGTGACACAGTAGGAGATCAACCTGAAGGGTAAATGGAATACACTAGAAATGCTTTAGCTTTAGTTCATATTGCCAGCTCAACAGAGGTAGAAGTAAATTGCCATGATCTCACAAGTCTCATCCTTTTAGTTATGTACTGAAGATGAAATGCTTCTTCCATCGTTATACCAAAGATCTCTAACAGAAGTGAGGACTGGAAGCTTCTGACTTCCATTAACTGCTGAGACCATCCTTCCTCCTGTTATTGCTTCATGATTTTAACAATTGTCAGTCTGACAGGACTGTCATTCTGAGAGGAGTGTGGGAGTATCTTCATTGTTCAGATAGCTGTAGTCTGATGTTGCATGTACAGAGTGGGAGATTAAAGGCTGCTGATAAAGCGCCTATGGGAGGTTACTTTGGCAAAGTTAGTAGGAAATTTAAGAATGTAGAGTTGTGGCAGGATGTTTTTTGGCGTATTTTGGCATTTTATTCTTTACAATTTAGATATGTATTCATCCATTATTTGCGTCTTTCAATATTTAGTACTTTCCTGTGTTTTGATCATTATTCTGGTAATTTTCTGGTCTCGGTATACGACGCAGTTATCATAGGAGTTGCTTTCTGAACAGCACACTTTCACACTCCTGAATGCTTTAGTTGGAAGTCACTCCTGCTTTTGTAGAAATTCATTAATATACATGCTTCAAAAACATATGTATGACTCTATAATGACTATTTCCCTTGTGAAAAGTCTCAAATTTTGCTTTTAGAAGCTATGTGAGAAGGGGCTGTTACAGTGCTTGAAAGAATTTCAGTCTTAAATTTAGGAAGAAGTTTTTCTTCAAACACAGTACTCACACAAGCTTGGTAGGAAAACCATTTGCTTTCAAGTGATTCTACATATTAGAAAGTACCAGGCCATCAACCGCTATTGTCCTACACAGGATTGCTTCCTTTAGTACTTTATTAAAATTAGATTTTTTTTCTAGTGAGCTGTGGATTGTCTGATGTCCATTATCCCTGGCTGGAATGAAAATGTGGATCAGTATATACTAGCATCTAACAGATACGCAAATTTAGTAAATATTTTTTTTAATATATATTGTTAGTTATTTGGGGAGAAGAGCTTTGTTTTGATCCTCATTAGACTTGCCAACCACTTCTTCATTTTCCTGAGGTAAATGTAGAAGAACATGGAGATGGTGAGGCCAGAGAAGAACCTTGCTTGGGTGTGTTGGAAAGGGGCAGGTCTGTTACAGTAAGATGAAAGAACAGTCACTTGTCTGTGTTGTGCAGCATTATCAATATTGTATTATGCAAAAATGCAAAACCTGGGCAACCTGTCAGTGGAAATTTCCATTCCTTTGTGCTTCGCAGCTCAAAGGGAGCCAGTTCTGCAAGGGGACTTGCAAGTGGCATAGGGGAATGAAGAACACACCACAGCAGAGATTCCTGCTTAACTGCTGAGCTGCTGCTTTGAAATGTTTGTTTTCAGAGTTAACTAATAACTGAATGTTTGCTATAATTTTGTGTTTGGCTAGTTTTTTTTTTAAATTAATTATTTGAGTCTTATGTGATCTACAGTAAGAGCTTAAGGTCTTGCAGCCAAACCATGTGGATGACATGGCCCTCTAGAAGTAGGGACAGGGTAGGACGGTTAACAGAAGTGTTTGTAGCAACTCTGGTGTTCTGGTGAATTTGCATGTGGTTTGCCAGACTTTCTGACAGTTACTGTCGCTGCAGAGAGGATCCACTGTAATGCTGAAATACCTCTTTTTCAGGGCTGAGAACAGAGATGACTTGGGGAGGGGGGAGCAGTGAGGGCAGATAGCTGAGAATACTCAAATTTGACAGTGTCTCTTGGATGAGAATTTGTATAATGAGAGAAATCTGAGTCATTACAGATGTGAATCATTGCATAATCAGCTAGTAGAATGGACTATTTATGTCTGTGCGTAGGGAAAAAAATAAAATCTTCCAATAGAATTTAACCATTGATATTGCCCTTTTTTTGTTTTTTAATTTTTTTTTTTGTAACATCCACTGGAGCTCTGATAGTGTACTTTGTGTGTGCGGAGTTCTGAATACAGAGTTTTTCAGCCTAGAGCAGCCTCAAAGATGAGGCACAGAACTGAGCACAGCACAAACTAATTAGAGTTCCACCGGGCTTATTAGGCTGATCTCAGTTCCAGGGAAGCACTGCTACAGAGAGGAGTCAGGTGTGTCTCTTTGAAGATGCAGATCAGTGGTTGTATTTTGTGCTGCCGGAACACTTATTTCATCATCTTTGCAGGGCTGTTTTTTTTTCAGTTGTTGCAGAGATGAAACCTTGTGTGCAAGCAACTGACACTGAAGCAGTTGGGAGAAAATTTGATGTGGTGCCAGAATGACAAACTGTCTTATCCCAACTTTGGTTCTAATGAGTGGAATTACAAAGCTGTAGTTCAAAGGCCTTCACAGGGCAATCTTGATTTTTTTTTTTTTTTAAATATTTATTTTTTTCCCTTTCTGTTTTGAAAAAACATCTTGGCTTTCCTTGGCTTGCTTAGCTGTTGAATGAGAAATGAAGTCAGTCATCCTTTGCTTTTATGTTTACTGCTATCAAAATAGCAATGCCTATTAAGGATACAAATTAATATTTTATAATTTTTAAAAAATTGTCAGAATTAATTTCCTCCGTGTCAGTGCTCTTCATGGACAGTTCTCATTTGGTGCAGCGTGGTGTAAACTACGCTGCATTATTCAGTAAGAAATACCAATGCAAATTTTAAATATGAGAAATATTACATGGTTTGGTAGTTATTACTAGTAAGGTCTGTTGTTTTGCGATGATAACTGCTGGTCCTGTCTGCGCAGGACTGCTTTTTGGAAAAACATGCAGGGAAAGCAGCGAGCAGCAGCTAAGACAGCACTAAGAGGGAAACAGGCAGGTGATCTTCAAGAAACTGAAATGAAATGGGGATTGTAGAAGCATTCCTTCAGGAATGTGTTTTGTCATTTACAGCAGAGTTACTACATCTAGCAGAGCTTGTATTCCAATTTAAGAATAGTTAGAAATAAGAATAAAATCATCTGACTCTTGGTTTTGAGGCTACTTCTTCCATTTCTTCAAAATCATAGCTTGTCCCTGACCTTTCGGAGAGCTGACTAAGGTTTTTGAAAGTCACTTCTAGTAATTCGGGTGTTTTTTTACGTACTTGGCTTGAGATGCTGGAAATAGAACTGATTTCCAGTGAGCGCCAGACGTCTGGGATGGGATCGAAGCACCTGGAGATGAATGCTAGAGCCCTTTGGGGGCTGCTGTGTGTGGTGTGGGACCCAGGGGACCGTGAGCCCTGCGTGGGGGCCAGGCAGCACAGCCCCACACTGCCAGCCGGGCACCGAGGTCTCTCTGTTTGCACAGGCTGAATCCAGCCCTCTGGGTCACCCACGTATCTCTGAAACCACAGCTCACCAACTGCTCGATCAGGGGGAAGCCATGCCGATATAAATCTGGAGTAGCAGAATCTAGTATTTGAATAAAGGCTCTGGTACCTATGTAAGCCTGAATGATTAGAAAAAAAAGAGATGGGAGTTAATGCTCACACACAGATAATTCTTTCTACCTAGGAATTATTTTTGCTTGAGAAACCATGTTCCCATTTTTACTTGTGCTTGGTTTAGAGGACTGACTGCTGTATTTGTAACCTTCAAATTGATAGCTTCATATAGAAACAAAGGGAAGAGTTCCCAAACCTTGCAAGTAAAGTACTGGTTGGAGGAAAAGTTAGGGGCATTGTACAAAAAAAAATAAAAAAAGGCAAAAAATTTTTTCTTTTTAAAAAAACAGTAACTGCACTTCCCCTCTCTTCCCCCACCAACTGAAAACCAAACCACCAAAACCCAAATGGAGCTTAAAGGAAATGTTACTTTCAGCTCTCTCTTTTGTGGAAAATAACCTGGACAGCAGCAGGCTGTTAACTTCTGTCACCTTTGGTGACAAAGTCAAGCTGTTGAAATGTGCACGCTTCTTTTCCAGATTACATTCATTTAGTTACTTTAAACTCCCTATAAATGCAAACTCTTGGATTTCAGAAAGCAAGTGACAAAAACAACCACCAGTTTAAATGTTGTATTTTTGTTTATGTAAGTTATGATTGCAATGCGGCGCTGTCTCCTTTTTAAATAGTATCTGTTCGCTTGTGCACTCTCTTACTTCACCATGAAATACAGGGTAAAAAGGCAAAGCATGTATTTTGATTGAATGGCTCTTAAAAGTTTGCATGTGTGAAGGCATGGAGAGCGATGGATAAAGGCTCATGGATATCACTGACACCTCTGAGCATCAGAGCCAACTCTTGGTAATGTACCAAACTGGAGGACTTAACAGCAGCTTTCAAAGCAGATCTCTCTTTCAGCTTTCAGGAGTTACTTAGCGGGAGTTTTCAGGTCTGTTAACAGAGCTCTCATTCATAGCACCAGTTCAGCTTCTCCATCCTTATTAGTCTGGGAACCATACCTGCCCAGACCCTTAAAAACACAAGGCTGTAGGTTGCTGTCCACTTTTCTTTCTAGAGTTTCCCACTTTTACAGCAGAATCAGCAGAACAGAAGCCTCACCCCATCTGTTTTAGTATAAAATGCTGTCTTGCCATAAACCCATCTTCATCCACAAGTTAAGATGCCTCCTCTGCCTTATGCTCCTTCTGGTGGGACAGATAGCTGGTGATGGCAGTAGCGAATATATGTCTGTGGATACTCTCCTTTGTACTAGTAGGACCACTGGTGACTGAACAGAATGACTTTCGAGTAACTAGCAAGTGACCGGAAGTAAATCTTTCATTTTTAAATTATTTTTGGAAAGGAGAAAGGGAGCAGCAGCAGTCTAGAGTGGATTTGGTTCAGCTCATAGATTTTATTCTCTGTTATGGATGGAAGCTTTGTACAGTGTTTTATGGCACAGCATACTGTCTCATGAGGTTGCTGTAATTTCAGCAGAAATTCTTCTATCTGTGTGATGTGGTTTTTACTTTGTCTATAAATATAATAGCAAGAACTTCAGCTACATCGTGGCCAGATTTGAAACGGCTCATCTTTTTTCAATTAGTTTATTCTTTTTATTGTCACGATTATTCATTTTGTCTTAGGTGGAAAAAAGCTACATTATTTTAGGGCGTGTCCTTTACTGTTGGAATTCTTACTGTAGTTCGTTCTCTTTTGTTTCTGCTTTGACTTCTTCCAAAACTGTTGTATTTTTTTTTTTTCTTATTTTTCTGCTCTAAGTAGTAGGTACTAAATCTTGGATTAAAAACCTCTGCCAGTGTTTGCATCTGTGATGTTACCATTGTATGTCAGTGTTACTGATAAGTGTAATTGCTCCTTAAGCTCCAAACAGTCTGATCTGTGGATATGAAAGACTGTGTTATTTTTAGCTTTTTAAGAAACCAGCCTTATTGTTTCTATGTGAATCAATTATTAATTGTATTAAAAGGTTTTCAGCTGAACAGGGAAAATAGAATTGCAGAAATGAATAAATTGGAGCCTCAGGATGGAATCAAGTCTGTAGATTTGAATTGTTCGATTCTTTGCAAGGAGAAATTTGATAATCTTCGTAAAGAGTACAATAAAATAAAACGCCAGTGATGATGACGATGTTTCTAAC
Organism: Ibidorhyncha struthersii; assembly: GCA_013398815.1. Taxonomy (NCBI): domain Eukaryota; kingdom Metazoa; phylum Chordata; class Aves; order Charadriiformes; family Charadriidae; genus Ibidorhyncha; species Ibidorhyncha struthersii. The sequence continues at coordinate 320,875 of VZSZ01001507.1, forward strand.
TCATTAAATATCTTTGGTTTCCTGGAAAAATCATAGCAAAGGCACCAGCATTCTAAATTCAGCAGTATCTCATATTCTGCGGTATCTCGAATTTACAAGAAGCCTTCAAGTCAATTTGTGGCGTGGAGATAGATGATAATGTCTGTCATGTTGTGGATAGGTCTGGCTGTCTTGCTTATACTGTTCTCCTTTGGCAAGATGATCAAGCTGCTGTCAGATTCAACAACTCAGAGGTCAGCAGGATTAATTAATAAGCCCATCTGACCCCATAAATCATAGAGCATTATCCACTTAGTCTTTAAGTATGGTACAAAAGAAGTACAAAGCATGTCTGAAAAAACATAATCTGGATTGTAAGAAATGAAAAGGTGGAATATTAAACACGTCTTTGGTTGTTTGTTCTGGTGGCTAGCTCCTTTAAAACTTACTTATTCTGAATATGACTTTTGTCTTAACTTTGCAGCTGTTAATTTTGATATAGTATTAATTATATTGTGCTTCTCTATGCTAATCATTTAAAACAGCTAGTATTTTTTTATTATTTGAACACTGGAGTCTTCGTGTACACAGCTCAATCTTTTTAATATTCAAAGCAGTTTAGGTTCTTTGATTCATACTGTGAGACATTTTCTCCTCCTTTCAAATAACTCTCTGTACCCTGTCCAATTTTTCAACATACTTTTAAAAATGTGGATACCGGAACAGGATGCAGCATTCCAGTGTCCCTTGCAAAGGTAAGATGACCACCTTACACTTATCATGTNAGATGCTTACCTGCTGTAATTACTAAGTTTTTCAGAATCAGTTCTTCTAGGATTTTGTCTTCATTCTGTAGGTCATTCCAGTAGGAGGCAAATGCACTCTGGTAGTAAAATACACAACTTAACCTTGTGCTGAACTAAACTTTAATTTTTTTTTTTTTTTAATTATTCAAGAGCATAGCTGCCCTCTCCTCAGTATTTAGTTTCAGCATTCTTAGTGACATACATACGTTTATTCTAGAGACGTGATGAAAATGGTGAATACCGTTGAGTCTGGTCTCTGTTGTCATATATAGTGAGACTTTCCCTCTAGTGGAAAAGGTTTGTGCAGATGAGAACCACAGCTCTTCTTGGCAACCCTGGAAGCACAGCTTGAGCTGCTAAACTCAGAGTTGGAGAGGAGGGTACTTGGAGAAATTGTGAAATGCCATTTATTTTCTAATATCTCTATTTCTTAATTTATCTCTGCAAGGCAAGAACTGATATAGTTAAAATTGCAATAACTATTAAAAATCCAATGTTGTTTGTTGCTGTCAGTGCCAGATAATCTATCTTGGTGAGCTTGAACGGAGACATAAAGTATCTCTGTAATTATACACTGGCAGGTGAAAAGATGGTAGGAGTTTCTGAGACCCACAGTTTGCTTTTGTTTCCTTACTATTTGGTAAGACAGTTTGGGTCTTACTGGGCTCGTGAAATCTGAACACGTGGGTGGAAATAGCGATGAGCAATGGAAACCATGGATTTCTTGGGAAAGTCCCCTTTTAGGTGAGGATCAGGCCACAGTGCTACATAATACAGTTTAGTCCCAGGTAGGCTTCTTTGTCATAACTGACTGTTGCTGAATTGGTACCCTCAGAATAGTTTTCCCTGTGAATAACACAGTGCCAGAAACTTCCAGTTTTTATAATTGCTTTCTAAACCGTTCTCAAATCATGACTAGAAAAACAGATGCTTTGGGGGTGGCTGGATGACAATGGTCTTTTCAAAGTCTTTGTGCTACATAGCTGGAACATAATCATGGCGTTCATACCCAGGCTTAGAAAACTGAAGACATGAATCTAAACTTATTCCCTAACTTCTTACAACACTTTACAAGATGTACTTTGGGGAAAAAGGCCAATAAAAAAATGAAATTATACTTGTAGTAAGTGGAGGAGCAGTAACAGGAATTGAGCCTGACTTGGCGTGTGAAAGAAGAGAGTCAAGTAGAGCAAATTTGTCCTTGAATTCTAATTAAAGAGTGGTGATGGGATTTCTTTTTTAATGGTGAGAGTTGGCACGTTCAGTGTATTCTTTTTTCCTTTTTTTTCTTTAACTCAAAACTGTAATTTGCGTAGCAAAGTTGTATACTGGTTTTCTTTCCAGCCCTTTTGGCTATGAAAGTATTCACCTCTCCCTGATCTCCTGTTCCTTCAGGGTTTTTGTACTGAGCTGCCGTTCCCTGATTCTTCTGCACCCCTCCTTGCTCCCTGACTTCACCTATTCCTTCAGTTATCCTGACAGCCAGTTGTTTCCTACGTCTCTGTAGTGTACATACAGGGCAGTGTACATACGTATCAAATGTTTTGAAAAATTGTTAAAGTTGCCCCGAGTAACGTAGTGAACAGCTAGTCCCTAAGGAATCTAGCACTTTATTTCTTTGATTATTTTAAAGTCTCAACTTGAATTATTTTTTTTTTAAGCCTCAAGTCTGATCAGATAGTTTTGTATTGATGTAATTATTCTTGTGCTAATTGCTGCCATTTGGAATTCTTACTTATGTTCCCATGAGACGTTAATGACCCTGCGTGTTGCCTGTCATTTTTCTGTGCTTGGAGCAAAGCAAGGATTTTCCCGGAACGCAGGTGCCCCTGGGGTGTTGCTGTGCATATGTTCTAAAATGTCTGCTTGAAACATGAATTTTCTGCAATAAATACATGAAAATCTGTGTATTCTCACAATACGGGCAGCTGTTACAGAAATAGTGTAGGACATGTGATCTTCTACAATAGGGGCCTCAAAGAATTTGTAGTAAAATTCATGACTGTTATCAGGGCAGTGCATGGAGCGCTGTTGTGATGTGAAAGAGGACAAGTGGTTCCTGGCTTGCTAAAGCTTGATATTCGGGTTACTTCAGCGTCAGCTGAGGTAGAACAGCTTTGCTCGTTGTTTATGCTGACACTACTTTTCTAATAAACCCAGTAGAAATCAAGGTAGCGCATCCAGAATCTGCACTAGTGCTTTATATGTACATGCTATTTGACCTCAGTTCACAGACTAATGTGCACACGTGCTGCATTCCCTACGTAATAATCTTTGCCTTCTTTTGTATAAGTGACAAACTGCACAGAAAGTGGGAAAGTATTGCTCTAGTTCTTGTTCTAAGTGCTAACCTTCTGCTGTTTCATCACTTCTAGTAAAAGCAAGCAAAGAGTCATTGTTTAGTAATGCTAATGAATTTATTTTTTTAGGATCTGGTCAACACTGGACTCAGCACTTTCTTCTTTTTCATTGCCTCTGTAGTACTTGCTGCTTTAAACCATAAAACTGGAGCAGAAATTGCTGCTGTGGTAAGAATTTGGACTTCTTTATATATTACTCTTATCTTCTGTTAAAACTAAGAATAACTTTTCCCTCGTGTTCATTGAGTACTCCTGTTGCCTTTGCCATCACAATTTACTTCTAATTTTACAGTTGGCTGTATGCTGATTCTGATTTAAAATTATTGACATCCTTTGAGTTCTTTGTCCTAAGGCAAGAACAAACAGAAAAATGACTTGCAGCCTTGCTTCTTTCTCTATAGCTAGCTTAGATTATACTGCTCTATATTGCAAGACTACAGAAAAGGTAGAGCCGTAAATTCACAAGAAATTGGAGTTACTTACACATAATTTGCCGAATTCTTGCTCACTACAGATCATTTTTGTTCTGTGGAGCGAGTAGAACTTTACTTCAAGATTTGAAATCTAGGAGAGTATGATCAAGCAACTGAATTTAGTGCTCAGGCTGGCAATTAAAAAAAAAAAAAAATCCTGGACATTGAAAATGACACAACAGTTCTGTAGAAGCATATAGGAAGAACTGCACATGAGCTCCTTCTCCAGGCTGATGGTCTGGGCTGGTCATCTGTTCTCTTGTCATTCATTCACTGTTATGTGCACCCTGAGGAATGAACTGTTAGATGACGAGCTGTATTCTTCTTTACAAGAGGTTCTTCCATTGAAGTTGCATTGCAGGATTTAATTGTCATGTTCGTAGACAGAGAACTTTCTTTTCTGGGATCATTGATCTTAGTTGCTTTTGCAGATTCTCTAGTTCATTGAAGAAGAAAACCATCAGTTTTACAGGCCATGATGATTTGTCAGTGCAAATACCGTAGAAAACTAAGTTTCTGAGGAATTTGTTGTGAAACTACTATTGTTCTCATTTTCAAAAATTGTCTTTGACAATTCTTTCTACTTCTTGTAGATATTTGGTTTCTTGGCAATGGCAGTGTATGCTGTGAACACATATTTAGCTATTAAAAAGTGGCGAATGAACAGCAGACAACAAAGTAGTCGGCAGACCAGTGATTACATACGTGCTCGGACAGAATCCAGAGAAGTAGATCATCGTCCTGAGATTCAGCGTCTGGATGCATGAAAGCAACATTCAAATGGGACTGCAAAGGGAAAAGAAGTGCTTAACTCCCTCATGGAATAAAGGGTTTTTTCTTTATTTAAGGAAGAAAAGGAAGATCAGAGGGTGGCAAAGAATGCCCAGCCCTGCATATGTGCAGAATGCATTGAGTCAAAGCTGTTGTCATGAAAGCAGTAAATGTTGGTCATTCAAAAGCAAGATCTGTTTAAGACGTCCACATATATATACATATATTATATACCCCATATAATATATAACATATATATGTTTTGCAGTTTGTTACTGTTTGGGATTAACTGCACAGTACTTTCCTTCCCTCTCCCAAGTGCAAACTCTGAATATACACGTTCTGGCACTGTTTCTTCATCTGTCGTAAACACTAAGACCAGCACTACATTGCTTAGTTAATAAGAGAAAGAAATCCACCAAAAGGAAATCTAATACACGTGAAAAGGAAGCGAGGGGCAAATAGCAATAACTTTAGCCATGTATCCCGTCCAACAAACTCCCTGTATCCATCCTCATGCAGCCTCGGCAGTGCAGCTCAATTCTCATCCACAAGATCTCCTGCAGTTTCACTGTTGGTGCACCTATATAGCTGAAATGGACAACCATTTCACGTTTTTGGGTGATGGATATAGTGTTGAGGTAGTTACCCTTTGGGTTACTCTGAACTTGCCATATTCAGTTCATGCATGGCCTTGGCCAGATCTGAGCTCGTGCAAAGTTACCATGTTGACTGAATGGTCACCATAATGCATCGAGTGCAAGCATGTGGTTTTCTGCTGATGTTGGGATACATTCTGTTTTTCATTCCCTAATGGGAAAAGAAAGATGCTTGGGAGGCAGGGCAGAGAGAAGGGGGTTGAGGAGCGCAGTAGAGAGAGGAGGAGTGGTCATCCAATAGACTTGCATTCCAGTCACGGCTATTTTCTTTTGGTTGTTGGGGTTTTTTTGGTTTGTTGGTTTTGTTTTTTTGGTGGTTTTTTTTTTATTACTATTTTTTAAAAGGTTCAACCTTTCTGAGAAGCCTTTGGTAAGCAAGAACTAGCAAAAAATTATGATGTGCTTATAAAGTGTTTCTAAAGTTGCAATATTGTGATTCATGTAAGATAAATATTTTCCTTTTTGGAGGGTTGTTTCTTCTAGAATTAAAACTGTTGGTAGTAGGTAAAAACTGATTATTTTTGTTTTCCTTGTAATTGAGTATTTCTGCAAACTTTTTCCTCTAATATTTCTTTGGAAAATGAGTTTAGATATCTGAAGGGTAATACGGTTGTATTGATTCGTTTGGAGATAGTTTTACCTAACTAAAGTTTTCTTACTTTAATTGTACTTCCAGTGAAAAGAAGGCCATTTTCTCTACTCAAAACTTGAATTCTGCAGTAATCAGGTAGACAATATCATCATGTTATAAGGAAGATGTCCCTTGCTATTTTTCTGTTTTTTTTTGATGGATGTTTTTTTTTTCTGTGTAATCCATTATTTGGCATATGCGTGCCTGCATGTTACATGAAGAAAATGTGTAGGGGAGATCTCTAGAGCTGAATTCCTTTCTGGCGTAAGCCGATGAAATCTTTGAAATTAGTGGAGCTGTATGCCACGTATGCCTGAATTTATCTCATATTTGACTTGAACACTTTGTGTTGTGTTGTTATGGAGCTGTGCTCTTAACTGGATGTATGCAGTTAACCGGAGTCTTAAGAACAAATGGCAATACGTTGCAAGAAGTCACTTTTAAATATGCAAACCAGGTTATTTTGAACAGAAGATCAATAGAAGTGCCTGGGCTTTTTTAATACCGGAGGGAGCTGGGGTAGGGACAGGTGTGAACCTAACGCTGTGAAGTTTGAATCAAGCAACAGAGAATTATTTTGATGTGTGAAAAAACAGTGACAAAACTGATGTGTCTTCATTTTCAGTTTACGGATGTCTACAGTGCATTTCACCTTAGTGGCTAAGATGGAGATTAAAATTCAGAAAGAGTTATTAATGAGGTTAAAGAAAACTTGCATTTTCTTAATGAGTGATGGTTTACCAGTTATTATAGTAACATTTTATTGTGCTTCATTGAAAGTTAATGCCAAAGGGAACACCAGTTGAAAAAAAAAGTAGCAAAACTTATAAGCTGACCTCTAGAGCTGGGTTCAGAACATGGACATTTTATTGAGGCGGTGTCTCACCAGCATTACTGTGCATTTCACAAGTAAATGACAGTTCCATGTTCACTGTGGTATGAAACAGAATAGAAATAGCGAAGTTTATTATTGCCAGTAGGGTTGTTATAGCCCTGCTGGTTTTCAGCGCTCTGCCTAGTATTGGCAAAGTTTTCAAGGAGAATTTGTAGATATTGTCAGTTATTAAAAGAGCCTTTTTAAAAGTAGCACAATCGTATCTAGACTGGAATTGTAAATTGGCATTAAAGCAGTTTGTATAAAGATTGTTTTTAAAAAAAAAAAAACACAACAATAAAAACCCCCCAAAACCAACCAACCAACCAAAAAAAACCCCACCACCAAAAAAAAAACCCCTACACCAAAAAAACAGAACCCCCCTACTCAAATACAGCATATTGTCCTCCAGAAGATCGAGTGGAACCCTCACCTGAAATCAGGAAACAGAAGTAGGGTGATGCATAGCAAAGGCTTTTCATTAGGAGTGCATCCTGACTGCTGGTTACCAAGGGCTGAGATGGTTTGTGCGTCAGAGACCACCCTCTTCCTCTCCTGTACTCCCTGTGCTGATCTGGGTTTGTCAGAGGTGTGGGAGCTCTTGTGCCTCTGTAGGCTTATGAATTTGGTATCTTTCAAATCCTCACACCTTTCCTGCCCTAGAAAAAGGATAACTTCACTGAGCTTTTTGTGGAGTGAGATCGTGGAAAACTTTTGTTATCTTTTAGCTGGAATGACAAATGCAGAATGATGCAGTTATACTTCTAATACAGTGTAATACTTCATGGTGTAGTATAGCATACCTGAATGACCTGGAGTGCTTTTCCGTGTGAAATAGGTTTTCTTGAGCTGAGAACAGTATGCCGTTATTTATTACTTACATCATGACTTGAGCTTAGCACAGCTTTCAGGGTAGCATTCAAAGAGAATATTAATTTAAAAAATACTGTCTGATACACTTTGTACAACAGAAAAACAAGTGTAAATTTGTAATTTCCTTATTTTGGGGACCAAAGATGATTTTAGTATTGTACAGAATATACTTTCTAAAAAATGTAAGTTAAGCATTTATTGCTCTTCAGAGACACTATTTACTATTTGGGTTATATAGAAGGGAAATAAAGTAGCTGTGAGAGACAACCAAATTTGAAACATTAACATCGTATGATATATACATGGTTGATTCCCCACTCTCCCAACTTAATTTTACATATTTTAAGACTTACCCAAACTGCAGTTGTCATAAAAAACTTCTGAAGGAAGAAAATAGGGTAGAAAGTTTAAATTTTTTTTTGAAACTTGCTTAGAAAAGTAACACTAAATTGCTTCTCCCAGCCAGTTTGTCTTGCCTTGTAACTACTGAGCATGTAAGGATAATTTCTTTTAGTCCTTAAGAGTGCTGTTTAGCTCCATAAAGGGACTCAAACCCCGCTGTAAATAAAACTAAATTAAAGCTAAACAGTTGAGCCTTGTTGGAACGGGACGCTCGAAACTATAATGGATCTGATTAGTCCTTGTTCGTTAAACTAAGCCCAGAGATACGCAATCTCCATGTATTTCTGCACATAGGAATCACGGTAAATTTTGCAACCCGTTCATAGACATCAGAAGATTAATTAAAGCATAAGATATGATTGGAGCAACAGCATAATAACTGTTGTATAGTGTTGTAAGAGTATATGTTTTCCTTTTAATGCTATGTATGCTCATTTTTGTCAGCCTTAGTGCATTTATCATGCATTCCTGTAATGACGTGCAAACTGTCGACAAGAGAAGTTTCTAAAACTGCAATTAAGAACTGATTTGACAGTTTCATCACTTCTCAGTGAAGGTGATTCCTTCTTACTCTCCACCTATTCCTTTCATTTCATATATTCATGCCTCATCTATCCTACGTTTTAATATTTAGTTTTCGTTAAGCCGCTTTCATTGATCTGAGTAGTGTCTGCTTCAGGGTGAGGAAGGTAAGAATACTGTGTCCAGCCTCCTTTTGGTTAAGTGTGGTCCTCTTCCCTTATGGTGTTGGGGCTGGATGTCCTGGGGGAAACGTTCTTTCCCCGTGGGCTTTGGCAGCTAGCTGGTGTACTGCATGTGCTTCTGTGTAAGCTTTCTGGTAGGAGCCACATGCAGAGAGGTTGAAAGGATTAGAGATTCATCTACCTCTGCCTTTTTTGAGAGGAGGAGGGGCAGACACCTTGGATGAGTGGGTTCACAGAGACCTGCAGGACGTAGATGGGCTCTGTGTATCTAGAAGAAAGCATAGTTTCAGATAAATTTCTGCTCAGTCCCACTGCAATGGGTCAAGCCATCAATGTAGCATTTCTGAAACTTGGGTGCTGAGTTCTTGTTGTTTATAGCATAAAATAGTGAATTGTTTGGAGGGCCAACAAAGCTCAAGACAGACTGTGCAGCTAGAGGTGTCGTGTATGCGAATTTTAATGGCAACAAAGGTAATAATTTAAAAACGAAATTGAGATCGGTACAATAACCAGCAGAATGTTTAAAAATAATTTGTAGAAATTATGCCATAGTCCTCCCTTTATTTTAAGGGGGAGCTGGTTAAAAATGAATTTATACAAATATTCAGAAAACCTCTGAATGCCATTTTAGAGTTTTTCTTGGTATATTGTTTTCCCGGTTAGCCACTTGGCCACCTGGATAGATCTGTTTGACAAGAGTCAGAGCGGTGCTGTCCAACCTGAAAGGGTTCCTTTGTTGTTTTGGTCTTATTTTTGCATTGTCTTTTTTAAATCTGTCTCTAATTTAACCATTTGTATTCTAAAATAATCTTTAAAAGAATCTGCTTACACTGTGATTTATGATAGCCTTTAATTTAGAGTATACAACACAATCTAATTTTCTGTTGGGATATGCAGCTTTCAAAAGTGTTCTTATATATGCCCAGAAATGAAAGTTGTCTATTTATCATGAAAATGTGATTAGATAAAGTTACCTATCCAGAATCCCAGTGCAACTCTTTCAGATGTGCTGGATGAATGAGTTAGAGAAATTGCCTTTTAATCTCTATGGGTTAATTAATATTTTTTTATAACTAGCCACAGATATTCCTTTTTAAATTATACTTGGCAAACAGAAGATATTTAATTTTATATACAATATACATAGTTACCTTGATTGACATATTTATAACATAGAGCTTTGTGTTTACTATGAAGGTTTTATCTCTATACCATGGACTTCATGGGTAAAATTTTAAAAAGCCAGTTAGTTTCCATATCCTTCCATATACGCTATCTTCATGAATTCAGAATGAGGACACAGAAGCATTTCAAAAAGCAATAGCCAGATCATATTAACGCAGTATCTGGATTTTTTCCTTATTTTTTGATTGGGGCTGGTCCCTACAGCTATTTTAATAACATCTGGATGTGAGTAACAGAATGAAATATGACCATCAGCCTCTTCTGACTGTCACGGACTCTTGTCTAGAATATGAGAAATTTCAGGGTATTGTATTTGTTTTGCTTTGGACAAATGTCTCAACAGACATATTTAATTAAAACCTTCATGTGTTCGAAAGAAAATATCCTCTCTTAACTAGGCTGATTTATCACTTTTGGTAACCTTTTAATCCCAAAAGTATTATTGTCTAAATATTTCTAGTAATGTTACGTTTATCCTCATGTCTACAGGTTAAAGTGGTTCTGGCTAGCACCCTTTTATTACAACAATTGCTACCTTCATTTTTCTACTGTTTATACTTTAGTCTTGAATGTTTACTGGTTTCTACTTGTTGGGTATTGTGGAGGGAGAGTATATCTTAGCACTACAGTTCATCCAGCTTTAACTCATACATCACAGTTCTGGAGTAAGGAAACATTTTGATTTATATATTGTGGCCAATTTATTGCATTTTAAAATGATTTCTATACTTAAGACACAACATTTATGACATAATATAACAAATGACTTAGCTAATCATTATATCTGTCTAGACTTACTCTCTTCTGTGTTAGTGTAATTTGAAACTATTTGTATATGTTGAAGTTTGTAAGGGTTCAGGAACCCACAATAAAATAGTAAAGTAAGTATTTATTTCTCATTACAATGCTCAATTTTGATTTGGAAGTTGACACTTTGTATGTTTTTTTCACAGAATTGTAAACAAATACCGAAAAACTGCTTCACCTAGGGTGCCTTCCATGTGTGGTATAAACACTTGTCATTCACAAAAATAGAGATGTAAATTTATTAAAACCAGTAAACACTATTTTTGTAATGTGAGTCACTAATGCATCTCTGGCTTCATTGTGCTTTGTTTCCACTAATACCAGTTTTATGGCTACTGCAGTCATTGCCTTCCCTTTGTGCACTAAAGAGTAAATCTGATCTCATGGCGAATCAGAAGATTGTATCACTCTTGCTCTGCTCTGCCTTCACCTGCTGCCTCAGAGATGGAGATAAAGCACATTGCTGATGAGTGCTAGAAGGTACTCCAAATGTCTTTCCTTGAGACTTGTGTAAAGAGATGCCCAGCGTGGGATACCTGTGTCCTCAGTGCCGATTCTGGGTCCTCTAGAAAAACCTAGCAGGCGTAATCTAAGCGTTCTGATTCTAGCCCATAATTTATGATTTACGGTGTCCGAGGAAGGAGCATCCAGGCCTCACTGAAGGACTTCATCCCTTGGGGATATAGGTCTTACACTGACAGATGTGTAATTGTGAAGAGCTCAGAAGTATTAGGCAAAACAGTGGGTTAGAATTCCATCTCGCGCTGAGCAAAGGGGATGCAATTTTCCTTTTATCATATGAGCACAAGTCTGCTGTGTCATGCCTTTGGTATTTTGCTTTCAAAGTAAGAAAAATGGTAACGTTTTGCCAAGGAAAATCTTACAAGCATACTCTATGTGCAAATGCAGAACCTGACTCTGTAGTCCTTACTCAGGCAAAATTCCCCATGGACTCAGGGGACTGCAGACCAGGTACCCGTTTATCACCAAATCCCGATCAAGGATTTGAAGAATATCACAAGTTAGCAAATGTTCATATAGAGACAATTTACAGCCTTGAAGCAATGTCACATTATTTTGGTAAGTGTTCTTGAAGTTCTCAAACTGCACACAAGGCCAGCTGATAAAGCAGATGCTTTCCGTAGCAGTACCTACCGGCTGCGATCAGTCTCCTCAGTACCCACGGCTGTAACTTACACGTGGAAGTGTGGCATCTTTCAGCTCTGTGTGTGAAAGTTGTGCTGTTAATGCTTGACCGATTTCAAAGGCATGGTCACTCTACAAGAAAACGTAACCCCCATAGTGATTTTTCAGTATGCTGTGTGCTTCTTTTCTGTTGGTGTTTATGCTAAACAAAAAACACAAGCTGAAGAATTGTAATGTCTTGCAATACAGAAAGCAGTCCTGTTTTTAAAATCCATACTGTTATAGCATAATTTAAATGGTGTATTTATCAGTTTTAAGTGTCATTTTGCTTTTCCAGTCTTTTGTATATGGGCACAATACTTTTTGTAAATTTTTTTTAATTTAGTTGTCTTTCTGTCTTTTTTTCCTTTCTGATATTTGAAGATTGGAGCTCGATGGATTTTCATGGTACTCTTCTGATCATGTCTTCATAGTGGTAAAAGTCTGTATTTTTGTATGTAGGCAAAATGGTAGTTTTCTAACACTTATCTGGATCAATATAGTATGGAATCATTTGTGAAGGACTTCCTGTTTAATAAATGGACGTATTAAAGTACTAAAACATTGTCTTCATCTGTAAAGGCAACACATCAACTCAGTACACCAAGTGTCGTGGTTGATCCCTTGATAACCCAGTGAGTGCAGCTGCTGAATGCCCTTCCCATGCAAGACAGCGGCGGAGGGCTTCACCAGCCAACCCTGTCTGAGGGGTTTGGGGATTGTCTCTGGCAAGATAAACTTCAGAGATGCAGGAGTTAATGGAAAACCATGTATAAGCAGTCCTTGATGAGAGGTTATACGGAGCAGAAGGCACATGGAACCGCTTTATTGCTGAAGTGGTTGTAGTGGGACTGCCCTTGTGGAGGTTTCTCCATCTGGTACGCTGTCAGGGGCTGAAATGCTCTATCTTGTGCTTTGCAGCTTCCCGTTCTGGACTGAAAAAGAACTTTGGGGCTGAAATGCCGCAGTAAGTGGGTAATGCTCTGTCACCTCATGGGCTGGAGGTGGCAAGTCCTACCTTGATGCAGTCAGGATTTTTGCTATCCAGGTGCTTTAGGTGTGAGGCGAAAGCACCGAGTTGAGTAAGGGCAAGAACTACACAAACACGTGGATTGTTGAACGAGCATTGTGGAAGGATTTGGGAATATGGATGACGCTCAGAAAACACTGCTTAGGGATAATGGGGAGGTGGACAAAGGTGGGACCATTGAGCTCTTACAGAAGGATTCACTGAGGAGAATCATGTGCTTGTACAACTTCTGTGCTACAAGGTGGGCTGGTTCATTTTGCCTTTGTGGGGCGGTCAGCAGCGGTGGATTCTCATCTGTTGGGTGCTGCATCCATCGGACCTGCTCAGAGATCAGGCCCTAAGGAAGTTGATGCTGTTGAAGCAAACAAAGAGTTGAAGTGCTGGACTTAATGCCATATTGCTGCTGATGTTGTTATCCATGATGTTCCTTGGTCAAGAGAAGCTTGTCGGCTGTTGAATTAAAAAAAAGTTTATTCCGTCTAACTGTTAAATACTGAATCTTGCTTCAGTCTCTGGGAAAAACTAATTGATTTCTTATTTAATGGATTAGGCTAATAAAATGTGATGGACAACATCCAAAATACATGCAATAAAAGCACAAGTATTACCTGGCCAAAATAAACATTGGGATCGCTGTTTTCTTTTTCAAGGAAATAGATCGGAAAAAATGACTTATGTTTAAAAAAAAATACACTTAAATGTTCTGGGTAGCATTGTTTTACCTTCTGACCTAGAAGTTTTACAAAACGTTCAGAGCACAGTGCATTCTTCCAATAAAGGGGGAATCTGTGTTGCAGTGTGGATTTCTTGATGCAGTGCTGTTTGTTTAGAAGAAAGACAGGAGATGGTGTCTTCATCCTGACTTTGAAACCAATACTCCATGCAAAAAGGTGTCTCAAGCATCTTGTTACAAGAGTCACATTCTCAGTGCTTATCTAAATTTATTCTGCTTCCTTGATGTATTCTGTCTCTCTCTTTTTCTCTCTATGCTCAAAAAAAGATGAAAGGATGGCTAGGTGGAACTGTTTCTTGTATTTTTACATATGCGTGGTGATACGTATCTTGCATTTGCTCTTCAGGGGCAGTTTGTATGCTGATCTCTGGTATGAAGCCACTTACTAATCTCTGATGAGGTTGGTTACAAGCTGCCCCCGATGAGGTTTAGCTCAGCCTAGTAGCAATATGTATGTTCTCTCATTTATTTATGCATTTGAGAAGCGCAGGTGTCAGAAACATGCACTGTTAGTGTCTGGTTACAAGTACACACTCACTTAACGATACGGGCTGCTGGTGTCCTGGCAGGGGAGGATGCAGCTATAAAATTCAGGCTTAGAAATTTGCACAATGAACACTTACCAGAAGTATAACGAATGAAAAACATCTGCCTGCTATGCTGAGTGTTAAATCGTCTTCTGCTTTCCAACACACCAGGCTGGTGGAAGCGTTCTTCTCAGATCCCACACAGGCTGAGATACCCTGCTTCTCACTGAGCATCTCGGAGATTACTTGGTCAGTTGGAAATTTAGGACTTGGAGAACTTTGAACAGTATCAGGTGAAAAGCAAAATTAAGTAGAGAAACGGACAGAGCTTTAAAAGGACAGCTGAGCCTCTTCTTTCAGTCAGAATCTAAAAAGGCTGCTTGGAAAGGTCTTTTGAATTTCTTAACATCACCTGTCCAAAACCACTGCACAAGACTGAACAAATCTTCCACAGCTAAATAGGAAAAGCTTGTTGATAGAAGGTGGGAGGACGGAGAGAGACCTTCGAACCGTGAGAGCTGTTTGAAGTCAGTCACCTGTGTTGCCAGCTGATCGTTTTTCCTTCCTGTTAGCGGCTTCGATTCACAGTGTTTATATCGTAAGACTTCTTGGATTGTTTCTACATAGATTTGTTCCACAGTTGGTATTGGAAACTTTCATCACTCCCCATGGTTGTCCACTGCTGAGTGCTGTTCAACACACGCAGGGATTCAAAATCATAGAATCATAGAACGATTTAGGTTGGAAGGGACCTTAAAGGCCATCCAGTCCCACCCCCCTGCCCTGGGCAGGGACACCTCCCCCCAGCCCAGGTTGCTCCAAGCCCCGTCCAACCTGGCCTTGAACACCTCCAGGGATGGGGCAGCCACAGCTTCTCGGGGCAACCTGCGCCACTGCCTTGCCAGCCTCATAGTGAAAATTTTCTTCCTAATCCCTCATCTAAATCTCCCCTCTTCCAGTTTGAAGCTATTTCGCCTGGTCCTATCACTCCATGCCCTTGTAAAAAGTCCCTCCCCAGCTCTCCTGGAGCCCCTTTAGGCACTGGAAGGGGCTCTAAGGTCTCCCCGGAGCCTTCTCTTCTCCAGGCTGAACCCCCCCAACTCTCCCAGCCTGTCCTCCCAGCAGTGGGGCTCCAGCCCTCGCAGCATCAATGGGAATAGTTGCGCTCTGGATATCATGAAGGCATTGGGCTTTGGAAGCGGCTCCCGTTTGGAACAAGAATGTTACTGTGATTGAAAAGAGATGTTTGATTATGACCTTGCTGGTACACCGAAATAAGAACTTCAGTAGGGGTTCTGTGCTGCAGGTGTAACATTATGCTTGTGTTGCGAATCCTGAATGGCAGGGAAGCCAGCGCTCCCGCTGCTTTGATCTTGTCAGCTGAGGAAAAACAAGCAAACAAACAAACATAAGAGCCAAAAAAACAAGCAGACTTTTCCTTTGCCCTACACCAGACTCTGAGGTTAGTGCAATATTGCTGAAAGAGATGAACAAAGGACCGAATCAGCCCTCCCTCCCCCAGTCAGAATTGGCTTTAAAGTAATTATTTTTAAGTGATTCTCTTATCTGCAGTGATATTCATAAAATACAGCAGTGTATTTTATTTCAATCATGGGAACAGATCTTTTTAAATAAAGGCTGGAATCTTACACAAGTGCCTGACCCTGGGAGCAAACTGCTTAGAGATAAATGGAATCATCAATACTTAATACTAATAATGAAATTCTCTGGATGGGCAATTCATTGCATGCCTGCAAAAGTAGTCCTGAAGCAACTAATGAGCAATTTTGTTTGCCTCTTTTGTTGGTTTTAGAAGTATTCCAATGTAAAATTTACCAGGAAGACTTAGCAGATTTTGGGTTATAACGTGTCTGTGAAAGGGAGACCCCATGGGCACTGGATTGTTGTTTGCTATTAGTTGCCAAGTAAGAGCACTCCATCTCCGATGTCTGCTAAAGATGCTAAAACTAATTCCTGCTTTAATTCTTTCATGCTCATGCCCTAAAGATGAAGTTTCTCCTCGCAGGACGAGTGAGTGGTTATTGGTCTCTGGTGCTGGCTCTGTGCTGTTGCCACCTCCCCGGCACACGGTGTCCTTGCTGATGGGGTCCCTGAAACGCCGCCGCTCTCGCTGCTCAGAGGCAAGGCAGGAAACCTGGTCTTGCAATGAGTAAAGACACCCAACACTTCTATTAAAAGAGTTTTAATCCAGCATGGTTTCTAAATATTAACCATGTACTAGTTTCCAGCTGTGACATGCAGTACATTTTTTTTAATTAAAAAAAAAAAAGAGAAATACAAAACAATTGAATATAAAAATGAGCCCAGGTCCCCTGACGTCACAGTGCATGCCAGTAAAATACGACAACAAAAAAGAAAGAAACACGTAATTTCATACTGGAAAAAAGGTCCAAAGAGCTCTTTCTCATAAAAGCAAAGAGTATTTGTCACATTTGGAAGCAACCATTTGTTTTGCTTTTATTCCTTCAGTGGTCTGGAGAGAGATGTAGGAGCTGCCCGTTAGATGGCTCCGAATCCGGCCAGCACCTTCCCAAGCACCTGCTCGCTGCCGGGTACCGCGTTTCTGCCCGTTCGCAGCCCGCTGCCAGCGGGGAACTGGAACCCAAGCAGTAATTTTGGTCCAAAGGAAATCTGCCTTTATTGTTTTATCCCTGTTTCTAATTTACTCTGTTAGTACCATCTGCTCTCATTTTAATTACTTTTTGTTAGGGCCACCTGTTCTGGTACTATTTTTTTTTTTTTTTAATGTATACAGGTTTCTTGGAAATAGACCTATCTGATGTCCTATATAAGGAGCAACCATGCTTTTTCCAAGCAGTGTGTGTTTATAGGTGGACACAAATATTTCAAGGTAGGCTGTGCTACCCATGAAAACACCTTCTTGTAAATTCAGAAGGGTTTCCCCCCCAGAATACTAGACCATGACATAAATTATGTCCTTCCAGAGAGGAAAAAAAAACAAACCAAAACACCCCCCTCTCCCCCTAAATCACGGGTCCGGGAAAATGAATTTCACTGCAGATGTTCTTTAGTGTGGAGGTTGGTTTTTTGCCTTTTCACAGTGGGAAGGGTGCGTTGCCCTCCTGGGGCCCAGGGATCCTGAGTTTTACAGAAACAAGTCATCGGTTTTGCGAACCCAGCGGACTAAGTCCAGCGCTACTTCTCACGGGAGGACCAGTGTTTGCAACACGGAGCAGGAGAACACACCGTGATCTCTTGCACACAGCTACTTGCAGGCTTCGACGGGCAGGTACTGATGGGATGGTGTTTGCCAAGCCTTACCCGTCTGTGCAACCGCGTACGTGGGCTTCGCGCAAATGGTAGGAAGGGGACTGGTCAGGTGATGCCTCATCTGTTCTACCTCAGATCTGTGGTGGAATCGCAGAAGATGGGATGTGACCCCATCCGAGCAGCTCAGCAAAGCGGTGTGGAACGTTTGATGAGCCAACTACCCTGCGGCACAATTATACTTTGAGGTTTGTTCTTGCTGCAGATTTCCAGTTGTCACTTCTTGTCGCGGATAGGTAGTAGATATAAACGTGTCGAAACCAACATCTTAACTATAATCTATGCCTTCAGTGCTTGAGCTAGTGGAATATTCAGACTTCAGATAAAGAAATACTGTTGGTTAATCAAGAAAAATACAAATAAAGTAGAGGCCTACTCTGAGCCTCTCTTCTTTGGCACAGCAAGAAGTATAAAAGCTATAAGTGTTGAAGATTTGGAATTAAGAAAGCATATTAAAAGCTCCGCTTATACGTTTAAAATACTGTGTTCCTGTTTACTCAGTACATTGTAGCGCTGAGTAAGGAGGCGTGATGGAGAACTGAGATGTGCTGTTTGGATACAGACCTCTCTGGCAGGTTGAACTACTGTAAAGTCCGTAGTTCTGAAGGAGCGTCTAACGGCATTGGGAACAGTCTCCTTTTCCACATCCCTGCCCTGTCTGTGCTTTGGCGATTCCCTAAACGGTGAGGTGGGAAGAGGATACCGAGGCTGAAATAAGGGAGATATTTCAATTGGCAGTGCATGCAGCAAAGAGGAAAGTGCTTGATCGTCTTCCCTTCACGCTTGGTTGGTGTTCGGTTCTTCAGTCCGAGTCGGAATCAGAGTCCTCATCTGGAATTTGAAACAAGGAACAATAGTGAAAATGAAAACTGGCAATCTCCACGTCAGCTTTAGCTCTCGCAGGGAGAGAGCGGCTGCTCTTCGGCGGGGGTCTGCTTCAAAGGACGTGGCGTAGTTAGCACAAGGCTTGTGAAATGACAGTTCTTGCTAACATGATGGAGCTTTAAATGGTGTTTCAAAGGACTTGAGAAACGCTGCTGGGAGGCACTTAGACCACTACAAGGTAGATAACAGTTCAGAGGAAAGAAGTTGCAGGTATTATCGTTAGCGTGACCACCAAGAGGAAGTCTGCTGCAGACAGGCTTCCTGAAGGAGAACACTGCTGCTTGCTGTGGGACACGGTTACGCACTGCCAGTTCAACATATCGGAAAGCCAGAAGCTTTAAGACGTTAAGAAATCCCAATAGGCCTATAGAGGTACGTCTTACCCAAGCTCGAGACGTGGCTTGCAGGGAAGCAAGGGATTTCTGGCCCTGGCAGTTGAGAGCTACAGCACGACTGCGAGTTTGGTGCTGGAGGAACAGGACCGCAGGGCAGAGCCCTTCTGGCACGGTCAAACCATCAACACAAAGCTGCGTGGCTGCATATTTGTAAGTTTATATCTTTATCCATCTCCAGGGAAATGGGACCTAATCTTTAGCCTAATTTTGTAGCCGTGTCACTTGATCTTCTTCTGAGGTCAGTTCAGTATGTGGGGACAAACAGTTTTTAGTCTAACAGTCTGTTTCCTATGGTCTGTTCCTTTAATTCATCTTTTCCTTGTCTCTCTTTCTGGCCTGAAGCTTGCAAAACATTTAACGGTCTACTAAAATACCTAGAAAAGACTGTTAGCATTACTATATATCTTCTAGGATTCTGTAGATGTGTTGGGTGTTTGGTTTTGGGGGTTTGGGGTTTGTGTGGGGTGTATTTGGGGGTTTGGGGATTTTTTGTTTGTTTGTTTATAGGTGTGGAGCAGTCTTTCTCATCTGTGTGGGTGCAACGAGTAGTATCACAGGGGCAAGATGCCTGATTTGGGGTAATGCGAAAGAGCTACCCGTGTCCTGACTTGACTTGAAATGGGTTTGAACCCGCAGCAGTGGGTCCCTCTCTTTATCTTTGCCTACGTGGATCTGTCTGATTTGAGGTAGACTGCAGCTCCTGTATTAGAAAGAAATTTGATGACAATCTTGTTAATTTTATGCTGTGTGGCCCTTGGATTTCAAGGCCATTTGCCCACAGATGGTCAAAGCTTGACCCTGAATAAGAGGTAATCATGATAAAGAGAAAAGCACTATTGGACATAAAAGACTGTGAACTAATGGATGTCAATTATTAAGTTATCAAAAAGAAAATCAGATGTTTATGATGGGAAGAAAGAAGTCTGTGCTGCACAATAATTTCTGTAATTGGATTTCGGGCCTTTCAAAGTTAGATGGTGCAAAACTCCAAGAAACTTCACGTTCCTGGCTTGCTAGTTATCTTTAGAAATCACTTGTTGTATTTAAAGACTAAGCAGCTTCATAATTCAGCATAGTTGTGTCATACAAAACCAAGGCAGCTGTTATTACTAAGTCAGTGTTCTTGCTCCCCTGTGAAGGGTGAAATGGAGAAGAAAATCTCACGTTACACGCTCGTTTAACCAAAACAGGGAGTTTTACCGACCTTCTGACTTGCGCTCTTCAGGGGCATCAGAACTGCCTTGCTTGAGAAAAGTCACCAGGTCATTGAAGGTTATGTAGAAATCAATGGCGTACACTATCGTGGCTATAAATCCAAACACCTGAAATGGCAGAATAACACTCTCTTGAACAACCATTCACGTCTGTCAGTGACAAACCAAAATAAGCCTAACTGGCACCAAAAAAAATCTTAACGAAAACTTGGGCTTGATTTTTTTTTTTGGCTTGTGCCTTTCTAAAAAGACAGGGAAGGGAAATATCTCGTGACCCAGTGGCATCAACGAAATGAGAGCCAGTTTGGGAGCCTGACAAGCGATTGCTGCGGTCGCTCTGTCAGATGTGCCCTCAGCCCTTCCCCAGGCTACATCCTCCTCCGGCTCTGGGCACGTTTGGAGCATCAGCGTGGCCCTCTGCCGCGAGCTACAGGAGAACCTATCCTGCACCTCCACCAGCTCAGGGCATCTCTTTGCCACCAAGAAATCACCTCGATTTCTCCAGAAGTATTTTCTTTACTGGTTTGCAAGGAGTCATGTCTATTGCGGAGTGAACTAGATTGAGATAAAATGGTTCTGGAGTTACCTATTTAGTGTCAAAGCAGCAGTGGCGTGGCAAGACCAGGCTGTTTTTCAGGCTGAGAAGCTTGGTAAATGCTATGTTGCACTGCTCCATGTCTAAACCGAGCGACAAAGTTTGAAACAAGATCTTTGTTTGGAAATTGTGCGTGACTTGGGATGGTTTGGTAAGGGTCGCTGGCTAACGCTACTGGGGGTTGTTCTTCCCAATCTTTTAAAAATTATTATGCAAATTTTATTTATGTTGCATACATTATTGATGCTTAGAGTCAAGTTGCAGATGGAGAGGCT
Source organism: Ibidorhyncha struthersii (assembly GCA_013398815.1). NCBI lineage: Eukaryota > Metazoa > Chordata > Aves > Charadriiformes > Charadriidae > Ibidorhyncha > Ibidorhyncha struthersii. The sequence goes on from VZSZ01001507.1 coordinate 341,547, forward strand.
GTATTTTATTTCTGAACAAAAAATGCTGACAATGGAGGCTCTCAGCTGGGCAGTCCCTATACGGGAGGGTAAAATGACACTGCTCTTGTTTCAACTCATCCAAGTAAAATCAAGCTGTAGAGGCAGGAGGTTGAAATTACTTCATTTAGACTGTCCTTAGTAGTTACAGCTTTGATTACTTTATTATTATTATTCCTTCCATTCAAGGACCTTGATGTTCTTTGCAGGAACAGAGACGTTTCTTCCCTGTACAGCTGGTGAAATTGAAAAGCAGAACAGATGCCTTCCCTAGGTAGTATGGTTAACACTGAGCAGTGCTGTTAGGATGAAAAAACTATTCATTGATTCAAAACCTGTTTTTCTAAATAACCGACCCCTTCTTCCTTGCTTTGGGCAAATCTAATTCTCAGTTAGTTAACTGAAGAAACTTCTACTCCTTGCAACGGGGTCAAAATTGAATTGTTTCTGAAGTATGTCCACACGCAGTTCACCAAAATACCGAAGTGGAAAGCTCACATCTACTTACTCCTCCTGCTTTCGATGCTCCGTCGTTGTATCTCGAGACAGCAGCAATTGAAATGGCAAAGTAAATAATGGCAGCAGTGACGCACCGCAAGAAATCCTGTAAAATAAGCAACATTGCATTCTCAGATTAGTCACGTAATTCCAACATACAAACTTCTCTAAACGACGGTTAAAAACCTCTGTTGTTGCGTCAGTGGACGTGCCTGATGCTGGAGTGTGACTACGGCCTGGTATTTGGCAGCGGATGAATTGTTCATCTGGGAAATACTTTTAAATCATCAGAGATGACCGGACTCTTGGCATTAGCTTCTGCTCTTACAGATGTGGGTATAAATCTGACTTTTAACATGCTGGTGCCATGCAGACCTGTCTCCAGGCTGAGGAGGGCGATCTCTCTGTGACATTTAGCTTGGAGCGCAGCAAGGGCTCTAATGGAAGAGTCATTGGAACTGCCTTAGAAAGTCCCATCTCTAAGCAGAACTCCTGCGGCACCAAAGGCTCCGGAGGAGCGTACCAGTTCCCGTGGGGAACCGGTGGGTGCTTGTTTCTATATAGGACTAGGCCTGTCTGTAGGAACGCCTCATTTAGGAACGCCTCATTTAGGAACTAAACACTTTGTTTAGCGTTTAAAACTGTGATTTATACTTAGTACGTACACCTGTAACCCCAACAGGTACCCTCAAGTGAACGTACCCGTTGCTGTCATGGGAACATGTGCTTCCATGGCTGAGATGGCAGCGCTGCAGGGCAGGGGGTGTGCCCTACAATCCCAGCAGCGATGGGCTGGAGTGAGAACGTCCCTGAACTGTACGTTAAATAAAGAGTGGTGATCCCCCTGGAGTGAGAGTGTCCCTGAACTGTATGTTAAATAAAGAGCCGTGATCCCCCGGGCATGTGTAAATCACGTGAGCTGGAATAAGGGTATCTTGACCTCTGCTCACAATTAATCTTCTGCCTTTTCAGAACAGATGGATGAATAAGATACTGTCTCAAAACACAAACCCTACAAGAAAATTAACTCTCCTGAAGGCAGGACGAGGTCAATGATCTGTGTTCTGTGGCTGGAGTGTATTATGGTGATGGACATAATGCACATACAAGTGCTTTTTTTGGTCTTAGTTCTGGACTCATCTGAGTGTGGAAAATGGGAAAAGGACGGAACTGAGATTACCATCTGAAAACCATGCGCACTGCCATAGGCAGAGTCACTGCTATAGTTTTATCCAGCAGTGGCCTTGCTAATGTTATTTTTATACATTGAGAGCTCTAATTCAAATCTCACTATGATGAACTATTGCTAGGCTGTACCAAAAGCGAATCCAAATCCACTGGATTAGCTTTTTTTAACAAGAGTATTAGTACTGCGAGAGAAACGCTCCCTTTGCGATGTATGGTTGAAGCGAGAGAGACATCCAGTGGCCAGTGTGCAGGGATCACCTGTGGCCACAGCCCTGAACACCCCCCCAGGGACCGGCCAGGGGTCTCCTTTCTGCGGATGAACATCTGCCGGCAGGAGCCGCAGGGCTCCCCCTTAATAAAAGCAGCTGCCAGTTTGTTGGCCTGTGAGTATGACTCTGCATCTCAACAGCACTTACCTGAGAATTCCAAAACATTTTAGTAAAGTGTATGCATCACTGCCCAGCGTGCCTCAGTTTCCCCATTTGTAAGGGTGGCGATGTTAAGGAGACCCCAGCAGTGGTCAGAGCTGATGTGGCCCGCTTCTGAAGAGCCAGCCCTAAGCCATTTGCCAGGAATCGGGCAGAAATTCTGTGCTTTAATAAAACCAGGCTTTGTGTCGGCACCAAGAAAGCGATAGTGTGTAGTACAGCACAGTTTAAAGAGTGCTTTGGGACCTTTTGAATGAGAGGCAAGACGGACAAGTTTCTAATGAGGAAGTGGTTGTTAACAGTCAGCCTAAACTCCCGTACAGTCCCTTTTACTCATGTTATATATATATATATATATATATACTCATGTACAATGAAGTCTGTGGTTTTATATTGCGCATTTCACTTACCGTCAAAGGCCAGTAGAGTCCTTTAAACTTCTCATTAAGTTTGGAGGCGTAGGCAAAAAACAGAAACAGTGCCAGCAGAAACTCGAGGAGTGGGGCCATCATGAAAGGGGCAGCTAGCGATGCAATATAGCAGATAAAGATGATAAATGACAGCACCTAGAGTAGAGGGAAAACATGAGTTATGCGCGTGGAATAGCAGAGCCTCGGGCAGCTCAGCAGCTTTGTTCTCCCTGCGCGTTTCTGTCCGTGCTGCTGGGGATGGCATATCTTGTTTCCTGCTCTTTTTGTTTTCCTTGGGCCAAATGAATTTTCTTGTTTAGCAAGGAATAAATCTAAAGTAATGGCATTTATTTCAATGCGTGTGAAATCGACTTTCCAGAGAGCTCGGTGGATCTGCTCCTCTCCGAGTCAGTAATTTGCTCTGGATTGTAAACAGTTCTGACAACATAATTCTGAGAGTAGAGTGAGGCATTGCCAAGCGAGCAGAGCTTTAAGCTTTCAGCCGTGACAGCTCTCATTTGAAATCCAAATCATCGCTCAGATAGCCCAAAGTAACTCGGCATTTATAATCTTCTTAGAGTTGAAAGAAAAAACTCTGCTTTTGATGGATAGAAAAGAGCTGAGAAGGAATTCTGTGATTTCTGGAAGTCTCTGGTTCTACTTTTCCAGTGTAGACAGCTGCTTTGGAGAGTAATAGGGTCGATAAATCTCACAGGTTTGTTTTATCTCCATGGTGTTTCCTAACTCTACAAAACAAGAAAAACGGCATTTGTTTTCCCACTCGATTAAAGTACCTTTATAATATAGTTTATGGCTCAAAATAGAAAGTTTCATAATGGGAAAATAGCTAAAGAAAATGCATTTTCTCCTAAAGCGGACAGTACCAAAGTGCTGTGCTACACTTCTGGACTTCCAGCTGCTGCATTTGCCTGTGAAGGTGGGAGAAGCCCTGGGAAACTTTGTAAAATTGTCAAATGATGTAGTGGGAGAAGAGGCTCCAGCCGTACAGCTCTACTGCCTCGCCTGGTAACTGGTTGCCGTTGTTCTTCAAATTAGCTTAAAATCAAAAAAGCAGCTAGCGTACCGAATCAAACCTTTTCTGCAAGTGTGAGCATTGTGTGCTCGCTCACACTGAGCTGCTCTATTCAGCCTTTCCTCCTGGGGACAACTCTCTGCCTTCGCAGTGCTCAGAGATGCTCTTGGTCAGCACAGCGGTAGGCACTGTTGGAGCCGTAGATTACAAGGATTTTTCGAACTTCTAAATTGGGACAATGACATTCTCGCTCGCATAATGCTGAAAAATAGCTGTATTATTTTCCCCCAGATGGCACGTCTGAAGGCAGATGTGGCTTCCTGAAAAGTGTAAATGTTTTGACTGCGATGATCAATGCATTGGCCTCATTAAATTTCACATCTATGGATTTCTTTGCTTGCTGCTACCGTGTGTTCCTGGGAAACACCTGTACCTCAAAAAAAAATATCATTATTATACTTGAAAGATAAGGCTCCTATAATTAATTATTAAGTAATAATCGCTCCTCTGAGAGGTCAGTCAACCCTCAAATACACATATCAAATGAGCCCATTTAGGGGGCAACTAAGCAGTTCAATCCTGTTGAAGTAATTTCTTGATTGAATTAATTAACAAAACTTTATTCTAAGTCTGGTTTTGGGGGGAAAGCAGTCAGTTCTTGACCAGGATACTACTAACTCGAGTATATTGTTTTGATCCATTAGGACTTGGCGGTGACGTTTGAGAGGATGTGACATTTTTAGTAAGATACTGCATTTATCTTAAAATGCCCGTGCATCGTTCTTGTGTCATCGGGTTGTAAGAAACTGATCTGGTATAAGATAGAGAGTTCACTTCTGCGTCAAGGCCTGTTACCTGTTAATATTTACCCTATTTGTTGTTATTTATCCTATTATTATTTGCTTATTGCTTACATGGCCTCTTTGCAGGTTTTTATAGAGTTTTCATACAGTGGAGGGAACTCATTCAGCGTATCTTGTCCTTAATGGGGTATTTTGCTTCTGTGAATGAAGCGATACGCACTGTTTGACGAGAAGCGGATATAACAGGGCTTGAAAACTGCCGAGAAGAGAGAGGACTGTTTCCTCCTTCCTCTCACACCGCCTGTTCCCTTCCCCCACCCCGGAACAGGAACAGAAAGGAGCGGACTACAGCTTTGTGAATCTGCTTCACTCGCATTTCTGGAACGTAATTTAGATGCCGTTTCATGTTTTCTTGGTTTAAAGAGAAATCACTGTGTAGCTAGGATGTTTTGCTTTACTTGTTCTGGGGTTAAAAAAAACCCCAATCTCTTCCTTTTTCTGGCTAAAGGGAAGTGTGTGATAGCTGAGCTGTGGAGATGGCCAAGTCCACGGGGACGAACAGCAGCAGCGGGGGGATGTGTTCAGGGTAGGTCCCACCAGCCAACCTCCTTTCAGCAGCAGAACGTTAGACCTGAACTAAACTTGATAGATCTCTTCTGAAAGAATTAAACGTGGTGTTAAATAATACATCGTACTACAGCAGCGAGGGGAGGTAGAGAGGCAAATTTCAGGCACAGCAGAGATCACTTTGATCTCGATTCTGTTTGATACAGTCACTGTCTGCCTTTACAGAGAGAAAAAGTTTTTTCTGTCAGAAGCGTCGACTGTTGGGTGAAATGAAGACCCTCTGCGATCTCTTGAGATCAGCCTTATGGTCGCTTGTGTAACTCGGGGTTCCCGCCGTCTCCCCCGATGGCCCTGGGCAGGTCCGTGTGGTGGACCTGCCGGTCCTAACGGCTCTGGATGCGAACAGAAACGTGTTTTGGGGCAGGAGCAGCTGAAGGGCTCTGCTCAGTGTGCCGGCGGGATTCCGGCTGGGGCGCAGGTTATTTGCTGAAGAGGCAAAAGAGGATCAGTCTGAGCATTTCAGCTTTCCAATCCGGTCTGACCCGCAGAAGCTGCCATCTGGGGAAGTATTAGTTGTCCATGTACTTGCCAAGTACTTGCTCCAACAAGCCCCTCGGATATTGGTGGGGTGACCGCAGTCCCTGCTGCCTGTTCCGCAGCCCTGATGGACGGTCGTTGTGTGCTGGCCGTCCCCACCGTGAGCGGTGGGCTCCAGTCCAGCCCACCACCCCACTCCTGACCCTCCTTGGCAGCACCCGTTGTGCGGGGAAAGAGCACGTCGAGGCCACGTTAAGGAAAAAAAACTACCAAAACACCTTGATTTGCAAGCAGTGCCTTGATTTCAATGGATTATTGATGATAATGGTAACAGGGAAAGAATCTGATGCGGAGCGTGAGAACTGCTCTCCAGTTAAGCATCGTTCCTCATTTTGGAGGCATTCAGAGCCTGAAATGGCCCGAGGAACCTTTTATGTGAAATACGCACCTAAAAAATAGCGGACCAGATTTTGAGAATGAAGGGTTGAAAGACGGTATTTTTAGATGCTCTGGTCTTCACTGAGGCAAGGCTGGAAGGTGCTGGAAGGGGGGACAGGCAGGTTTTGGAAAGAACAAGAGAAACAAAAGGCAGGAGGAGACTGGAGGCTCTGTCTGGCAACAGCTACGGTGCTACAGCTTGTTCTTCGCGTTTCTATTTTCGTCTGCCGGGTGGCTGCATTGCAGCCTTATCGGTAATTTGGGGACAGCCCTGTGTCATACAGGAGCCCACAAAGCTGTCAGCTTTTGATGGCGTTTCTCATTTCTCTTCATTTAGAGCTCATTTCCCCTTCTGACAGGTGGGGCTATGGACTCCCTGAGCAATACTGGATATTATCTCTTACTATCTTTTCTGAGTTATAAAAGTGAGCAGGTTTCTTACCTTGTCTGACCACTTAACTGCAGGGCTGCTAACTGAAGCATTTGATGTCACCTAAAACACTGGTAATTTTAAAAAATGTACCTCTCCCCCCACAATACAGACATTGATGTGCCAGTCCGCACCCAGAAACAACGAACACCGACCTACTCGCTTTTTCGGACTTCAACTCTGCGAGACAAACATCTGGCAAACTGAACGTTGCTCTAAAAAGGACAGACTCAAAGGCGACCTTCAGCTTATGGCCTGACCCCTCTGAAGACCCTCAAGCGATCCACTGCACACCACACTTGTTTCGCACCTTTCTTCCTGAAGCTGTGTGTCTAAAAGCGATTTCACAGAAAGGTCCAGCAATGGGATCTTGTCATTTTTCTAACAGCTCCATGTCTATGCTAAAAAAACCCCACCCCAAACGCAAACCACCAGCTACGGAGGAAGTCTGTGAGGCTCATTTGCTGCGAGTTCGTAATTTCCAGCACATTCAGACTCACAAAGCACTGCTGCTTCTGGGAGGGGGGGGGAAATAAAAAAAAAGTAGTAGTGTTTTATCAGTTTTGTCCATTTGTATTTACAGAGGGGGGTTCTGTTTCCTTTGGGATTACATCCTCAGCATTGAGAGGAGCTTAGGGGTGTGAGCAGTCCCTGCGCTGCTGCTGAACGGTTGCTGTGACTGCTGCCAGCTTCACTCAGGAGGAATACTTGGATGCAGAAAGCTCCAGTGCAGCAAAGAGCAGAGCAGCGTGCTTTCATAGTTTGGCAGTGGTAACATTTTAAACAATCCTGGCAAAAAAAGAGGCCCGATTCTTCATCCAGCACCTTTTTTTTTTTTGTGGGAATGGGCATGTACATAACAGGGAAAGAACTATTACATACTACTTTTTTCTTTTTTAAAGGAAATTCTTTGGTATCGTGTTTCAAAAAGTGATTGTCTCCTATGGAATTATTACTTAATATTGTGTTGATGGGCTTCTTAAACTGGCCAGGCATGATGAAGTTAGACTTTATCATGTAACCAGATTGCAATTTAAGCTATAAGCTGCAGAAAAGAATAGGTTTGCTTCAACAGGTTACACGTGGCTCACAGTGATCTCTTTTGGGCAAGGGTGCATTTTGTTGTTGTTTATTGGCAGAGAGAGAAAGAAGATCACTTAATGGTCTCTGCTATTCTGTTACATCTTCTCCATCGTTACTTGCCGTGGAGGTGAAGTTCTTGGTTCCCCCAGAATTAGCTGCAAGGGTCACCGTCTGGCTACAGACGCAGAGGAAGGCACAGGGCTCCTGCTGGAAGGAGGCTTTACACAGAGCAGCTGGAAGTTCCAGTTATGAAGGTCAGTTCAGAGAAGACTGAAAAGAGAGAAGACAGACAGGAAAAGCGGAGAAAACCAGGCGCAATGATTTCTGCACCTTTTGTGTCACCACAAAGGTGAAAACCTTATACAGGACAACTTGACGTATTCATACTTATATAGAATCATAGAATGGTTGGGGTTGGAAGGGACCTTGAAGATCATCCAGTTCCACCCCCTGCCCTGGGCAGGGCCACCTCCCCCCAGCCCAGGTTGCTCCCAGCCCCGTCCAACCTGGCCTTGAGCACCTCCAGGGATGGGGCAGCCACAGCTTCTCGGGGCAACCTGGGACACTGCCTCACCACCCTCACAGTGAAAAATTTCTTCCTAATATCTCATCTAAATCTCCCCTCTTCCAGTTTAAAACCATTCCCCCTCGTCCTATCGCTCCCCTCCCTGATCAGGAGTCCCTCCCCAGCTCTCCTGGAGCCCCTTTAGGCACTGGAAGGGGCTCTGAGGTCTCCCCGGAGCCTTCTCCTCTCCAGGCTGAACCCCCCCAACTCTCCCAGCCTGTTCTCCCAGCAGAGGGGCTCCTGCCCTATTTTTTATTAAAAAAAAAAGATGTAGTGCCACTGCATACTGGCTTCAGGGGACTAAGGAGATGCCAGTTAAAGTAGTCACCAGAAGAAACACAAAAGCTTGACTGAAATAGCCAGGGTGAGCAGCAGAACGTGTAAATGTGGAACTTGCCTGGACAAGCTCTGGTGGCAGTATGAGTGTGGCTGTGAAATGGTTCCAACACAGGACAGACGCAACTGAAAAATGCATCTCTTAAGGGGGAAAAGCGCGTGGATGAGATGCTGGCCTTCAGGACAGAAACTTGAGTATTTGGGAAAAATGAGTAGCTTAAGAGAAGAAGAGCGTTAAAATAGAAGAAATAATGGTATGGGGAGAAAACAGAATGGAAAAAAAGAAGGAAAAACAAGATTAACCTGGCAGATAAAGAATGGTGATTGGGAAGTGGAGGAGCAAGACAGTGAGAATACATGGGGTCAGGAAAGACAGCAAAGCTTATGCACGTACTTGCGTTACTGCTGCTTGGTGGCTGCGTAGCTATCCCAGGTGGAATAAAAAATTAATACGGCAGAAAGATCAAAAGGAAAAGGAGTGGGGAGGGGGGGAAAGTTTCCTTCTCTGAAAAAAATGTGAGATTCTAATTAAGCTTCTAGCAGTAATCAGCTTCATCGCCAGTCTAACTGGTTCTGGAGGAAGCACCGGAATGGCCAGACCTGATCGCCCACAGCGCAGTTTACATCCCGCCATGAAAATGACATCTCAGCATTGCAAAGACCCATAGTCGGTACATGTGAAAACATGTGTAAACGTTGGTTTTAAAAAGTGGGTACAGCAGTTCCCTTCAACCTGAAGGAAGTGCTCCCCGCCGGCAGTGCTGCGCGCCCTTCCCTGGGACGGGGCCCCAGCGCTCCCAGCTGCCCCCAGCAGCGCGGGAGAGGGGAAGGGGCCAGCGCGAACGCGGCACCTGTCCTCATTTACACAGTTGGAGTTGGTCCGCTATAATTTATGACAGCCGAACCGGTCGTTTGCCAGCCACTCCTGCTGGGCAGAACAAGACTTTTTAACGAGGTTACTTCCACCGAGTACCCAACCAGCGAGGTCGCTGGGCGGCGCGGATCTGCGAAGCCAACTCCCGTTCCCTTTGTGCCACAGACCGAAAAGGAGAAGTACAACCATCTACCCCAGGCAAGGCGTGTTTGCACGGTGCTTCTTTGCTTCGCTGGCGATCTGTTTTTCAGTATGTGGCGGTTTGCTTTGTGAATGTTGAAGAAACTGCCTTGGCGTCTCCTGCGGCTGAACAGGGAACCTCTGATCTGCCTGCAGAGATGCCGGGATTGGCATGATGTTAAGGATGGAGAAGTAAAGCGCATTTCTTGCTACTTGCCAAGCTGCCAAATATGAGAACGCCATTTTGTTTCTGAACAAAAGGCACCATTCAAAATCCGTACCCATGAATATACATCTATGCAGAACCCCACCCCACGCCAGGACTGTGCCAAAGAGGGAAAATCAAACATTCGAGACAAGAAATACAAAGCTAAAGATGAAACACAGATTTGAGCCACGATAGATTCAGCTTGGACTCATCCTCACTTATTTGGCACTGCATTTCTCTAATTGTATACAGACTGGATTTATGCTGGGGCCTGTGCTGTCCACAAGGATTTCTGATGGCAAAGCCGAGACAACGGGAGAGAAACTCCCGCTGCCTCCCCTCCGCCAGGACTGGACAGCCTGAGCCCGCGGGTGGCTGCCGCGGGGCACGCAGAGAGCTTCGGCCGACAGGATTTCAGAGCTGCTGAGCGGCCTTACGGTGGATAAATCCCTGTTTTGTCCAGCCCGAGCAGTTTTTATTACTCCGAGGAGGCATAATCAGTACTTCTCTATGACAACAGAAGGGTGAGTCTGATCCCGTGACCAAAACAGTATTCCTCAAGTATGTCATTGTTCAGCGATGTAAAAAGCCAGGCGCTCCGACAGCCAGCACTGACTGGCTGTAAGCTCGTACGGCAAATTCCAGCGGATGTTATGGTACGCAACAAAAGCACGGCCCAAAGGAGCGAAAACAGTTGGCCTTTGGCATCTTCTAAACGTGTGGTTTTGTCCTCTCCAGATGCTCTATGAGTGGTGGGGGGTACCTGGAATTTTTACAGCATTTCTGGTGGAGCTGAGGCAGCCCAAGCCCTGTGCTGCCCACCACAGAAGTCGTCCTCATCTCCCTCTCCAAGCCAGCCTGGCTGTCCCCATCGCCGTCCCCATCGCCGTCCGCCGCCGGGCAGCACCCGCAGCCTCACCAGCGGGAGGGATGGGCAGGGACCCTGCCGGCACTGCCAGCTTCTGCCTCTTCCTTCCCTCTCTCCTGCTGGAATGTCCCCGTTTCCTTCTCCGGGCTGGCACAGGGGACAGCCAGAGACACCGTACACATCTCAACAGTGCTCCACGTGCGCGACTACTAGTTTGGGCTGTCCCAGTATTTGACTACCTGCTGTCAAAAACTCCAGCTAAAATTACAGAGAACTGAAGTGTTTAAATTTCTCATTATTTCTAGTACAAACGATGTTGAAAGTCCAATTTCAATCACTTAACTTCCTCTTAAAATGTAACTTTTGAGGGTCAAATACCCATGGGCTAAGTTTTCTCGTTCCCTGCCCGGCGGGTGCTGTTTCAGCTGGCGGGCTTTAAGCGTTCGCAAGTAAAATACCAGAAAGCGTTATGCCAAAAATCAACCCCCTGTCATTACCACCAGCCTGGATCTCGGAACTGGGACCTGAAGGGTGTTTCCATGGCCACACTGTGCCTGGTCCTAACGATGATTATCTGGTACTGGCTAATGGGCTCCATTGCAGCGAGGAAGTGTGTCTCTCCATGAGGTCATAGAATCACAGAATTGTTTGGGTTGGAAGGCACCTTAAAGACCATCCAGTGCCACCCCCTGCCCTGGGCAGGGCCACCTCCCCCCAGCCCAGGGTGCTCCAAGCCCCGGCCAACCTGGCCTTGAACACCTCCAGGGATGGGGCAGCCACAGCTTCTCGGGGCAACCTGCGCCAGGGGCTCACCGCCCGCACAGGGAAGAATTTCTCCCTAATATCTCATCTAAATCTCCCCTCTTCCAGTTTAAAACCATTCCCCCTCATCCCACGGCTCCCCTCCCTGATCCAGAGTCCCTCCCCAGCTCTCCTGGAGCCCCTTTAGGCACTGGAAGGGGCTCTGAGGTCTCCCCGGAGCCTTCTCTTCTCCAGGCTGACCCCCCCAGCTCTCCCAGCCTGTCCTCCCAGCAGAGGGGCTCCGGCCCTATTTTTTATTAAAAAAATAGATGTAGTGCCACTGCATTGTCAGGGACAAACACAGCTTTCGGAGCCCTGGGGACAACGGCCGAGCGATCGTGATCCGCTGTATGATGCCGCACGGGGTAAATTAACGAGTCAGATCTTTCCTGAGGCACTCGGGACAAGCCGTCCGGCGTGGGGGCGTCGCCGA
>VZSZ01001507.1:357980-377986 GCA_013398815.1 Ibidorhyncha struthersii
AGCGTCGCTTGGAGAAGCTTTGCATCGGTAGTTTTGAGGTGTAAAGCGTCTAAATCGCTTGTCCTGGAGGTGTGGGAAAACCTCCATCCTTGCCCACCTCTGGCTGGGCCTGCGGGGTCGGGGGGGCGGCACACCTTTCCAAAATTCATGTTTTTGCCCCTTGGAGACTCGCTGAGGAGCAGTAAGGGTAACGGAAACCTGCGGAAGGAGCGCAGGCACCCTTGGGCTCTTGGTAGCGTCAAGGGCAACGGAGAACTTGAGCTAAAACTGCGTCAGTGTGTGCTATGAGGTGCCTGTCACGTGATCTGGTGGTTACCGAAACCCGTGAAGATCGGTAATTTGGCAGATACTCATATTAAGCGATGGAGAACCAAAGAACCTCACCGAGGGGCTCACGTTGAAAGGCTCGGTATAACTGTAGGTTACAAAGACCTTCTTGGTTGTAACTCTTGTTCATTTCCATTCTAGATAAACATCTGATAAAAGAAGAGGATAGGAAGAGAGTTGTAAGTGTTTGCATTTTGTTCAGAAATCTGGCTAAAATGTGCAACCTCTTAGTTTATTACAATAAGCACGTGTGTATTGGCAACCGTCGGACGTGGCTGTTTTACTGAGCGGCGTCCAGGTGGTGGGTCCGTCACTGGGTCTTACTGGGTGTAAACCTGCGCTAACCTGTGAATTCTGTTCTGTAAATTGCAATAAGGTCGTGAGGGATTTGTGCAAATGCATGGGATCGTGTAGGGACAGGTGTCGCTCTGGAGTCAGTGTGTGGCGTTGCAGTTGCCCTGTGCAACCCCACCTGGCAGCTTTTTTTTTTTGTATTTGGAATCTCATTACTGTAAGCTATAAATTTTTTTTTTAAGACAGCCAAACCAAAATTCTCTTAGTTTATTTTAATTGTGCAGGTTTCTGAAAAGAAAAATTTAACGCATCTTAAGGTTTAAGCTGTCTATGTAGCGGTTACTGAAATTGCTGCTTCAGTTGGTGTTTATTTTATAAAGTTGGAAGTTAGCTAAAGTCTGGGAGGTGAGCTGGGGAGGAGCAGCGGCCCAGCAGTGACCCTCTGCCACTCTTGGGGCGGTGGGAAGGGGACGGGGTGTGGAAGTGGGGACAGGCAGCCAGCTCTGCCGGGGCACCGGAAAGCGAGGCTGCCTCTCGCCTGGGAAAGAGGCAGTTGGTGCGGGTATGTCAGGGAGAGAAAAAGCAGTGCTCTGTGGGGAGCTGCAATGTCCAAACTTCATCCAAACCCACTGTCTTCCTATAAAATAATCTGTTTATGTTACAAGGGAATAGCGTGCTTGACATGGAAAGGGTATATTTTTACATATTGTGTTTACTGCTATGCGATAGCATGGTTTTTAAAGGCGATACTGTTTTTCATCAGATATGTATCGAGGGGAACATTGCAAGTGGAAAAACAACATGTCTGGATTATTTTGCGCAAACCACCAGCATTGAGGTACTGGATATACATTTATTTGTCTTTATTTACATCATTAAGCAGTTGCTTGTCTTGACAAAATTGACAGTTAACTTAGAAGTGTTGTCCTTTCTAGGGTGATGAGGGAGGAGCAGCAGGGTGTGAGCCAGTGCACTTACTGGGGCACCTCCCCCAACTATCTACAGTCAAACTGTAGAACAGAAATCTAGGTCATATGTAATGTAGTACCGGATGTCGAAATATCAGGAAAACTTGTGGATTAGAGTTTGTGAAATAATGTGAAATAATGGCAACCCGCGTGGGCTGGGCATGTTTGGGCATGGTCGTTTGCTCTTTCCTGTCACTTAAATCTTAGATGTATCTTGTAACAAGTAAAGACAAAGAAGCGATGATGTAAAAATACTGATGTCCTGTAACTGAGATCCCAGTAAATGGAGGGCTTTTTTAAACAAATGAAAAATCCGTTAGAATTGTTTCTGGGGATTTCTTAAGACTGTTACAGTATTTGATTTTGTATGGCTTAGAACAAGATTAGGGGAAGGGCAGGCTTACTGTATTTTAAACAAAATTGAGATCAAACCTCGGTGAGCAATTGCTTTTGTGTACATCACATATTAATACTTTTCCCGGCAGACCTGGGAACACGTTTGATAGTAAGTCTTAGGATTCCTCATGGAAATGCTGGGCTGCCAGATGTTACTTGGTAATTCAACAGGAATGATCCTTATGGAGTAAATAACTATTAACCCAAGGGATAGCAAACTTTAATTTGCATATAGTGCAACGTTTTATAACAAAGCTAGTTAACTTCCCAGGCTTATCAGATTCTCTTAGGCCTGGCTGTATAGTATCCTTGGAGTTTTAGACCCTGTTTGAACCAGGTAAGTCTCTTGCGATTTTACCTATTCAGGGTAGAAGCTTTTCTGATTAATTTCATACAACTTTTGGATAACTTTTGTTAGATCACAAAAATAAAATGAAGAGTAATGTGATAGCATTCTGATCCTCTCTGCTGACAAGTGTCACTCTGAGAAATTAATTTGTGAGGGAACGAGCAGGTCATTGACATGCAGTTGGTACTCGGCTAAGCCATTCTTTCCCTTACATCGTACTGATTTTGACTCAGAAAAGGGAAATTGTATCCGGGTTTGTTAGGTAATCGATGTTTTTATTTTGATGCTAAAAAGATGTAGTATAGTGCTATTTCCCTATTTTTTAACAGTGTTCATTATTACCGTTTGTATTACAGGATTCAGTGCTGTTTTTTGAAGAGGGATGAGCTTTCCAATACAAGTCCTGAATACTCTGACTTACTGAATGAGTGTTCATTAAAAATAGTTGTAGGCTTGTAGGGTCAAATTACACGCATTTAGAATCTAAAACATGTTTAACGGTGAGTAATTCTTTTTCGCAAGGTTTTGACAGAACCGGTGACTAAGTGGAGGAATGTTCGTGGTCATAATATCCTGGTAAGTGGCAGAAATTAATTCTGCAATTACAATTACTCTTCTTTTAGAAAGATGTGCATGAGGACTTCTTACCAATCAGCAAAACTGTTACGAAAGGTGTGGTCATGATCTCATGCAGCAAAAAATAAAGCTCCATGGTGCAAAAGATCTTTTAATGTGATTAAGACACACATATAATAGAAGCATATAAAACATGGTTTCAGCAAGGACTGGGTATGAGCTAAAGAAACTCACAGAAGGGTAAGCCCTGAGTGTGACGGTTGTTTCTAAATCTACTTATGCCTACTTCAAAGAAGGGAAGAATGTCTTTGCTATTAAATTACCTCAGAAAGCGAGAGGTGGATCTGATCGGTTAGTATTGTTTGACGGCTGAAGATAAGGAAAATTCAGTCCTGTGAGGTGTCGAGAGCTTTTGGGTAGTCGTCACTTCCTGGAAACATTCCCCACAAGGCTGTCCCTTTGTCACAGCTGTGCTCAGAGACACCAGTCAGGGCTCTGACTGCATCTGTGGATACAGTTTTGCTGGGATGGTTGAAGGGGTTTCTGATGTCACTCTTCCCTGCTTGTATGATCACCTCCCTTGCAAAAATCTCATTGCTGGCTGAGATGGGTATCTCTGCTCAAGCTCATGTGGAATTTGCTGTCAACACAGCGGTGTGGATCCACCTCAAACCACACGTGCCCAAACGTGTATTTGATGCAATTACTGCTAGCATAGGTCCTCTGCAAAAGTAAATTCTCCCTACTTGGAGTTGCTGATGCTTTACTTTCTTATTATTAGTAAAGGGATGGGGCATGCTTGGCTGTGTCACACATCATCGCAGCAGTCTGTGTGCTTCAGAATACTTTCGTATGCTGATCTTGGACAAGAAGAAAAGGAGGTGGTCACATCTGTGCTGCTGACTTAAAGCTTGTCACGTCAGCAAATAGGCACTGGATGGTGTCTTATTTTGAGGCCGATCTTTTCTCAGCTTTGCAGGATAGACTGTTGCTTGTAAGTGGAGAGCGTGGAAGGTCTGAGAACTGCTTTGAGGATCCTTTCGGAAAACCAGTGGTCTGTGTTAAAAGACACCTTTTCTGAGGCCTGGACCATGCTTACTGGAACCATGTTTGCATTCCTGGATGGACTGGGTACACGGAGAGTCTGTCAGCACACAAAAATAGAGTAGCAGATATGTTTTTTTAATTACTAAACATATTTGAACTGTCTCATATGAGCGATGCCTCGGTCCTGACTGTTCCATGTGCAGAGTAACTAATTCCTGTTGACTTCAGTGAGCATTCCAAGCGCCCCAATTAATGTCTCTAAGGACCAGGACTGAAATTCTTCCATCTGCCTTGCGGAGAGCAAATGATCACTTAGTTCTTGTCAAATCTGCTGTCAGCTGGTTTAGTGCACTCCTTTTAGCGATTTTGTTGTAATGCAAAAGCTTATGAAATACCCAACTTCTCTTTTTTTGCTGTTTGACCTAACCAAAATGTCTCTCTGTCTCGCTTCCATCTCTAACCCCAGGGCTTAATGTACCAAGATGCATCAAGGTGGGGGATAACGTTACAGACTTACATACAGCTTACAATGTTGGAGCAGCATACCAGACCAATGGTAAATAAACATACTTTTCTTTTTAATTAAAAAAAAAAAAAGAGTTAAATATGGTTATGAGTAATAAATATTTCTAACATTGTATCCAAAAGTTAAGATGCTGTCTGCCTTCTTTCTTTGTTCCTGAAGCGAGTATGAATTTTCATGGTGCAAAGACATTGTTGATATACTCAACACCTGCTCCAGGGGCAAAACATCTCCTTCCTACCTGCTCAGAACTTTTAGTTCCCCAAACTAACACTGCTTTTTTTGCACCACCCTTATGAGCTAGACTTGCACAGATCTCTTCATCATCACTTGTCAGTGACTTGTCTGTGATTGGTCTCTGTATAAATTTAGCTATTTCAAATCTTCGGCAAACATTAGGCAATTTTGAAGATAGTGTTAGTATTCGTTCTGCTGCTCCATGCTGTCTAGGACGAGTTTAGTCTTTGCTGCTTGTGTTTATCCAACATGCTTCTGCTGAAATTTTCTATTGCTTTTTTCAGATGGTTTGCATCCCTTTTTCTTGTAATTTTTTTCTTTTTCCGCATCAATTCACATGCTTTACCTTTTAATCAAGATTTGTTCATTTCTCTTTCCTTCAAACATGTTTTGTTACATTCTGTGCTAAATCTTCCATTCCCTGATTACAAGAGCTGTTCTTACGTGGCATGCTTATATCTTAATGATTGTTCTTAGATTATGTTTTCTGAGTTTGTGTCAGGGCAAACTTTCAGAAGTACCACATGTGATCGTGATACTGCACATGTAATCAATCATTAGCTTTTTGGAAGAGGTGTTTTTTTCAAGATGATAGAAATCTCATTCTGATGCAGAAGGCGTTCATTCAAAAATTCCTGAGGATCGCCCTGCATTGTAATCTATGCTTTGCTGTCATTTGCCATTTGAGCCTTGCTGCAGCAATTGTTGCTTCCGTGGTCGTTAACGTGCAGAATACCTGGTTGGGAAGAGCTCTGCCAGGGTTGCCTTGCTCTGCAGGGGCCAGAGAGCGTCAGAGAATCTCTTTTCTCCGTAATGAAGTGCTGTTGGAACACGTGCGCGACTGGTTAAGGCAGCAGGACTTTGTCAGTTGTAATTACTTTTTGGAAAAGTTCTGTTTTCTTGGAGTTTTTCTGAGGTTAGGCCTGTGCTGTTGGCACAGTAACACACCTGAAGGTGGCAGCAATTCAGGTAGCAATCGTTGCTGTTGCTGCAAATCCTGAGTGGAGTGCTGCTTTTTTGTCGTCGTCCCCGGTTCACTTCAGCTGCTCACTTGAACGCTTCTGCAGTTACCTTTGAAACTTGCATATGAATAAAAGATTAGCTATGTAGGTGGTTTAATAATACAGTGACCGTAAGTAAGATTAAGAACACTTGTTTTTTGTGGTTCCCACCCTCCCAGTAATTTTTTTTTATTGCACGATCTGGAAAAACTGAAAACGTTATGTGTTTCATAATGTAAAGGACTTGATGTGCAAGCTTGGAAAGAAACGAACACGCTGAAAAATGTAAACAGGTCAGTGACTGTCAAGTTTTATTTTGTAGATTTCCCCCATACGAATGATGGAGCGATCGATTCACAGTGCAAAATACATTTTTGTAGAAAATTTGTATCGAAGGTATCGTATATGGTTTTCTATTTTACTTTCTCGGCTTAATTAATAAAATAAAATATAATCAACTGATGATTTCTCTGGTAATTTGCAGATAAGTGGTCTGTGAAATATGTCAATACTTTGTTGGAGTGGCAGTGTGTTTTGTACGGGACGTGGTGCCCACTGGCAAAATAAAAACTGTAGGGCATGGGCCAGATGAGAGCCTTTTTCAGAAGTGCTCTTGTGTATTTAGAGCATCTTATTATTTAGAACACCATTTATCGAAGTTATCTGCTCTCCAGCTGAATACAAAAGTCCTGCTTAAATCAAAGCAAACGCATACTGAACAGGTCCAAACACATGAGGATATAAAGAATAATGTTGTAGGAGGGAGCGAGCTAGATAGCGTTATCCAACCTAGCGCCCAGGATTGGCTTTTCTTGCAAGCAGGAACTCGAGCGACAAGTGTTTCAGCCCTCACGTGCTGTTGCTCGGAATCAGGGTTCATAGGATCAAAACGGTCTGAAAACCTCGGCAGGCTAGTGAGTAGGGAAACAGCAAGAGCTGTTTGTGTCTAAATGTTATTTTCTGAATCGGGTCCCCAGCCCAAGGTGTGCTTGGGCCAGAGGCAGAAGCAATTGGGCCAAACCAGGGTTATTTTGTTCTGGGGGATAAGATTGTGGCCCGAGATAGAAAAAGCATTTATTACCGGGCCGGTGTATAAGTCATCCATCCCATACTCACTAAAGTAGTGCAGTAATCAGCACTGACTTTTTGTTTTGTTTTGTTCAGAATGCCGACCTTCAGTTGCCAAGCGTATGTGACAGATCATTGTTTTAATGGATTTTTCAGTGGTCTTAAGGGACAAAACCAGTTTCTTGCTCCTGTCTGCGAGGAGAAGGGTTGCATGCCGCCAGATGGCATCCATGCTGCATAAGCTCCTACTGTGGTACTGGGACTGCTTTGAAAGCTGAGACACACACAGTAAGATGTGAGGCAAACAGAAACAGACGTTATTTATCCCAGTTTGTATGCAGTGGAAATGTACTGGAATGCCCTTCTCGTTTTTAATTACTGCCTTTTTTTTTTTTTTCTTCATTGTTGGCAAAGTCCTTTTGTCCCAAAGACCGAGAACGTTGTTGGTGTGAGGCTAAGTCTGCTTGTGTCAACTCTGTATATTAATTTTGTAATAACATTTTTAAGGGCATTAAGATGTTTCGTGCCTTCAGCACTACTTAATGTTGGCCAGAAGGCATTTGCTTTGTTTTTGTTACAGCAAGCTAGAAGCCAGCTGATGCTACCAATAGCGACCTAAAATTTGATATTAGGGTGTCTAAAAGGATTATAAAATAAAACAAGGAAAAATTTGGGCTACGTGAAAGTCACCATTTTGAGTCACATTTAAAAAAAAAAAAAAAAACAGTAAATCTGCCCTCCCTCATATCCTGTCTCCAATGGTGGCCAGAAGTACTTGAAAAGAGCGTAAGAACAGGGTTAGCATTTATGATAATTTCTGAGCATAGCCAGTAGCTTAGAGTTTAGGGACTTCCTTATTCTGCAGTGATTTTTCTGTATTTAGTGACACAAAGGGGATTTCTTGTCTGCGAACCTGTGCAGTTTCCCCCTAAGCGCGTGTAAACCTTTATTTTTCAGGACGTCCTGTGGCGAGCAGCTCTGGAGCTGTACTCCATGTTGTTTGATCGCTGCTCCTATGCATACATGTTGTAGTTCTTTAAAGATCATCTAGACTTGTCTCAAAAACTAATACTTCTGTGGACAGGAAAGAAAACTGCACATAAGAAAAGGCGGGATGATAACAGGGGTATGGAAATAGTAGTAACCACAACTATAGTAGAAGCAAAGTCCCTTTCAGAGATCTGAAAGCATGTGAAATCTCGCATTAGAAGTGTTGTCACATAGAGGCGGTACCCGTGTGACTTAAAACAACTACTGTAAGGCCCATATTAGGAGGTGGTGAGAGTCATCTTAGTAACTGCAGGTTTGTTCATCTGCCTCAGTATTTAGCACAACTTCAGAGCAAATGATGAAGGGAAGAATAATGAAAGCTTTGATCAAAAATGTCAAGTCAGTGACCAACAACACATCCTGTTGACTAATATTGTAATTGTGTTTTGTAACATTCCCCCCCTCCCCCCCCCAAAAAAAGCATGCTTATCAGTTTGAACTGATGTTATGTATTTATCAAGGAGGTTTGGGGAGACTTTCTGGAATGATTATTTGTAAGTGCAAAAGCTAGCGTTGTAATGTGATAGGAAATCCCATGGAGGGGAGATACTGAAAGGGGACGTATCAGGCTGGAAGGAGGTTACTTGTGTTGGATCAGCCTTTGGATCGATGCTTTGGTACAAAGGGTGAGAGCGTGCTGATAGATTCTATTCAGTTGAACTGACAACAGAAATTTCAACTATAAGATGAATGATTGTAAGTGGAAAAGCAGAAATGTATATATTTTTATATATTTATAGATAAATAAAAATTGATCACAAAATGCTGCTAGTATTGTGTAGCTCAGAGAAGAGTAAACGTGACTCTTGGAAGTATCTGGCAAAGGGCTTCCAGGAGGGAGATGGAAATACTGGTGCTTTTTACACAGCTTTTATGAGAGCTTTTTAACATTGCTTTTTACACTTCTAACTGCTCATTCATGATCTATAAACTAAAACTGCTGCAGGTGTGAAGCTGAGACACTGGAATGAATGATCAAAAGAATGGAAATCTTGTTTAAAGAGGCAAAACCAGCTTGACGTTGTACAGAAAAGTTGGGAGAATACACTTGTCACCGATGGGCACAAACACCCACGGCTGCAAACACAAAAAATGGGAAAAGAGTTACCGAAATTGGAAGAGTATAATAACAAAAGAATAATTGGATACAAAAAAGCCGTGGATACATTAAGGGCTACAAATGAGAAGATGGTGTCTTGGCCATCAGAGGAACAAAGGGAAAATACAAACTTTATGCTTGCTACTTTTATGTGGAAGCGTAATGCTGCCCTGTGGCAGGGGAAAGGCCTTCCCGTGCTGTGTGTTTTGTTCAACTGCTGCATGAGATTTTTAAAAATCATTCTGTAACTAGAGGGGCTTTGCAAAGGAAAATGCCTTTGTATCCTCCGGAGGCTTTTTCTTTCTGTGTTACTTTTTCCTAGAAGGAATCTCCTGTCTCTGTAGGGGCGTGATTGTCATTCTTGTGTAGGTTAGTCAACATGCAAAACCCATGCAGAGAACACAGGAGAGGTTGCCCATTGTAGCAATTGAGTTATGCCTGTCTGATGGAAGGTCTGGAAAACAAAACTGACCTGACATATCTTTAAATTTTCCTGAAAATATTATCAAAAACACCCTCAGGCTCAAGCTGTTCCAAGAGGTGTCTTTAGCAAAGGGATTGTTAAATAGCTGTATGGAAGGCATTTTCCCATTAAAAGTATGTAAAAATGAAATAGAACTCTTTTATTCAAAATAAAACTCAGACTGAATGGGGCAAGCTTGCTGCAAAAAGCAGAGGTTATTTTCTGCTTTCTTTTCTGTAAGAGAAGGTATTGCTTAGGGTCCCAGTCTTAAAGATGGAGGAGAATCCCTTGTTATCTCCAGTCTACACAAACTCTTCTCCTTTAGGAGAATAATTAGTTTAAGCGACGGATGAAGAGCTGTGGAATATCAGGAATACCAGCTCTTCTTTGGTCCCGTGTCACTCAGTATTTGTGTTTTGGCTTTGCAGGCTTTTTCCCAGAGAGAGAAATAGAATAAGATTTACGACGATGATGGAAGGCTTATATTATGAGCCATTGCTGTGAGCTTCTCCGGCATGCACAGCTATGCATGAGCGTCCAAGTTGTTACTGCGATTGCACAGCTGAGTTTAGCACTGAAAGACGCGCTTACGTTAGGTGTAAAACCGTAGAAGAATTTTAGATGTGCGCACGTGAGTATGCGTGGTACGTTACAGGGTAAGCACTAGCAATTCCCATTTGAATTCGGAGTTATGATATAAAGCTCGTTCCTTTTGTGTTTGACTTTACTTGGTAGGAGTCAAATGTCAGCAAACTTTGGAGTTGAAAACACCCTTTAGTGCCTTTTACAGCACCTCTACTGATTGATATGTTAGAGGAACAGTAGTGAATTGTGACATCCCATATCTTGGGCACTTTGGGAGGCAAGATATTCAGCTGGATGGCAGATAAAGAAGGGAGGTGGTATGAATACTGGTTTTCGCTTTCTTGCATACTTAAGTGGAAATACCTTTCTGGATTATCTTTATTCAGTTTTGCCAGTGATCCAAGCATGTTGCCAGGAGAATGGTTGAGAAATCTGTGGAGTCGTTTTCTTCAGCACTATTTAAAATGTTGCAGCTGGTCTTAATGATTCAGCTGGAGAGGACAGGAGTCTCTCAACCCCATCTCTTTTATATTGCTATTGCAGAGGCATTTAGGAAAGGGTGTGGAATATGTGTTACTATCAGCAGTTTTGAAGACAGAATAATGTAAGACTAGTAATATTTGACTGTTGTGGAATATAGTAATAAGTGAAAATTCTGATACTAGTAAAAACATAATATGTGATTATTAACATGTCATCTGTAGACTCCCTTTTACATGAGTTGTTTGATATTTTGTTATTCTTACTGAGATAAGTTTGGGACAGTTGTCTCCAATATTGTCTATGCTCTCTGAATACAGAGTTCAAATTAAGCATGTTGAATATTTCAGTACTCTCCATAAATATTTTTTACAGTGGTAGTAAATTTTATTTACATGCTGTCATTATTTTTTCACTGCTCTTGTACTATGGCTTCTGTAATGAATTGTCAGTGCTGCTTAGTAAATCAAGCCTTTCTGGTGACACGCACTGCAGTATATATTTGAAATGATCCTTGAGCGATAAATACCATTGACACTAATTTGTTGTTATTGTATAAATGTCAATGTGGTAATGTTTTTCTTCTTAGTCACCAAGTAATTATTTCTTAAATGTATTGGGGAAAATAATTAATGTTTGTAACTTAATAATAGAAACTTTGTGTTAGTACGTTTTTTTTTAAAAAAAGATAAATTTGGTCTTTCTGTTGTATAAACAATGCTTTATGAGGCCTTGGGTGGGCATAATACTGGTCTTGTTTTCATTTCACATATGCTGAAGTAAAGTGGGAGTAATTCTAGTCAAGCGAAAAAAAAATACGAGTTTAGAATTGATCCATGCATGCTGTTCAGTGAGTGATGACTTTTATGTTTATTCAGCGGAAAAATGCCAGAGGTGGATTATGTTGTCCTAAGTGAATGGTTTGACTGGATCCAGAACAACACTGATGTCTCGGTTGATTTGATAGGTAAAATTTTGATGGGATCTGGAGGGGCATGTTTGTGGGTGGGTTTCCTTACGGGGAGAAAAAATAATTCTTGTTTCTTGGGTCATAAATAATCACGCTATTTAATATGATAGCGGTTGCAATGTGTAACATCAGACAGCATGAATTCATGCGTGGTTCATGGATTGATTAACTGTAACGCCCAAGGGGAGGTTCAGTGGTGGTACCCAACTCAGGATTCTTTCCTTCTACAGTTTGTGAAGTAAGTTTCTGCTTTGCTTTTAAAGCTGATCCTTGAACGTAACTGTTACAATTTTTGTTACGGCAGTTTATCTGCAGACTTCTCCTGAGGTTTGTTACGAGAGGTTAAAGAGAAGATGCAGAGAAGAGGAAAAGATCATTCCTCTGGTAAGGACTTCCTTCAACATATGTGGTTACAATGAGCTTTCAAAACGTAATGATTCCAGTCCAAGTACTAAAATCGTATCCTGAGTCTGTTGCCAAAATGTGGTGCAGCTGTTTCCATTGCAAACTAAAACTTCAGTATTTAATTTTGATTTATTTTCTAAAAATGATCTATCATGCACACTGACTTTCCCAAGTGTTATGTTTTAGTAATCCGTGTACTATAGCTGACTGTTTAGGTGGAGTATTAATCAACTGTTAATCTTCTCTAAGATGTAAAAAAGGCAGTTGCTTTTGTATCATTAAATGGCATAAAGGCACCCGGTTGAAGCACACATACCTGTGCATGCAGGTGCTGAAGATTTATGTGGGCACTTGCTGTTGTCTGCTGTTATCGGGATGTTTATGCATGAAAAGTGTCTCTGCTTGTGTCTGAGAACAAGCAACTTCTTGAAAATTGTTAGCATGGGAATCTGCTTAAAAATAAACTGTAGGAATTGACTGATTGCTTTCTGTGTCACAGTTTACAGAATGGCCCTTCATTAAACAAATTTTCTCCTAAAGAAAACCTAACCAGGAATAAGTGTAGTTACAGAAGATATACTGTATGCTACAAAGGCGTACACTGTGTAGTGTTACCTATAGCGTATACCCAGATACCGTTGGGTAGTTCGGTAGAAGCAACTGTCCGTTGAAGATACGTGAAAAGAGCTAAATTTTGGGCCATGTGAAATTCTGCCTTGGAGAATAAATCCTCGCTACAATGTTTTTGGAGAGACATGGTGTTATTTTGCAGCTCTACTGAGGGGTGGGGGGAGCAATTATGAATGAAAAATGGTAAGTGGGCTCGATTAAAAAAAAAACAAAAACAAACCCTCATAGTTGATGACAGGCAGAAGTGCTTTTAGAGGAAACTGAGTCACAGTTAAGAGAAAGCGAACTGCGAATTTTAGGAAAAATGTGCTGACACAGAAAGTGCCTTCAATACATATTCTTTGCAGTCTTGCCCTTTTTGTCCTTGCTTCTTTGTTGTGTTTTTCTCTGTAAAATCTCGAGCCATGTTATACCTATGGGAGAGAAACATGGTTCTTGATCTTAAAAGGAGCCGTGAGCCCTGTATTCCTGTAAGCTGTGTCTTTGAGGTTCTTCATAGAGTAAAACTTTATACTGGGAGTTACTTTTTCTCAGAAACCTTCTGATGCTTTTTATTTTTGCTAGTGGAAATACTTGATGCTGGCTTTTATATGTAGTTCTTAACTACTTATCAAATGTATAAAAATTGCAATGCGTGTTTCATCCCTGGGCATGTGTTTTATTTGAACGCCTCTTTTCTAGGAATATTTAGAAGCTATTCATCAGCTCTACGAAGAGTGGCTTGTTAAACATACACTGTTTAAAGTTTCCTGCCCAGTGCTTGTGAGTGTTATTTTAGTTATAATCAATTAAGCATATGGAGGATTGTACTCTTCAAATATTAAGAGTGTTATTTAGTGGTAAAAGTAAATAAATCTGTTTTTCTAATGCCCTTTGGAGAAGGAAAACCTCAGAAGAATGTTTACAGCTATCCATAGCGTATGGCATAAAAGGCTGGTCTTCCATCAGTTTGGTGGAATTTGAGAGTCTGTTCACTGTGACTGCAGGATCAGACACTGAGCTTTTCAATGAATGCCAGATTCTGAACAGAAAGCTAATTGGACAGGTCTCTAGGAGTATATCGGTTTGGCTTCGGTGCTAGTCCTGTTCTGTTTTGCTCAAAAGCAACCATGTTTTATGGTGTCAATTATTTCTAATGTTCATGTTCTTCTTTCCAAGGTTATTGGAGCTGACCATGACATGCAGAAAATGATAGAAAAATATGAAGAAAACCGGGACCAAATACTAAACCCGTATAATATGCAACACCATTTATAGAAGTCTGCAGTTACTGTATTTTAAAAAACATGTTTATGAAATCTGATTTGGTGGCAATTTTGAATATTTTTAATATTCCTAAATAGAATGTTTTTTTGCTTTTGAGTTACGCTTTGTAGAATGTTGTAAACTTACTGCTGTGAAACGTTCAGATACAAGTCATAAACAGAATATAAGCCAATTCCCTTTCATGTTTTTAGGTTCTCCATCAGCTTTACCGTGTCAATTCTATTCAGCTAAAATGCGGGTATTTCTCCCATTTCCCACTTCACTGCTGCCTCCTATAAGTAATGCAAGTTTCTCCTTTTTTCCCCCCCAAAGAAAACCCTATTATTCTAATTTGAAAGAAATAGTTCCATATAAGAGGTGGGATGTCCTTTTTTATTATTAGGGGAAGTAAATGAAGTGCATCAGGTTAAAGTAGCTTCATTAAATAGGTCTTATCAGGTTGAAATAGGGGGTCTTACTCTAATCCTACCTACTACTGGTGCAGTTTCATTGAATTCAGTGTCTCCTGCTTTACATGAAATCACAATATAGCTGTAGTTCTGAAGATAACTATGCACTAGTAGAGTCCCATTGAATTCAGTGGCAAAAAGAGAGTAACAGTTTCCGTAAGTGATAGCAGAATGGCTCTGAGGCTTTTTTTAAGCTAGGTTTTTGAAAGGGCTTATTCATCTAGTGTTCATGAAATGACCGGCGCTGCTGTGGCTGAGTTGAGGACTAGTGAAAATAGAGGGTGCACAGAACTGTATTTGTTCCTTTCAAATGGTTGTAAAAAACCCTAGAATTAATTGTTGTCTTAACTATTTTGGATTCTTTGATTGTACTTTTTTTTATAAAGAAAAATACAGATGGTTCTTTGGGTTTATATCTTGATAGTTTATTGTGACTTACAGGTACTTGGAGAGTAGAGAAAAATAGTGGGGGTTTCGTTCTTGCACTTCTTAGCTAACCTGTCGAGATGCCCTTAATTTCTGCTTTACTCTCTGAGCGTTGTCCTCAAGATAATCCTTTTAATGCAGCAGTTCTGACAGTTTTCACATTACTTTTTCTGTTTGAGGGGGATGATTCCTGAGGTACAGTATATAATTTTTTTTTCTGTAATAGTTTTGGTTGGTTTAACTGGAGCAAACAAGGTTAACAGTGCTTTAAAACACACTTATATTAATATAGTTGAACATCTGTCATAGCTTTGTAGTGAATGCTTCTAAAAATGGCTAATGTCTAAGACTTCAGTTAGTACTTTGGTCACTTAATACAGACATTTGTCTGTAACTTGTTGGAGGATATACATTTTCAATTACTTGGCTTTTCCATGTTCCACCTGATTTTGAACAATATCTGATGGTATTACTTTTGGAGATCACTTCACTGCTTTTATTTTGTAGTTTTGTGGTAGCTGTTTTTTTCATATGCTTAAAAATCATTGTATTAAAATGACCGCGCTGTTTTCCAAGTCAGGAAATGCAGTTCATTTCTTGTTATTTCCATCTGGTGGGATATTATTTTTCCCCAAGTCATTACAACTGAATAATGGTCAGGGCATTGAGAGAGCATTTCCTCGTGAAGTACTAAATTAGTATACTAAAGCTTGTGAACCCAGTATTGCCGTTCTATTGCTCTGTTGTAAAGCTTTAGAATTCTTGCTTAAAAATAAGATTTTGCGTGTTAAGTAATTATCTTACTTATGGAAGCTTATTTGTAGGGGGATAGTAGTAATTTGAAACCTTCTGTTAACTCTCAAAATGTTTTCTTCTGTAAGAGACCAGAGGAACTGTTTCTTTGGAAATAGTTCTATAAATTTGAAGTTCAGTCATCTGCAGTTTGTTCTTAATTATAATTTAATTATGTGTTGTAGAAGCCAAGGATGTATATTTTGCACATGGTCATTTAATTGTTTTGTACAGAGAATCTTAACAGTACAAAGAATCTCACTGTTATCTTTCAGCTTTTGGAAGAGATTTATGCTTTTTGGTCAGATTTCCCTGCCCCTTTATTATATCAAAACAGCAGTTTGGATGGAGGTTACAGATATTCATCATTATAATGGAATACAAAGAAATAATTAATGTAAATTATTTATTAAAAATTACAGATGTGATGTTTATTTTATGTTTTGCTATCTTTAATTTTCTTGTATAGCTTTTCATATACAGGAAGGTTGAGTATTTAATGAAAACTGGGAACAAAACCAAACAGGTTGCTTGTTATGTGTCATAAGTGTAAAATGTTTGCAGTCTGCTATAGATGTGTAGATAAAAATACTGCAGTAATCATAAATAGCTGTTTTTAAGCCTGGAATGTATTTGCTTTTGTTTCTTGAAATGTCAGTTGATGAGGGGAGGGGGAAAAAAGGGCAATCAGCATTAGTCTGATACATCTTTTTTTTTTTCTTTTATGCCTGTGTAAGAAGCAGTGCTTGGGTAGCAAGCTGCAGAATACCGTAGAAAGTACTCTGTTTCTGCCTGCAGGGTGAACTTCAGTACCAGTGGTACTGGAGGTATGGAATTCCAGCAGTACGGAATGGGCAATAGAAACAGGCTGCCACTCCTTTTGGCTTTTAAGGTTTGGCCCGTAAGTTGGATGTAGCCTGTACTTGTAGACTGAACCATACATAACTTTTTGCATACATTTTGGCTATTCTGGAATATATTGTAGGAATACATGAGATGAGTAAAACTTGTGGTCACTTGTGGCAAGATGAGTAAAACTTAATTACTTCTGTCACAATGAGTTCCACCTGTAAACTGCAGTATGTGTGAGAAGTGATTATCTCTTCCTGTACTGCCTTTTCTGTACTACATACTTAGTCTGAATAGATGATGTCTCCAGACTTTGCAGTTTGCTTTGTCCTGGTCAAGGTGTCTTAGCAAACCAGTAACATCTGGGAGCAGCATATAAATTAATTTGAAGTAAGATAGACTGGCAAAAATTAAATCATTTTTACAGTTGCATTCCCTGAGTCTGGCCTTTTTTCGAGCATGGGAAGCATGTTCAGATCTTCCTTGTTTGAGAAAGCATTTCAAAAGTGACTGTCCAAAACTGTAGGTCTTACGAAACCTTAAAAATTGTTTTCATCAGTGTAACTGGCACACAAAACTACTGCCAACAGCAGGAAATAGTCCAGCATCTCTTCAGCACGGTTCCTCCTGCAGAGGCTGTAGGAAGTGCTGGCTGTTCTGCCAGACCCGAAGTTCTCTTGTCCTGCTCCTGAATAACGGCTCTCTTAGCCAAGTTACTCTCCTGTTTGATGTCTTGGAGAATCCAGTCCTTCCTGTAGTGTGTGGAGGTTTAAGTAAACGTTGTGCATTTCTGAAGCAGGATAAAGTCAGGAGAATTGATGGTGGTGGCTTTTCCCCCCCCAGGTGTTTGAGGGGGCTGACAGTTGTGAGCTTTTTCTGAAAATGAGAAGTTTAGTTTCAGAGGAAAAACTAGCAGTTGGTAGATTAATGCCTACATGAGAGAAATGTAGTCTTCTGTCTAGTCCGGATCAATTGTTTTAATTGATCATTTGCCACTTTTTAAGAGGTGGGCATGTGAGAATTACTTGTGCTGTATCAGGATCGGGCACCATTTTGCTAAGTGTTGTGTAAACACGCACCTACAAGAGTGATCTCTGAACAGATACAGAGCTGCGCTAAGCAGAGTGACACAACAGAGGTGCGGTGTTACCTTTGCATTGCACACATGCTACTGGATTTTACTTATTTTTATTCCAGAAGGCTTGGAGTTGCCTCTGCTCCACCCTGGAGCCCTCTGCCTGGTACCAGGGAGAGGTTTGTCCCTCGTGTACACCACGGTAAGTACAGAGCTGTCGGGACTTCCACCTCGACTGTGCTGCTCTGCAGATGTCACTGTATTCCATCCCAATCCTAATTTCATTTTTTTCTTATTTAATGCTGTGAAAAGGAGCCTTGTGGGATTCAGTTGGCTGTCTCATTTAGAGAGCTATGCCAGTTAATTTCCAGTGGGTGGGACCTCTAGCTGTGGTGGTGGGTTACTGGTGGTCATTCTCCCAGTGTTTAGGGACAAGTAAGGTAAAAAATGATAAAGCAGTGTTTCAGAAATTGTCTTTTTGCAGTGAGACAGCTCTGAACGATGTTTATCTTCATCGGTGCTTTGCAAGCCCTTGCCAGTCCCTCTCAGGTATACTTTGTGTCTCAGGGAATTGTTTTTAAGACAATTCTGAAGCAAATTGTATTTTTTTTTTTAATTCATGTAGTGTTTGTATGCTTTCCAGTTGTGTGGTGCTTGGGTTTTGGTGTTTTTTTTTGTGTGTTTTAACACTGAAATTTGGTTTTCATTCTTGGCTTTAAAAACAACAGAGTTTGTTCTAAACCCAAGCTATGCTTCTTGAGCAACTCGACTCCAGACAGGGCAAGGGTGTACGTGTGATACAGATGTTACGGGGGGAACCGACTGTTGCAGGAGCCCCAGCGGAGAGAGGCTGTGCGAGGGAGTATCACCCAGCTACCAGCTCTGCCGCCTGGGCTCCGTGTCTGCGCTGATCAAAGGAGAATTTCTCCAGTCCAAGGCCTGGGAGAGCTGAGCCGTTCAGAGCGGTTGTGTGTAGCATACAAATTTGGGAACAGCATTGGCCTTCTGTCTCTCTGATGGAAAGACAGCCAATCGCTCAGTAAATCCCCATTCAGTTCACGGACAATCAGGACCAGCTGCAGCACAATTAAAGTTGACAGCTCACCGGAGGGTAGGCACACATTTTACACACACAAATCACCTTCCTTTAGAAAGGGGCCCAGGCAGCCCTCTTGCTGGCTAGCAGCACTGCTTGAGTCGGTGCTCTTACTTAAGTTAATTAGCCAAGGAGAGGTGCAGTGGTTACTATCAGCGGGGCAGGAGAGCACTGGCAGATGGGGTCAGAATCTTACGGTCCCTTTTGTCTTTCCCTCTTCTCAGGTCTGACTGTATTTACAACCAGGATTTTAAATCCAGTTCTGCCTTACTCATGTGGAAGCAGCTGCACAAAGGACTGCTGCCTAAGGCCTATTAAATACGACTTAGCTTTTATTTCAGCTGGTGTTCAAATCCCGACTCTTCACAAGCATCTTGTGAAGCAGCTGTAAAGCAGTTGTCTCTTGAGACTCCAGAAGTTTGCAAACACAAAAGTAGTTTCTAGTACAAGACCTCAAAACCTTACCATTTCTACAGGAAGAGAAGTTAAAGGTGTTCTTGCAGCAGTAAGAAACTCAGATGAAAATATCCAGAAGCCTTCGAGTGCATAGTAGCTCTCCCTACTAAGACGGAACACTTACCAGTCCTGGCCAATCTGCTGTGAAGAGGAGATTCTTCCTCAATCCAGGTACTCAAACGTTAACAAAAAGTAGATTCTCAGAACATGGCCATTTTATATTTACTAGTTTTTGCGCAGTTTAACTATTTGGTGGGCATTGTTCATCGTTCCTATCTCCAGCAGCGTTCCTGTGATTTGGTGAAGCTGTGGACTATGGGGCGCTGTTAGCAAGGCAGGGCTATGCTGCCTCTCTTCCAAAATACCCTCTGTATGTTTTCTTTTCCCTGTTATCCCCACGTGAGCTCCTGGACGATGCTGGTCCAAAACTGTGCTGACCACAGGGCAAAGTGAAGATGTACATCTCCTGTGTGCCAGGTACCATGAAGACAAACAATTGTGCATAGGCCACCAGGGGAAGTTTAGTAAAGACATGAGTGTTTCTCACAGTAGAGATGAGTGAGTTTAATGGCATTAATGGAGTTAGATGCCCGAGACAGTGTCTTTTCAAGTGGTAAGTCTTCAGTTGCTGTTAAATGCTTTTCCTTGTATGGCTACAGTAAAGATAAAAATGGGTCTTTAGGTGTATGAATCCTGTATTACTGGTGGTCATCTGAATACTTGGGAGATGTTTTAATTTGTGATGAGAAGGGGTTTTCGCAGTTTTAAATTAAGAATTCATGAATAACTGACACAATACGAGATTTAAACCACATCATTTTAATAACCCCCACAGGGGGAAAATATAGCTTATAAAACCCCAAACGTTAGGAAGACCAGCTGGGTACTTGAAAGAAGAGCAAGGAGGTTGTGGTGGGTCGACTCAGGCAGCAGGTAGGCACCTACACGGCTGCTCGCTCCCCCTTCCCCAGCAGGACAGGGGAGAACAGCAAGAGCAAATCAAGAGAGCTTTTAGCTTGAGACAGAGGTTTAATAAGTGAAGGAAAGAGGGAGGAGAAAAAACCCCAAGCGATGCAATGACGGTAACTCACCACCACAAGCAGACTGATGCCCAGCCAGTCTCTGAGCA
>VZSZ01001507.1:383944-395516 GCA_013398815.1 Ibidorhyncha struthersii
AGGGAGGGGAGAGACGTGTGCTCTGGGCACGGGCCTCGGCAGGGGAGGCCTTGTGCGCAGGGGCTGGTGTGAGGGTGGGAGCTGCCCTGATGGTAGTTGTGGTGGGGGGTGAAGCGAGACCCTCTAACAGAGCAGGCACAAGGAGTGCGCTGTGTTGTTCTTTCTGTTGTGCGCTGCCTCTGCCCTCCTGGACTAGGTTTGGGTAACCATCAGCCGAAAGAGACTTGTGCTTTCTGCTGTGGGGCCTGAAGAGCTTCACCTGCGGTGGGTTTGAAATGGAGGCTGGGTCCAGCAGCTGGAAGACAGGCCTGTCTTTGGTCCACGTGACTTTGCTAATCGGGATTTTTGGAATCTGAGTTGGAGAATCCCTTCCTGTGGCTGCTGTGATGCTGCGCACCTGTGTGATTTCAGAAGTTAGTGCTGGCATCGGCCTCCCATGGCTTTAATTTTTGTTGTAGACCAGCTGGGCTGGTGTCTTCAGCGGTGTCTCCACTGACTTGCCTTGCTGCAAGTGTGAGTTTGACTTGATGTTTTTTTAATGGCCCGTCTTATTATAGATCATCTTTGTTACATGATAGATTTTAAAATTAAGGTCTGTCTCTCTGCTAACCGCTGGGAACGTATGGCTTCTTCTGATTAAGAGAAATCTCAGGCTTGCTCTTGACCACAGTCCTATTTCTTTCTTTTGGAAAGTGGCTGTGTGGTGTTGCAAAGAAACTGGTTTTCTCTCTGACTTTCCAGGCAAGAGGGCTTTCCAAAAACATATGCTTTTGATCGTCATTCCAAGTGGAATGTCATTAGGAAATACTTTTGTAGAATTTGTGTATGGATAATTGCTATATAAAAATTGCTGATCGAGCCAAGAGAGAAGGGGGGACGAGTCCCCATACTACCACCACATGTTAAAATGAGGCCATCTGGCCATCTGCTGCAACGTCTGAGTTTCCTCCCCGACCATATGTGCATGCATAAACAGACAAGCTTGGCTGTGCCCTTAGTAGGGTGCCTGCGGGCAGCTTTGCTCTCTCCCCGCCATATGCAAGACTTTATTGACCCAAATGAGAGGGTTGGATTTCATGTTTCTGCGCACCCGCTCCCGTGGTGGGGGGGTGGGTGACTGGATTCATTAACCTTTGCTGTTCTCGTTAACATATGGAATAGCTGCATTTTGGTAAAGCCTGGTGTGTTTTAGTAGAATGACACAGGGAATCTTGCTTTGTTGCTGGTTCTTTGGAATGTTTCACTTTTCAGTAAGGCATGATATAGTTAACACCGAGTTGTCTCATCAATCTAGCTATCACTGCATTTTTATTAGTTTCCTAGCACAGCCTCTAAGGACGGGATTTATGTTGTGTGTTTTGAAGGTCCCAATGCTTTAAAAGCCTGCTCTCCAAAAGGGAAGCTTCATCACTTCCCTGGCGTGTGTGTGGTACCAGTCCCATCACTGCCAACAGGGCAGAGTACTCACCTGTGACCCAGGTGCCCGAAAGTCCAATCACAGTTCCCTGAGCTATGAGGTCTCCCATCTTGCTCCTCCTTCTTCAATGGATTCTGAAATGTTTTGCAAAGAAGTTTAGCTCTCTTCTGGGTGTATTAATTTTGTTTATTACTTATTTCAGTCTCTTGCAGAAATATGAACACTTGCTAGGAGCAAAGCTGTGACAAAATAATCCTTATTTTTACAGGTTTCTTTCACTGCTTCATTGTCATTTCAATTTAAATTAAAAAAAGGCTTTCCATTGTGAAGGTATTAGGTTCATCTGGAGTGTAACAGAAGACAGAATCTATCAAAAAGTGTGTGTTTGGTTTTTTTTTTTTTAAGACTACAGGGAGGCAAAAGCCTGGTTATTAGTCCTAAGAGAGAAGAGAAATTCCATGGAAAGGAATGGCCACTCCCAGCTGTGCATGCAAACTGTTGCTATTTCCCTGGAGTTCTAAAGACACAATACCAATACCTGGTGAACTGCAGCGGGCTGTGTACCTGATTCTTTTTTCATTGCAGTTGGGCTGATGTATGTGGAGGAGGGTTATTGAAATAATATGGGTAGGAGATGCAGGAGAACAAGTAAGAGGATTGAGGCATTGGGCCCAAAACATGAATGTACCACTGTGGATACTTCTAGGTTCCTTTAAAGCTTTAAATTTGTTTGTGCCTCTGCTTGACTTGGAAGCTATTTTGCTTGTTACTTCTTCTTGCTTTAATGGAAGTGAGAATATATATGTTGTAGGGACCTATCTGAAATCCGAGCTGTGAATATATCGTATGCTTATGAGTTCAGTAGCCAGTATTCAAGCCTACATTACTGTGATCTGAGGAACAGGGAACTGAATATGAACGTCGCTAGTTGAGAGGAAGTTTTAATGCATAAGATGCTGTTGGGGATTCAAAAAATATGGATTTAGTTTCTGATCTATCTACAATTCCCCCTTCACAGGTAGCATGTCAGTGGCGTTAGAGCTGGAGGTGCTTCGATACAGTTGTGGTGATGAGTGTTTTCACTGAAAGCTTTTTGCTGTGACAGCAGTATGGTGTTAGAAATCATGTAGTTCTCGGTAGGTCACTAATGTGGTCTGGGCTAAGAGAATCCTCTTTTCCCAGAGGGTACTGGCAGAGCATCTAGGGTTTGGAAAGCTGCTAATATTAAGTGACAAAAGTACAACTGCCAATTCCCAGGCTGTGAAGCAGCGTCAGACGCTGTCAGATAGTGATAAAGAGGGGACATGGGAAGCTCCACTAGAAGGAGAGGACTGAAACTTGGCCTTTCCATTCCCGGTAACATGTGGAACTTTCTTTCTTTATGGTGTATAAAATACTAATTCTCTATTTCCCTGCAGTTCTGATATCTCATTCTATATGGCAATGGAGAGCAGCTTTCTATTCTCTGTCATGCAAAACCAAGAAAAATAATAGCTAGGCCCTTTAACTTTCTTGTTTCTTCTCTCTAGACAGGTTTGTCAGCCTCCTTGAGTTGCAGAGTCTCAGCGTGGACTCGGTTTCCCAACAGAGCAGTGGTGAGTGGAGAGCTATTTTGAATATTTTAAGAATAGCACTGTTTATATTTACAGCCTTTTGTTCGTTTTTCTTCTTTTTTTCCTGGAAGTAATTTATTGGCTTATAGTTAGCCCAGCCTAATTCTCAGACATTCTCCTGCAGTCTAACAGGTCGCTCTGTGTTGTGTGTTTGTGAATTTGAGCCTACATTTCTCAAGTGCCGAACTGTATTTGTGTTCACTGAATTGCATCTTGTTCTTTCCAGGCTGTTTCTCTGTCTGTCCAAATTCCAGTCGTGCTCTCCTACATACTCCTGCCTCTCCTAGTTTAATGCAATTTGCTGATTTAATGGGTCCATTCTCTCTCAAAGCTCTGAGATCCAGCAACACTCAGTATTTTCATTAGGACATAGGTGATCCCACCTGATGCATCCTTTCAAACTAACACAGAGCAATTGATATGTATGATGATGATTATTTTAATTTACAGAAGTCTGTGGTTATATTTTTGCGTAGAGAGTATTTCTGTAGTTTAAGGAGGGGAATGATTTGTCAGACTGAACCATGACCAATTAATCAGTTTGACGTGATTTCCATTCAGGAAATAGACTGTTACTCACCTTGCTGTGCTGAGAAATTATCTGTTTGACTATTTCTGGGAAGATTGGCCTGTTATTTCCTGGCTTTTCCTCTTTTTCCTTGGTGGTATGTTGCCATTTTCCAGTCTCCTGACCTTAGTAATTTTCAGAGGTACCTGAATGTGTTTGTGAGGGTTTCTGATGCTTCTTGAAATGCCTGAGAGTATTTCATTTCTCACTGCAGCAGTACTGCAGTCTCTTCCCTTCTTGCTCTTGCTGAGCTGGGCTGATCCTGGCTGGGCACATGCTGACTCGTCCTCCTGAGCAGGAGACACCTGACTGCTCCGATGGCTGCTTATTCCTGTGATCTCTGACAAATGTAAAATCCAAATGTAAGTGGCTGAAGCACGATGTTGCTTAGTCAACAACTGCTTAGTTGTCTGATTAACAGGAGGCTAAAGGCTGTGGGTAGTCCCAAAGTGATACTGATGCAATAAAAAGCACAGAAACTATATCGAATACATATATATTCTTTACTAAAAGTTTTGTGTAAAGATCAGTATACTAAAAATGGAAGCAAAAGAGATGACTACAGAAACACAGTATTGTTATCACATAGCAAGAAACAGCATGTCCAAACAATTTTCTTTCTGATATTAATCATGTAATAAATTAAGGCCTGTGTTAAGCCTATTTTAGGACTGGCATTAAAATTATGTGAGAGTTTAGGATAAAATCTAATAGGAGGATATGAGTTTCTTAAGAGGAGCATCAGGAGACGCTCTGACTGACAACTTTGCTGAGATTTATCTGGGATCTTAAATACTCTTCAAGAAATGAAAATACGTTCTTACTGCATCATTACAAGCAATTTCAACACTGTTCCAGTAGTAGCAGCGGAAGGTGTTAGAGCAGCTTCAGAGCGATAAACTTCTCTTTTTAGTATTGTCTGTTTGCAGAGGTATATGGGTTGGATTTATAAGCTTTTTTCCCACAACGTTGTTGGATATCACCTACTTAAAAAGATTAACAAGAGCAGAAAATTCTAAGCCACTCTTGCAAGTGATTGTGCTAAGGTATCACTGAAGGTAGCATACTCTACTTTTAATTCACAGTTTGTTTTTTAAAGTTTATAACGAATGATGTAACCTATACACTTAGTGGTAGCTTAGAAAAATGCTACAGTACGGAAGTGTATGTTTTGGTTGTTTTCTATATCTGTGAGACAGAGAAGCTGGGATGATTTTGATGGTTGAGTCTCCCATTGTGAACTCTGCGTAGTGTGATAACTAGATGACTTGACTTTATAAAGTGGTATACCACAAGAGGGAGTAGACAGCTATTTGTAAGTAATGCTGCTACATACAATCCAGGTCACAATGTTAAGGATGTGTAGCTGTTATCAAATGAAGAAAGACTTTGATTAGTTTTCTGTGATTTTAGTAAAGCATTTCTATAGTGAGGTAAAATACAAATCTCCCATTTTCATCAGAAGCCTAGAGTTAAAATTAGTATGTTTCGGTAAACCACAGATAGAAAGTTAGTAGAAGGCCATGAAATCCCTGTCAGGTCAAAAGCTGAGCAGGCTGAAAGGATTTTCCCAAACGCACAGAAACTGTAAGCATCTGTGACAGAGTAGAGGCTTGCATGCCAGATGTGAAACCCCTTTGTGCTTGCCTTCAGAAGAACCTTCAGGTTTGCCATGTTACAGGTGAGAGTGACTCGCTTTCAGGGGGGGAAAAAATTACCACATTTGCCTTCTAATATTTGTTTATTACATTTCCCACTCCACCTCCCCAACAGCAGCCTGAAGTAAGCAGGGTCTGCTGCCAGTGCCTTACCCTGCTCTAGGCAGGTCTCCCAAGAGCTGCAGGAAGACACAGGTATGAAAGCATGTCCTATTCTGCATAAACCCCTGTGCTTTCCTTCACTTCTTATTTTCCTGCTAATAAAACAGACTGGTACGTTTCTATATTGGTTTTAATATCTGGTCCCTAAGAGATGGTGTAGAGTTTTGCTTATCTTATTGCAGGATAGTTTGCGTACCACAAAACTGTTTACACTAGTACTTTAAAGAGGAACAGTTCTGTCTGTTAAAAATACAAATGTGAAATATAGCCTATGTTCTCGTGATGCCTGCCAGCAGTTTTGCAATGTATTTTTGTTGTTTTGGGTATAGTGTACTGAGAATATTGGAAATTTTGCTGAACTGCAAAAGAACTCTGTTATTTTAGCAAAATACATATTTACTCTCATCTACTTAGCAAAAAATGCATACTTACCTTATCTCATCATGTGCATATGACTCAGTAATGGTATAATTTATACAGCAGTAAGAACCATATAATTACTTCCCATCTAAGTATTAATTATAATTGTGTCAATCTTTGGAGTGTTGAATGATGATTACAGTTGGAAATTATTTAGTATTTACAGAAAAATCTAAGTGCAATTTTAATAAGTTGGATGATGCTTCCTTTTAAACACAATTATTACTATATTCATTTTTACATATCCTTCAGTGGGGTAGTAAACTGAAGCCCATTTTATCAGTGTAATTTTTTTTTTTTTAGTGAAAATACCTCTAAGAGATTTAGTGGTGATGAGCCTCTGATAACTCTGCTAACTAGTACTGGTTGAAGATATAGTTTAGTCCTTATGTGGAGATAGGGTGCTTGCGTACCATGTCAGATTAAACTCTCACATCTGCAGTTTACCTCTGCTATTCCTGCTAGTGTGCACCTCCAACTTGTGTGTATTTATCTTAGGAATGTGCGAGAAGCCCAGGTCCATGAACAAAGGCTAGATTTGTGGGCAGCAAAATTTCAGTGAAAAGGATCATGCCTAATAGAAGAGGTTTCTTTCTGCACAAAGTGAGGTTCTCTGTTACTGTGCATGCTGAGTCCAGCATCTATTATTTACATCACATTAATGCAGCTACTAGAGGTCAAGGTCCTTTGTAACATTACTGGCTCCTTACTGAAGAAGGAGACCAGCTAGTGCCTGAAAACGCAGTCGTGCAGGGGAATCGGCATGAAGCATCTTCTGGGATTCCAGGCACTGCCCTTCCCTTGGCTCTACCAAGTCCCCGTGAAGGGCCTGCTGCTCCCAGGCCTGCACACAGCTGTGGTACACCTTCCGTAGGTAATGCCAGTTGGTGTTTGGGGATCCACTGCCACCTCTCCGTCATTTGCTGCTGCTTTCTTTTGAGGGAGACTTGCAGAAGGCTTTGCAGCCTGGAAAGCCTGGTACTGGCCAGAATTTCCAAAGGAACAAAGCGACTATCAAAATATTATTCTTTTTTTTGTTTTTTTTTTTTTGTTTTTGGCTCCTGTATGGTACTGATAGTCGTGTTTTGCAGGCAGCCTTCTGTCTTTGTCTTCTGAAATACATATTTAGACAAAGGACTATTTAAAAATGCTTTGTTGCCAAGACACTGAATGAAATGTACTAGTGACACCTACAAAGACAACAAAACACTCTTCCTTTTCCTTCTGCTCTAAAACATGCAAAGTATCATAAAATCAACAAGTAGGCTTGACTGGATAACATGTATCTACATTAAGAGTGGCTGACTGTGATGTTTTCAAATGCTTCAAAAAGGTCAGGTGTGCTGCTTGTCACTGCTGCTCTTTTATGCTGTGTGACGTCATGGAACACTTTGAAGCACAAAGAGGGAAGTTTACCTAAACTTTCAAAATTCACTGTAAAAAATAAAATCCCATTGCACCCCTGTTTAAAGATATAAAATAGGTAAAACTTTCAGAGGTTTTATTCATCCATTTAAATGTTTTTGTTGGTCGGAGTTCTTCAGAAGAATTGAAGGAAAGAGCCACTTTTATTCACGTGATTCGGTTCAGAAGGGTCAGATAGTCAGTGGAAGACTGACTTCAGTACTTCCATTGGAACAAGCGGGATGGGGATATTCTGTTCACACACCACCGTCTCGTACAGGGGAGCAGCCTCCAGAGCAAGAGACGACAAAGAGATGGATGAAATGGGCTGCTGCAAGTCCTGCAGCCTGACTGCGTAATTTGCAGCCTGTCCTGTAGTCCCAGATGCTGCTTCCTCTTCCACGCTAATGTTTATAGATATTTCATTTCTTTGACAAGGGTCCGTAAGAGAATATGGGGGGGGATCATCTGTGGGAATGTATATTTGTGTTGCTCCTGGCCCCACGCATTCATCGTAGCTGAAAGAAAAAAAAAAAAGGATTTTCTGTTAGATTCTTGTGGAAAAATGCTACAGTAGATTATTTTCAGCGTAACAGGGGCAGGTAAAGTGAGAAGAAAAGGATCGTCTGGTGTTTTATTCCTCAGCCCACATCACAGACTCACAGACTGGCAGCTGTTGGAAGGGCCCTCTGGAGCTCACCCAGTCCCCCCCCGCCAGAGCAGGGGCACCTCCAGCAGTGGCACAGGATGGTGTCCAGGTGAGTTTGGAATGGCTCCAGAGTGGGAGACTCCCCCACCTCTCTGGGCAGCCTGTGCCACTGCTCTGCCACCCTCACAGGGAAGAAGTTCCTCCTCAGGTTGAGATGGAACTTCCTATGCTCAAGTTTGTGCCCATTACCTCTTGTCCTGTCACTGGGCACCACTGAAAAAAGGCTGTTCCCATCCCCCTAGCACCCTCCCTTTAAGTATTTATAAGTACTGATAAGATCCCCCCTCAGTCTTCTCTCCTCCAGACTAAAAAGCCCCAAGTCCCTCAGCCTCTCCTCATAAGAAAGATGCTCCAGTCCCTTAATCATCTTAGTAGCCCTTTGCTGGACCCTCTCCAGCAGTTCCCTGTCCTTCTTGAACTGGGGAGCCCAGAACTGGACACAGTACTCCAGATGCGGCCTCACCAGGGCAGAGCAGAGGGGGAGGATGACCTCCCTTGACCTGCTGGCCACACTCTTCTTGATGCCCCCCAAGGATGCTGTTGGCCTTCTTGGCCAGCAGGGCACATTGCTGGCTCACGGGCATCCTGTTGTCCACCAGGACTCCCAGGTCCCTTCCCACAGAGCTGCTCTCCAGCATCAGCCCCCAACCTGTACTGGTGCCTGGGGTTATCCCTCCCCAGGTGCGGTACCCTACACTTGCCCCTGTTGAACTTCATAAGGTTTCTCTCCGTCCAGCTCTCCAGCCTGTCTGGGTCATGCTGAATGGTGGCACAGCCTTCTGGCGTGTCGGCCACCCCTCCTGGTTTTGTGTCATCAGGAGACTTGCTGATGGTACACTCTATCCCTTCATCCAGGTCACTGATGAATATACTGAACAGGACTGGACCCAGTACTGACCCCTGGGGAACGCCACTTGTTACAAACATCCTTGCTTACCCTGCCACGTGAGACACTCGAGAGCATAATACTTATAAAGCACCTCTCCAGATACCTGACAATAATCCCACTGGCAGCTCAGTTCAGCTGAGGTGCCCGGGGCTAAACCCAGCTCCTTGCAGCCGGTTAGGCGGGAGCGGGAGGACTAACACTGCTGGCTTGCACACAGCTGTGTGTGCTGCACGCGTCGCCGTAGGTGCGACACAGTGGGGCTTTGTTCCTGCTCTCAACTGCTGCTGAGTAGCTAAGTAAGGCTGGGGAAAAGGAAGTGGTGTTGCCGTTTTATAGTTATGAAATAAGGTATAGAGAGCTTTAGATGGAGTCTAAAGTAGAGTATCGCATCAAATGCTGCCCTCCTGACTCGCAGGTCTCTGGTGCGCAGCCAGCAGTTGTCTGGGTTGCAGATCTCTGCTGGCAGAGGCAGCAGGATTTCTTGCCGAGGTGCAGAGCTGTGATGAACAATCTTGACAGACTCATGCTGGTCATTCTGAGGCTCGGCAGACTCCCCATCATGTTCCTCCCAAAAAGAAGGAACACAAGACAGACCAATTTGTGGGATTTCTATGAGGAGCCAGCTCAGATCTGTCCGGGCTTCATAGTTCTGTCTGTGCCGCCAAGCTAGAGCCAGGGGAGGCTGTTACCTCCTCGCTCCACTACTGTGCTCAGCGCTTGCTGTCCCGGTGGGAATGCAGACAGGCACCTTAGATTGGATTGGACCTGCACAGCTTAGAGAGGCCCACGAGGGGTAAATAATGAGCCTGGATAGACCAGCGTGTCTTTGT
This sequence comes from Ibidorhyncha struthersii, assembly GCA_013398815.1. Classification (NCBI taxonomy): domain Eukaryota; kingdom Metazoa; phylum Chordata; class Aves; order Charadriiformes; family Charadriidae; genus Ibidorhyncha; species Ibidorhyncha struthersii. The sequence goes on from VZSZ01001507.1 coordinate 393,615, forward strand.
CCTTCTGTTTTCCCCTGTTGTGTGTTGCAGGAAGGGGACAGGAATGCACAGTGGATATGAGCAGGCTGTGTGCGTTTGGACCGTGCTGCCGCTGCGCAGCCCTCTGAGCCGGAGGGCTCTGCAGAGCTTGCACTGTGGCCCCAAGGAGCCAGGCGTGCATCTGGCAGGCTTGGCGCTGAACCAGACCAGGGGAATCTGGTCCGTTATCTGGGTGGCCCGCTGTCTGGCTGTCCTAGCATCACCTGTTTGTCCCCAAACTAAAGCTGGCTCCACTTACGCTATCAAACCAGCCCAGGTCCAGTGGTCTGATGGAAGGTGCTGTTTTTCTGGCTCACTGGCTACAGGCAAAAGTGAGGAAGAGTCGTAACATCATGATCTTAAGTGTCAGACCTGCTTTGTTTGTACCTTCCTTGTTAAACTGTTTCAGGATCATTTTAAATCCAGTCCTGAAGGAGGGAAAGTTTCCTGTAAAAACCTGTGCCTACTCAGTTACCCTGAAAAGCAATTCTGCTGGAGCCAGACAAATTAAGAACACGTTTCTTCAACCACACTAACTGCAGAGCTATTAAGATCTAGAATACTTCCTGAAACTTAGGATATTTAGCATACGTCTTCCCAGTAGACTGCAGGCAGTCATTCTGCCCCCTGTAATTGCATTACTGCCAGGCTAAACCCAAGCTAATAAACCCTACTTGTAGATTGTAAGTGGTTTGCAGCAGGGCAGCTGGCTTTGCTTAGAGTGAGCTCAAATCTACTGCAATCCACCATGGAGGCCCTGCCTTAGAAAAATACTTGGTTCTGCTATGCTCGTTCATAGCTTTCCCTCAGAGCGTTCCTGTGGATTTTGATGGTACTGTTCTAGTCCAGGTGATGGAAGTGTTTTTTGGGAAAGGTAAGAAAGTGAAATCTTCATAATAGGTTATTAAATAACTCAAATATCAACAGGCGTTTTTATTTTTACCTCACTCTTAATGGTTTTAAATTCAGACTAGAAAATTTCAATTTCCCATCAGAAAGAACAGCATGCCAATCACAACTCTCTTCTCAAGGTCTCGACTAGGGCTGGTAGATACTTCAGAAACAAGTCCCCGCACGTAGAAGGTCAAACTGTTTTTGAATAGCACGTGGAAAAGATTTCACTCCAGCCTCTACTAAGCCCACTGAAGCTTTCAAGCCTACCTGATATTCTTTTAAACAGTCTCGGACCTCAGTCAGAGATCGAGGACCTGATGTCCTCAACTCTTCATGAACTCAGTGAGAGTAAAGGAAGAGCCACTCTCTGCAGGATTACTTTCTAGGAGCTGCATCTTTACTTTATTTACATTTTGCTGACCCCAAAGCCCAGTGAATTAATTTAAAATCTTTCCACAGATTTTGACTGACTTAATCAGGCTAATGAAGAGCACCTGCTGGGCCCTGTTACCATAGTAAAAGGGTTTCAGTTTTGAAAAGCCCACAGTAATGTGAGTTTCAGGGTGGAAAATTTTGAATCCTTTTGCTGAGGCATAAAAGGGAAGAAGCTTCTCTGTCTCCTGATTCTGGAACTGGGCCCAGCACAAGGGAAATCTGCTGCTGACCTAAAGGAGAAACGGGCACAGTATGAAACTGCTCCTTACTGTTGTTATCTGATCAACTGCATTTCTTTCCCTTGGATTTAATTTAATGTCTTTTGTGGACCATAGCTCAGCTCTGTAGAACTAAAATGTTCGGTAGGATAAATAGCAAAATGACTGTGAAGGAGACTTCTAAGCATCAAGACAATTGGGTAGCAAATTATGATATTCACGACCTGACATTTTAGTGTTTAGTTCCAATTATCAGTATATTAGTGTTAGGGCACTTTTTCTTCCTATATATGACGGATAAAAAAGAATTCTGTCTTCTTCTCCAAACTCGAATGCA
>VZSZ01001507.1:395548-448710 GCA_013398815.1 Ibidorhyncha struthersii
CATGTTTGGCAATTAAGTTTGCATTTTAAAAATTGAATAGGTCAGGAAGGAACACATGCCAGATTGTCAATTAAGTAACTTTTGGCACTTTCACAGCTGTACCTACAGATCACTGTGGCCAAGGAGGCGATTATAAATCAGTCAAATAGCTTTTTTTTTTTTTTCTTAAAACCCCCCACTTCTTATATTTTATTAGCAATTTATGATCTTGATAATCAGCTTCCCATGTTCTCTTCTAAGCGTGGTATCTTTGCTTGTCATGCTGACATTGCAAACTGCTATTGCTATGATACTAGTAGTGGAGGCTACAGATAAGGTCCCTAAGCATTTTCTGTTGAGGATAGAAAGGAGATGAATTAAGGTCATACAAGCAACTTTAACTTTGTATTTTTTCCCTAGCTTCTAAGTGTTTTGTGTTTCGTTGTTTTTTTTTTTTCTTTGTTTTTCCACCCCCCCTATTCAAGAGCATCAGTAATTTGGTTTTGCTTTCAGAGTGCTGTTATAGAGGTATTCCTGTAGTATACTAATGAATTATCAACACTACAAGCATGAATTTTATTTTGTAGACAGGAAAGCACAGTCCCTTCTTCAAAGAGACCATAAGATGTAAAGTTATGCAACTAGTCTTTACTAGATCTTTTTTTTATTAGAGGATTCTAAGCAAGTATTATAAGAAGTAATACAGAGTTCAGCAGGCACCCACTGTCCACGTACGTTGGTGGTTGGAAAAGCATTTCTCAAAAGATTTAAAGGATTACTTATAAAAAGTTGTAATAGCACTCGCTTCTTGCAGTTGATTACCATGTACTAATTTGAGCGACACTGGACTAAATCCTTACTGTTCTCTTAAAATAAAGCTTCATGTCCGGGGAGAAGAGGCGAATGGACTCTTGCATTTTACTGCAGTGAGGTGTGCATCACGAACTAAATGGCACTGCTAAGCTGTCCTGCAGTGTGAGGTCTGCACCTTCGACACAGCTTTTAGGTTTCTTTCTTTTTACTTGCAAGCAGCACAAACTAGAATAGAATGAAGGAGCTGGTTTCTCATCAGCTGGTATGGAGACCTCGATACCAGAGGGGCCAAGAGGTGCTGTGTGATGATGGCTACCACTAAAAAGAACCAGTGCATCCGTAACAATCAGTAATGATGATTCTTAATATTAAAATTATACTGTTACATGCGAGTCACTGAAGTATGGTAACTAATGCTGTTGATTTTAGCTGAGTGGTGGCAGCTGTAAAGCTCAGTGATGTGTTAAGCTGTGGTTTCAACATGAGGCAATGTCCATGTCATTGAAAGGAAGTGTCCCCTGCCCTGTTGCGTACTCCTGCTGTTTTTCTTGCACTCCTTCCTCCCAACCATGATCCCCGATCTGGAGCTAAATTGGCAAAAAGGTTGCGTGCGTGTGTGTGTTTTGAGTTTTGTGTTGGTGTGGTTTTTCCCTTTTCTTTGTTTTGTTTGTTTTGTGTGTGTGTTTTTTTCTGGGCCGGCTTTCTGCTGATGTAGCTACCTGAGTTCGAAGCTCACAGCGTAGTCAGATGGGCATCAATGCAACACAAGGGAGGCAGAAGTATAAGAGATGGGGGAAGTGGGGTAGGTCTTAGACCACAGCTCACAGGCAGAACTTCTTAGCCATATCATACAAGTGCAGCCTCAGTAACTGCCAAGGGAATGACACCTATATGTGTGTGTATGTATGTTTTGCAACTGAAAATGCAAAAAGCATGGAGCTTGCGTAACTTAAGTGGAAAAACAAAATACTTGTTACTCTCTTGCAAAAAATAGTTATGTTTTATCTGAGAGATTCAGTTCGGTGAAGTTATTGTACATGTAAAAAGTAGCTGATGCTTGAAGTTCAGTACAGCAGTCACAGGAAAATCCTAGAGGAGAAAGCAAATGCTTTTGAAAAGTATTATGTTACCATAACTTAATAATGGACCACAGGAACTCATTATACTTCACCTCATGAATATCACACATCAATTATTGAATCCTAAAAAGAAAATCCCTGATTACAGTATTGGTAGTATATTCACTTTAATCCATTTTTTTAAAAAATTATATTATCTTAAGGTTCAGTGTATCATACAGGCAGTTATGAGAAAGAAGGGGTTACTGACCATGGAATGTGCTGTTGCCTACACCTTTTTTTTTTTTTTTTTTTTTNTCTTGTCAGAATACCTTCATTGTCATTGGAGACTATGCTATTGAATTTTTAAGGGATAATTATACTAGGAAAGGCAAGGAGGGCTGATGTCTGTTAACATCATCTTACCGCGTGTAAATGTCATCTGCAAAGAGAAGACTGTTGCTTAAAAAATACAGCAGCTCTTCAAGCTGACCTTGTTGACTCAGAATGTTTGGGGGGGCGGGGAATAACTTCATGAATTTGTCAGGTTTCCTTGCAATAAGTATTAGGATAGTTTTGTTGCTAAGGAAACCCAAAAGAGCTTATTTAATTAGCTGTCATTCATAAATGATGACCTACTCTCTGGGGAAAGAAGAAAGTTCTACTTACACAAATTTTTAAGATGCAAACAATAGCTAGTGAAAAAAGGCAGATCTGGGGAATGAAGAATTCTTCTTTGTGAGACAGATGTCTTTTTATTTACTTTGTTCATTTGTTACATGTTATGACTCTACCAAAATTGCTCCTGTTGCATTGTTTCTATTTTGCTGATGACCTACTGTCTTCTTTTAATAATGGTAAACAGAATCACTAAATCTGGAAAATATATGTACTGGCGTCTTTAAGCTATGATGAAAACAACACAAAGGATGTTTATATGATGTTGTTACCTAATAATTAGTACAAATATACCGTAACCCTCTAAAAGGAGGATCAAAGGAAAAAAATGATGTGTTTGACCATGAAAGTAGTTCAACTGATGATGCTATCTCTGATCCCGCAGCCTGCTAACAGCTGGGTTTGTAAGACAGCAGCTTGGAAATCTGTCAGTGTTTCCTTTGCGGTGTTTTTTCTTAGATTACATATATTCTTTGCTGATGTGTAACTACCATGAGGAAATGTATAATTTTTGACAGAACTGCTCTTATAGTGACATATGTCACGAGACAGGATGTTTTTCTAGGTTTACTTTTGATAATGACAGTTTCCATTTGAGATAGTAGGTGCATTTACTAACTATATTTTGACTTTTCTTTTGCATGCTTTGTCAGTGATTTATTAAGCATTAGTTTAATATTTTCATATAACAGCAATCCATTCAATGTTAGTGATCGTCTCAGTCATTCACTTAGTTTAATTCTTGAACAGTGACTCAGAATGAAGAGCTAAAACATCTTTCTTGATTAAAAAAGAAACACCCTGAACTGTTGGGGCTTTGTAATTAGGAGGATGATAGTGCAAGAGTAAGCAAATGTAGTTAAGTGGTACCTCCTCCTATGCCATTTCAGTCCTCCTACTTACTGTGTGAAACCAAAATCCATCAGTCTGTGGGCCTGGGTAATATTACATGAGCATTTTTTACCATGGCTGATCACAAATTACGGCGGGTGAGGGGTGAGTAACAAAGATGGAACACCCAGAGATCACCCTGGAACATGGGAAATTCCATCTCAGCATGAAGAAAAACTTTCCTGTGCGGGTGGCAGAGCAGTGGCACGGGCTGCCCAGAGAGGTGGGGGAGTCTCCCACTCTGGAGCCGTTCCAAACCCGCCTGGACGCCGTCCTGTGCCACTGCTGGAGGTGCCCCTGCTCTGGCAGGGGGGGGGACTGGGTGAGCTCCAGAGGGCCCTTCTGACTCTGACCAGTCTATGATAACAGCCTGCAGTGCCAGCCAAGCCAGGGCCCTGGAGGAACAATCCAATGCGCTGTAAAAATCACTGGAGCGTTTGCTGGGAATGTTCTGTCACATATGTTTGAAATGTGGCTATTTAAGCAAGGGGGAGACGCCTCTTAAAGTACTCTGGAGGAGCCTCCCTCTTTGGATTAGTTGCAGAGAGACGCTGATCTCCTAACTTAATTGACTTTTAAGCTCCCAGAGGTGTGGTAAATGCACCTCCAAGATGCCTCTCTGATCTTGGAGTAGGCAACCATGAACAGATAACACTGTTCTTTTCTATTTTAGTGTTTCTAAATAATAAAAAATGTAACCCAGGGTATTGTTCAAGGAGACATCTAAGGCTTAAGTAACTTAACCCTTGAAGAGACAGGAAACGTGGAATTACTTTTTTTTTCTGCCTTTTTTTCTGTTCATAGTTATTTCTGGAATTTCCCATTCCCTGCAACTGTAATAGGACTACTTGTGTTAATACGCACTAAAAGTCTGGATCTCTGTTCTGCACTATGTGTCAAGATAATCTTGAGGACGTTGTGACTCTTTGAACAAATACTCCAGATGAAAGTGAAATTGAATGTAAACAGTGTTTTCATGAGAACATATATCAGATAGCATTTGAAACTGATATAATACAGTTTCAACATAATTGTGCAGCTTTAAAAAATTAAATAAAACAAGTCATTCTATGATGAAGATTTTATGATATATTTCAGCCTGACATTAATTTTATATATAGTAAGAACCACTTGATCATAAGCAGTGTTTAGTCTCTCGATTCCTGTAACCATTATACAGTAAATGACAGTGAAGCTGTGGGCATTGCTTGAGTAATAATTATCAGTTAAGATGAATTTATTTCAAAATAATCTCTTGTAGTCTCCCAAGACCTGGAGCTAATCCAGAAACAAGGTTCTAAACACCAGTACCAATTTCTGCATGTCAGCAGGAATTCTTAGGACCTGCTAATACTTGAGGAAGTTTGCCATGTGACATGTTTTTGGATCGTATTCCTAGAAAGGGCTTTTCATTATTCTGGGAATGAAATCTGAGCAGGTGAAGGAAATACTAGCTGCAGTATGTAACAGAAAGTCTAACTACTGGGAAATTGGAGAAAAATACTCCTTTTTTTCAGTATGATAATCAATGACTTAACAGCTTTAAGTTGTGATTGTTCTGCATGGCACAATAAATTTCTGGTTAGAAATGCCTGGTGCCTCTCTTTCATCAGGTTTTTCTGCTTTCCCTGCTGCAGGAGTTTTTTGTTTTTTTTTTTTTTTTTTTTTTTACATGCAGTGATAGTTTGCACTTCTAGAGTGAAACTGGGGCAGGTATAGAGAAAGGCTGGTGCGATGATACAGCATCCCAACAGCTATTTTTTGATGACAGAAAGCTAAGAGAACTTTGTGGCTTAGCCTCACAACATGCAGGCTGAGGTGTGAGAAGATTTTTGACTACAAATACAAGACGCAAGCAAAGAGAAAGGCATGGGTATTTAAGAGGGATGGAAGTGCCACAAAAAGGAACTATCATACAATGGCTGTAAACAAATTTAAGCTGGAAATAAGAAGCTTGCCATAGTAATTAGCAAATAGGTCTGTCCTTCGGTATTCTGGAATAAGTATAATGGAGACAAAAGTTCCTTGCAAAGTCTGTTATGGAATAGGTAAATTTCTCTTAAAAATGATTACTTGCAGCAGTAGCAGTGGGACTGGGTAACTGCAGAAGATCCTTTCAAACCTATGTTCCTGATGGAAACGGCTTCCTGAAGGATGCTCTGTTCATAGCAAATAGCAAGGTGAAGGCAGCTTGAGGGAAACCCTCAAGAAAAAGGGTGAAGAAGAGCAGGTAGAACTTGATGGTGCTGCCACTGGTGCGGTGGCATTCACATCAGCTGAGAACCTCGCTAGGGCAGGGCTCTGTTTAGAGATACCCCAGAGACACCTGAGATACTAGTCTGGGTACACTTGTTGGGGTCAAGCTTGCAGACTCTGACCTCTCAAGGGCTGGCTTCATGTCGGGCACCAAGGCAGTCTCCCTGTGCTCACTAGACAGGCTGTGAAATGTGGGTGTCATAAAAATCCCTTCACAGCAGGCAGCAACTAACTAATCAAAAAGCAATTAACTTGTTTCTATATCTAATATTAATTAGGAATAGCACTAGGATGTGAAGGCTTTGAAGATCTAGTTGCTCAGAATTTGGAGTTGAAAGAATTGAGAGTTTTATCTCATGTCTTGATTTCCATTGGATTTAAAACTGTCGTATTTCTAGTGGTATTTTTTACTTTACTGACTGCAAATCTCAGTGAGGGTATTGAAGCGAGATCTGAACTTAAACCACAAATGTCCATCCCATGCTTTGCCAGCTGTCACTGTAATGTGCCAAAAGCTACTTACCTTGCATGCTTGCAGGAGAAGCGGCCTTGGCAAAGGAATACAGCACAACATAGCAAGTTACTATGTTAGTTTCCTGCAAGCCTAATTCCGTCTTTCAAGAAAACCTAGGAAGCTGGTTCAAGCCTTTTTCCCTCTGCTACAGCTAACTTGCTTCCTCAGAAGTGGGGGATGGAAAGGAATGTCTTAAAAAAGAAGGTAGCTTAAGTAGTTTGGTGTGGTTTTTTTTTTTTTGTTTGTTTTCATATTTAGAGGGAAATTAGGGTTTGTCTTTAAGACAGGAGCATTTCCTTTTGCCCTGTTAAAGTAATTTTTAAATGGATTTGGCTGTTTAAACTATGCAGACTGAACATAGGGATTATGAGTACTGGAATTTATCAAGCCTAAACAAGACAAATTTCTCTAGAATTGATCCTACATAGATTAGGTAAGATGACCAGATGAGGTAGAGTGAGCCACTTAAACAAAAAAATCCCCAGTGTGTTCTAATGTGAATACTAGAATAATGGGTAACTAACTGTTTTTTATCGTAGTGTGCCCTGCAGGACACATTTCAATGTGAAATACAGAGAGGGCTTTTGTGGCTTCCATTAAAACTATTCCTGAAGCTAAATCCCTCCATCTCGCTCCAGAGCGATTCCTCAGTGGTGTTCTGTATTAGACAGTCATGAGTCACAGATGAAAATGGTGATAACCTTGGTTGCCTAAAGCTCTGGACATACCATTATATCCGATCGCTAAGGAGTGAAAAAGCACTTAGTTGAGTAGGATGAAATGTATTTTCTCTGTCCAAAAGGTGAAAAGTTGGTAAAATTCCATTCATGCAGGGAACCTCAAATCTCTTCGTTGTTAGGATTTTAGGGACTCTCATCAAGAAAATGCAATAATTTCTTATTTACTTGGTCCTTGATTGGTACTGTACTTCAAGCTATTTAAAACATGTAAGCTCAAATTATTTTTAAACAGCTTTCTTATTACGTATATATAGAAAGATAATTAGGAAAGCTCACTATAAGTGTGTGTGTTAAAATGAACTCTGGGCACAGTAAGCACGAGTTTGTGATTTCTGTCTATGAAGATATTACCTACATAGCGTCAACAGCATGTGTTCCGCATATGTAAAACAACAACTACAACCATCTTGATCAAACTCCAGAAGACTTTTTTGATTAAAGGTCTGCTGCCTGCCATATAATTCTGAATAATACTCTTGATTTTTCTTTGATTCTTCTTAAAAGTTTAAAGATACTAAAAATCCAATTAGCTGATTTTACTCATACCATCCCAGTGAATGTTGAAAAAATACTGGATTTACAGGCTTTCCAGTATTTCTTTCAAAGTCGTATTTACTATGATGATAAGCTATGGCAGAGAGATTGTTCTTATATTTTGTCCTGGTTGAATTTGTTCAAATTTCCTAATCTGGGGGGAGGAGAATTCTCTGGTTTAGAATTGTTGCTAGATCACCCGGATCATGTTTCTCAGATGACTGAAGTTTCACAGAAACAAATACTTTGCCATCTCTGGTTACACAGACTGTGAAACATTAACTTAACTTCCAGCACTGCTACAAGTATCTGTACATGTTAGAAACAGGCTCTAAAATACAAACCCCTAATATCTTGAAACTGCTTAGTTCATACCCACTGCGTTTTGGTTTTATATTTCCCTTGTACACCTCGTGTAAAATCAATCTGACAGATGCTAACACAGATCTGAGATTCATTAGAAGGTGATTAATTATCCTAAAGGGATGTTTACGGATAGGAGCACTGTATATTTTGGGCTGTCAAAACAAATTGACCAAATAGCTTCTCTGTAACAACCCTGCAACTATGTGGGGCTAATGACAAAACTCAGTGCATAGCATTCCTCTAAATCTAACGTAAAATCTAATGTAAGAAAGTGGTTAGTGGAAGTGTCTATGGTGATAATCAAATTGAGCCTCAAATGAAATTTGTGATTTAGATATCAAAGCAACTAAATTATTAACATCCCAAGGCATTTTCCATAAATTAATTTCCCAATTAACGTTTTTATAGAAACTGTTTTGTATTGGACTTTCAATTGGAGTGTCGAGAGTGGGCAGTCCTGAACAGTTAGCTCTCCCTCAGCCATAGGGATGGGTACTCTTAACTGACTCTTTGTTTCGTCAGCCTTCCCCTAAAATTCCTTTTCCACTCCGTTCATTGTTTACAGTCCAACTGTAAAGCCTAATGAGAACATTCTAGACTGATTATAATCACCCTCTTGGCCGAACAGAGGTGGTGTGCTTTCTACTGAAATCATTTCAGGAATGTGGATGTAGCAGACATGGGAGGTTCAAGAATACTCAGCCCCGCAGCCCCTGCTATGCAGGGCTGGAATGCTGTTGCCTCTTGCAGGCTGTAGTAGAATGATGCGGTTAAACGAAGCCGTGGTGTCCCTGCTTATGGCAGCCGGGCGCTAGTTTTCACTCACTGAACTCTTTCACTTCAAGTACCTGTTGAGAACTATTTGCCAAAGCAGTTGTTTTCTTCATTGCTCTTCATTTCTGTTCTGTTTATGCTACGTTGCATTATTAGCTTTTGGGCATGCTAGTTTAGCTTTAAATTACCTCTTGCACGGCATGAATTAGAAGGAGGAATTGCCTTAATTTAGCCAGTGCCACATTTCAGTAAACCTGCTTTTCAAAACATCCTGTGTAGCAAGACTGATCCCAAGCAGTTAATACTTTAAATGCACACGGTCGAGCGTGACTTGTTTATGCTTCAAGGCCATGTCTGACAGTCAGTTTTCCTGCTGTTAGCACCCATCAGACAAAATAATCTCCATACTCTACTAATCAGAAAAAAATACACTTTAGTGGTATGCCATGGAGGAGAGCATGAAGGTAGCAATACAGAAATTTTTCAGGCTCTTACATTATGCAGTGTATTCATACAATGCTTCTCAGCCCATGCTTTTCTGAACAGAAAGTTACAATGGAATCTATAATGTATTAATAGTAAGTCTAAATGTCTCTCTACGTAGCTTTGCTTTCAGCCATCTGCTAAGCTCTGTTCTTCCTAAAGTCTTCTCCAAGTTGTGTTGCTAAGATGTAAAACTTAGTAAGATTTTGATAATTTCCCAAAACTCCTTGTCCTAAAATATTTAATTATGGTAGCAGTGAGAAAACAGCAAAACCATTGACAACAATCTTTACTTTTGACCTGGGATGCAGAACTGCAATTAACGGGATGAACAGTGTTTGCGCGTGTATGCAGTGTCAGGTCTTGGGCCCCTTGGGGACGCAGTCCACTCAGCCCAGAAGGGAAGCTGGAGGAAGCAGTGGTTGGACACCTCTGTGTCTCTCTGATCCTCATACTGATGCTCAGAATAGTTTTGTAGAAGAAGGTAGGACTCAAGATAGTTAACTTGTGCCCGGCTTATTACAGAAGTTGCTGGAGAATTTACAGGAAAGCCCAGATCATCTAGTGCTGTCCCGTATCTGCTTCCAAACATGGACTCCACAGAGGTGGAAAATCCTTCTTTGGGCCTGTTTCAAACTTGAAATGGAAGCAACCTTCGGTATAATCTTAGGAAACCTGTCTGCTAAAGAAATATGTTCTCAGAGCTTGTTCACGGGAGTCTGAGCTTGTTCTCAGAAATCCGGCCAACTGCCCACTCAAGTTGTTGCTTGGGTGTCAGCTGGCTGGCTTTTATTAGTAAAGACTTGTGGGTGTGGGTCCAAAAACCAGTCTAAATTTTTGAGTGGATTTATATGAAGTTCTACAAATTTAGATGCCAGGCTCAGAATAATTTTTCACATGTGAGCTTTCTGCTAAAATATTTACACCGTCTCTAAAAGCCCATTTATTATATGATATGCCTTTGTAATACGTAAAGGGTTGCTTGTAAAACGTGCATAGAATAGAAAAAGCAAAGATCTCTATATTTTATGTTCATACTACTGACTGTCTGCGTTGCATATGTATGCGAGCAATCAGAGAAGGACTGAACAGTTTAACTCTAACCAGTCTGCTTAAAAGGAAAAAAAGGAGAGCAAAAGAAAAGAGGAGAGGGGCACAGCTGCCCAACCATTATTTGCTGTTTGTACCACTACGGAAAGCCTGAAGCTATACTCTGTTTAAACCGATTTCTATTGGGTCATTGGAGGGAGTAACTGAATTCCTTCATTTATTAACCTCAAGGTGCATGAGGCACACACAGACAGCTTAAAGTGTGACTCTTGTCACTCGTGATAGCTGTTCTTGTATCCTTGTGTGTTTCATCAATATGATAAATTCTAATGCGAATATTAGTAAATGAGAATTGGCTGTACATATGCCTTTATTTAGTAAAGATGTATTCTGTTAAGGAAGGCTTGAATTTATACCCAAACTAAACAAAGTCTGGCTGTATTTAGTGTGACCTGCATGTTCGTAGTGGGTACAGGTCTAGCAGTTTTATTTTCTTCTTTGCAAGTGCAGGACTAGACAGGCTCTATAGTACGGGCTGTAATGGGCTATATACACTATAATGGACTATAACGCTCAGAATCTTAGAAAAGTGCTTACCGTGGAGGTGAATCGGGATACATGACGTTGACCTGAGAAAGCGTATCCAGATAGGAACCGAAATCAAAAGCTGGGGGAAACTCCTCCATGCAGGTGGATCTCAGCTCTCCAAAAGAGCCACCGTAAGAGAAGCTGTCTGGAGCTGGAAAAGAAGCCATTAATACTCACTGCTCTCTTCCTCCATGGTGGATTCTCTGAGACAATATCACTGTTTAAAACACTGCCATAAATCAGAAAATAAAACCAATCTGAGGCAGAGGAATTACTGGTGTTCTGGAAAAGTCAGGTTTCACAGGACATTTCTGTTCCTTTAAGAGTAAGTCAGCGTCATCTGTAGATGAACTGTGGTCTTTCAGGCTCTGGCACCGGGACTATATATTTAGTGCTGCCCTACAAGATGCAAGTGCCTAAAGCTTTCCTTGTGCCTCAAAGGTTGAAAAGGGGTGTCAGTTCTGCTGCATGCAGCTTCAAACGTTAGGATTGCTGAAGTTCCCAGGAGTCGCATAGATTGAAACTTTGCCAATTCTGTGAAGGTTTTTAAAAGGAGGCTTAGGTGTTTGATTGTAGGTATGTGTCTTGAGAAAATGCTGTTCTCAATAAAAACACTCACAAAAAGGGGAAAAAATGGATAATAGTAGAGAAAACCGTGCTGCTGCCTGCTCCAGGGCTTTCTTAATGCTTTCACACAAGAGCTTCATAGCTCCAGAAATACCAAGAGGTTAACGCTATCTTCTGTCTTTGAGGATAGTTAGTTAATGCTCAATATTCCGGGGTACATTTCCATAAGAATGTCCCAAATTGTGGAAATGCNTCTCTCCTTTTCACTGGAGGCATGAAAATAGTACTTGGAGAGAAGGGCCAGCTTCTAAAGTGACATCAAAGCAGTGTCTCTCCTGACAGAGGGTGAAGGGCAGGACTCACTAGAACTGCCTGTTCCTCCTTCTGGCAATTTGCACCTCTGCCAATTTATTCTCGAGGAATTTACCGGGACTAATCCAGTCTATCATGCGCTGTGCTTCCCTTTCGCTTGCGAAGTGAAGGAAGCCAACTTCACAGTGACTCCCGCTGCTCCCCTGCTGGCTGGTGGAAGCATGCTGAGATATTAGGATGGCGTGTGCTAATGTAAAATGCTCACTAGCACAATTTAGTTTAAGATTAGTCTTTTGAATTTCTCTGAAAATATCACCATGCTTTCCTTTTTCCATTTCTTTAGCACTGTTGTTTCTAACAAGCAGTTTGAAAATTGTCCTTTATGTTTTTGCCTGGCTGCAGGGTTTTTAAAGAACGTAGCAGTGGGTTTAAATGTAGTGATTGAATCTTAATGGTCAGTATTTTATCATGCCAAAATACGGTTGTTCATGTGTAAAACAGTAACTCCAATTTGGGTTTAACTATTTAATCCCAATTTTAGCTGCTGAAAAGTAGGAAAAATAGATGTTACAATAATAGTAGACATTAGTTTTTTTTATTTTTTTTTTTTCCTTTTTCCCTTTGTATATTGCCATGGGAGTTTGCCTTTCACTTGGAGTCCAAAATTTATGCCCAAAACATAGACATTATTCACTTATTTGGATAAAAGTTTCTGGAAAAGCCAAAAATAATTGTTCCTGGCTCCAGGTGGACAAACTGATCCTAGGAAATGTGTTTCCTCTAGACATGAAAATTCCTGGTCCAAATAACTAAATGAAGTCAAACTGACTTCAATGGATACTTGATTTACTTCAGTGAAATCAAGATTTGAGCCAATGCGTTTTTATGAGGCTCACTATTATTATCTTTTCTATATAAATAGAAAAAGCTCAACAATATGCAAAGAACTGTACTCTCGTAACAGACAGCAGAAATAGTTGATGCTCCACTCAATTCATTAATTTATTTATCATTTGAATTTTTACTAGCCGAAGACTTGCGAAGTAACTTCTTGTAACTGTTTTTTTTCCTAAAGTATCGAAAATAATCAGATTCTGTCATTTCTTTGACAATGTGGCTTTTAACTTCTGGTCAGCAAACCCCAAATTGGCCAAAAATATAATTCTACAATTAACTCCTTCATATCCCCAAATCCTTTTAAATTATGGGGGATTTTTGTCAGGGGGTAGGGGGATAGGGATTGGCACTTTTTTGATAGCAAACCAGTCTCTTTAATGATGATGATGACAGTTGTAACGACATTGATGTCATTAATGACATAATTAATGATGATGATAGTTGTCGTGACATTTTGATGCCCTGTTGTTCTGTTTATATCCAGTTATGAACTTTTGTGGTCAGAAAAGAAGGGATTGCCCAGTCATTCATTGTTGCAGGTCAGCACACGCTGCAGAATTGAAGATGCCTGGCTTTCCAGCACATAGAAATTATGTTACATGCTATACCAAGGCTATAATGGGATCTGAAAATAAACTATTGGGGGTCTAGCGTTGGAGAAGAACTCTTTTACTGTATCAAGGGAAAATAAGCTCTTTAAGAAATCCTGTTGGCATTGGCCTTGTTTACGTTAACCATTAACTATGGAGCTTGTACTACGTGAATTCAGTGCCAGCACAAAGATGCTATTAAACTACAAAACCGCCTGTGACCTACTCATCCTATTTTTTAATTATTTTTTTTTTTTATCCCTTGCACAGCGGCCAGATGCTTTTTGTTGCCCGTAGCACCAGATATTAATAAAGTTAAACGTTATCTTGCTATAACTAGCTATCTTACCGTAAACAGCATCTCTCCTCAGATGTGGGTGTCTTAACCGTCCGTCCTTGCGCAGACTGCCAACAATGATTGTAACACACGACAGAAATAGCACAAGTCCGATCACTACTCCAGCCACCAGAAGGGGTGAAACAAGTAAACTGGTATCATTCCCGTTTTCACCATAGCTGGGAAATTCACTGGTTGGGCTGCTCTGGTTCAAGTGAACTTCTGTACAGCAGAGAGAGAAAGAACGTGTCAGTTGTGAAAAGAGACATTTACAAAGTGTGGTTATAGGGATGCCAAAACTAAGGGCTTTCAAAGCCCTAAGAGACTGCCTGAGACAGATCCATTGTACGAATTCATGCTCTTATGGACAACCTATTTATTAGACCGATATCTGGAGCTGTTAGTAACTGACTCTGGGGGAGTCACTCGGCAATCGTTTCCCTGTTTTTGGGGAATATCCTGCTGGAGTCAATGATGTCTGTTGCGTAATAGGAATTTTGAGTGCTTATTCCTGGAAAGATTCTTTGTATCATGAATTGATTAAGGCTGAAAGAACTTCCGTGCACAAGGAGCGATGCGAGAACTCAAAAATTTGGGCTCTGAGCAGAACAGGAATTGCATGTTCTTACTAAGTGTGAGAAGACTCCAAGGTTTTGCAGAGAAAGTTTTGGGTGAGACTGAAACAGCGGAGCATGCTTTTGTAGTGCAGGGCATGCTTTAGTTTGTGGGATGAGTCAGCATCCCAAGAAACTGATTTGGAGCAGAGCAGGTAAGAGACTCATTCAGAGTGGGATTCTTAGTGTGGCTCTGGATTTTCATCAAAAAATCTGCCTTTTTAGCAGGCAGAAGCTTGGGCGATATGGCGGTGCTGTTAGTCCTTAACATCTAATAAATTGTTTAAATAGAAAACCATCACAATGAGCACTTAAAATTTACTCATTAAAAACCTGAAAGTGATTAAACTTAATTTATTGCCCTTTGGGCTCCCCCATACATTTAAACAGTAACCCAACGCTGGTGCATAACCTGCGCTTTACTCCAGGCTTTTCTAGTGTTCGAACTGGCTACGTGCCTCGCGGAGAGGTTAGGTTTGGTGCAGTCATTCTCTTTTCATCGTCCCTCATTTGGCCTGATACTGTGCAAGGAAGGAGCTGTGTGGGCAGACAGACCTGGCCTTAAAACAGCGTGCAAAGATTGTGGTGCAGCACGTACGCCCTGCACTGCCGGAGGTGACCGCAGCCTGAGCTGAGCGCTCTCTGGCTCGTGTGCCTCTGTTCTGGGCAAGCAGTTCTACACAGCAACATTACTACTCTTACTTCCACCCCATTTTGATTTTTTTACTCAAAATGCACTCATGTTGTATGTGACAAAAGCTATAACTGCTTTTCTCTGTTAAAAAAAAATATATCTCTAGATGTATTATTTAAGTTCAATAATAAATCTGCTTAAGGAAGAAAAATGGAAAATGCAAATTCCCAAAGTATGAAAAGTAAGAATAACTCCAGTAATTTATTCGCAAGTCAAATATCCTTTTGAGACAAGCTAAAGAGAGAGTATCAAAAGTTAAACAGTAAGTTTCCTGTAGAGAATCAACTGGTGACATTTGATTATCCATGTGAATTAATTGCCCATAGATGTATTTATGGGGGACTGCACTGCTACTGGAGGGGAGGTAAATGTTAGAAATGATGGGAAAAAGGACTCAGGATTTAAGCAGGGATTCTATCTGCTGAAGTAAAAGGCTCCATATGTTTATTTGTGGACAGAAATTTGGGCATGCAAATTTGGGCTTAGGTCTTGAAAACAAGTAACAGTAAGCACCCATTTCCTATCCTTAATCCACAGCTTACAAAAAACCTACCAACAAACACCCGCACACCCACCCACCCCCAAATTAAAAAGAAATCTTCCATTAGCTTCTCAGGATCAGACTGTACCAAGAAAACTAGAATTTTATTGATGTGAGAAATTATTGGATATGCATGTATACCAAGTCTAGCTTTCAGATATGGCATGGATATCTTTGTATACCTGGCTATATGTCAGTTGAACAGATAAATAATTTGTTTCCTACAGAAACTAAGGCTAACAAAATTTTGCTCTTTTGAATGTTCTGTAAAGTGAATATGTGCTTTTGGAAGTGGAAGTGCTTTCTACATGGATAGATCTTAGCAGATAGTGTTCAGCAATGTCTTCCCCACTCTCTTCCTTTGGGATATACCACTCGATGTCTTGCAGTCACACTAAGCTTAAAAAGAAGACGATGGCTTCAAGCCAATATATATTATCATTGGCCAACACTTGACATTGAGGGAACTGACTAGAAATATAAAAAACCTGGGGAATTAGCACGTAGTAGGGTTTTTGTTAATTTTTTTGGAAGCACTTGACTGTTGGCTGGGAATCTTTATAAGCAATTAAGATAGACAGCCAAGAAATGTGCTGAGCTTTTACAAAGCGTTTTATGCCAAAAGAGAAAACTGAATTTTCTGAAAATTACACTGATTCTGTAGCATTAAATCTAAAGGGTATGGAAAACTGTCCTGCTTAATACTCTTAGCGCAAAGAGTTTTCGGGTGTGGGATATGTTTGAGGGGTAAATTCCACTGATCTTATGGCCCTTGCACGAGAACTAAAGCTCCTCAAAGTTTACAAAATTCTAATCATGTTTCTCACTTGCACAGTTTTTTTAACTGTCTCTGTTGGTAATGTGTCCAGTGGGTACTCCCGCTGGCTTTCCATAGCCTTGCTTTTTCAGAGTTTTGCAAATTCTGTCTTTGAAAGATGCAAAGTATCACAGGAGTGCCAGGTAGTTTAAATCACGATTGCAGAGAATTGACACCTGAACTGAAAGTACTGGTGATAATTTCTTGTTATTTTGGCTGGCTTGTAAAGATAAAAGGGAAGAATTAAAAGGGAAGAACCAACTGTGTTGCCGTCGTGATGAGACCATGAGCCTGGGGTGTGAGGCTGCTCTATGCACTGTCAGGCTTGCGGTCTTCAAACTGAAGTCAAGCAGCACTGACACTGGAGTTGGTGAGGAACTTCCCGTCAAGTTCGGTGGGACAGAAAAGAGGCCGCAGTGAGTGCTTTCAGATCTTTTGAAACTTGGACAGCTTCTAAATGATCCTCTTAACAGGAAGGGACTGTCTAAAGAAAGGAGGACTAGATTTTGGGTTTTTTTTTAGTTGTGTATAGAAGCCAGCTGGTATCTTAACACATTGACTATTTTGGAGATTCCTGCGGTACCACCCAGTGTGAGCACTAATATTTGGTCCTATTTTGCTTTATAGGAATTTAACAGGTTAGCAGTGACTTCAAATAGAAAGCACTCTCTCTTATACTCTCCACATGTATTTGAGGTGTTATTTTTTATTTCAAGACAGCCCATATATCTAGCACATTCTCAAGGCCTCCTTAGCTGTTCTAAATCTTGTCTGTTTTATCTCTTGTTTCTCACCATCATGAATCTTTCTCGTTTTTTATGCTCTTAATCTAATTGAACCCAGTCTCTGGTAAAGACAAGATAGATTGCAATATTGCTCTTATTAGAAAGAATGAATAACTCAGCCTAGTTCCTAAAACAATATGCAGTTGATAAACTTCTCTTATGGTATTATTTTCAATTTGACACTGTGAGTGTAGTCCTTCGGACTTTACAGACTGACTTACTACGATGAGAATTGCTCCGGTGACTAACAACTACCAGACGAGACATGATGTTGATATAAATTCTTTGGTTTTGAATTTTTTGGGGCAAAAGATGTTTATATTATTTTTGGCAAAGGAACGTCTTATAAATGTTTCACCTCTTATCCAAATACATTGTCTTTTGATAAACTGTACATTTCTGTATATAAAAATGCTACTTTGTTTCCATTCATAATAGAAGTATCTGGAAATTTATGTAGAGCCCATAAGTATAACAGCTATAGTGGAGTGCTAACTTTCTTCTTTTTTTTGAGATAAGTTGTATTTTTTTCATGAAACTGCAAATTGTAAAGAATACATGTGTAAATATGAATACTTGATATCGAATCCTCTAAATATGAATTATATTGGATGCACAAATCATTGCTTTTATCCAGTGATGGGGATTGTGTGACTAGCCAGACACAGCACAAACGGAACGCGCTGGCTGTTTCAGCCATGAATACAATGCAAGGGGCACATATGGCTGAGGGAACACTTCATTTAGAATGAGAGTACTAGTGGAAAATTGCCTACGCTATCCATTCAGTGTTAGACAATAAATTAGCCATCTGCAAAATCCCTTAAATACCACATTATATTATTTTACACAGTGCTCCTGCATCTCAACAGACTTGACTTGTAAAGTGACAGATGTAACTGAAGAAGGTGTAGTACAGCTCAACTTTTTTGGTGTATGTTGTGCTATTTCTCCTTCTCATTAACCTGTCTTTGAAGGGCCACTTCTTATTCCTTTCTAACTTGGCAGTAAGGAATGTTGAAGTTTCAGCTGGGTCAGATCCTGTCGGTGTGAAATGTCTTGGCGTGCAGATAACTCATGGGAGCTTGGCTCATCCGAGATATGGCTTCTCCACTGCTTTTACGTGCTTGTATCCCAGATGAGACAGAAGGGAAGCACCACATATAAATGAAAATCACTTCTCTCCAAACTGAAATAGTTGTGGGGTTTTTGCTTTTTCTTTTTTTTTTTCCTCTTTTTTTTGAAGGCACATCAGTGCTAGTGAAGCCACAATGGTCTCTGTAATTGATGGAGTTTTCTTTGTTCCCGTTAAAAATTGGAGATGATTTTTTAAGGCCGGATCTTACTAAGGTAACCAAGTCTCTTCCCCTGGTTTAAAATCTGTCATCTTAATAAAGATGGCTATTCATGTTATCACTCGTGGAGAGGATGAAACATGGAGGGGTTTTGGTTCCCAGCCTGAAATGTCCATGAACAGCTCATGAAGAACTGCTGATGTGTTGTACTGGGAGGATTTTGTGTACAGAATCCTACAACTCCACATCCCTGCCAGCCTCAGTTAAGCCTTGCCTGAGGATGGAATGGGCGTAGTGATTACTTGCTGAACTGGAGCTGAAGCACACTGACAAAACACGTTGTATTACATGTACACTCTGGGTTAGTACAAGTTGTTTGGAGTTGATGATGTAGCACCTCCTATTAACTTTAAATATACTATGTTAACAAAGTGTACAGGACTGGAAATGAGTAGGAGGAAGCTCAGTATAGGATAGTACATAGTATGCTTTGATTTTTAAATAATCACAACAAAGTGTCTCAAACACCAAAGCAATTTAAAGCATTTTTTTAATCCCTGGTTGGGACAGTGTTGGAATATACAGTCTCTTTATCAAGGGGAGGAGATTGACAGATGGCAGGAAGGAGTTGAGATGTCTCACTGAGGCACACAGATAAGCTAAATCAGTGGAATTGATGAAGATTTTGTTGATACTGCCTTTATGAACAGTTCCTGTTCAAAGATGATTTAGTCTGGCCAAGAGTGACCAGTTGGATTCTGCAGTTGCTGCTGTACTGTGAAATAAGGCTCTGCCTGCAGCTGCTCTCCGGCTGCTATCACACTGCTTATTTCTGTAGCTCCCAGGCAGGAGTTCACAAAATGGGTAAGGCAGGTGCATTACAAAAACAAGCTGAAAAAGGTTTTGGATCACAGGTGATGGTTTTGTACACAGCATCACTGTAACAAGGGAGAGAGGGGTATTATTCAAGTCATTGAATGCAAAGGGCCCATAGGAACTAAATCTTGGGTTTTTTTTGTGGGTTGTGTTTTTTTTTTTTTAAAAAAAGTCTCTGTTGGCTTCAAAGCTGTTCCATCCAGATCCTGAGGAAGGTTGGAACCTCCAGCTTCGGCTAGGTAAATGCCAGAATGTCATCTGCTTATGGGACTTGGTTATTGCAAGTATACATCAGGAGTCGCTTCAGATTGAAATCTGGCCTGTATTTGATTTACATTTATACTTTTTTCAGCTCTTATTTTTGTGCAAACAATCTGCCAGTTTTAAACAGAATGGCAGTTTAATAAGTTTTGATTTTATTTTTTTTAACCTTTCCAATCCCTAAGTGTAGTGAATATATTAAAAACAGTCAGTAATTCCATAAAAGGAAAAGCTTATGAGAACAGCTCAGCTCTGTCAGACATGATATTGAAATCAGCACATTTTCCATGGAACACTTTTGATGGATTTATGATTTCTTCTGACTCCCTGGTTAAGAGTCCCACTTAATGATAAAACTGGGACTGAATGCTCCCTCCCCATTATAAAAAAGAGGAAAATACTGTGCATTTTACGAGTTCTGACCAGTTGGATAGGGAAGAAACTAGGTGTGTTCTCCTCAAATAGCTTCTTGCAATCTACTGTTTGTCTTCTCGCAAGACTACCTTCTGTGCCTCTGGTGAAAGAGTAACCTTGGCACACCTATCGCTGAGTGCTGCATCACCTAAGATCTACAGCAGCTGTGATGGCACCTTATTCAGGCAGGAATAACTCGGGACCCAGAAAGACTTAAAAACCGAGTAAGTACAGGGAGTTTCTAGCTAGCACTGAAGTTTGGTAGTTGGGAAATTGGTCACTAAAGACAGGGTATGGCAGTGGCTCGTGTCAAGTGTAATGAATTAGGTGGCACTGCCTTAACATTTGAATGCATTGAATGTTTGGGTTCGTGCCCTCTGAAGCAGCTATACAGTAGTGCCGACTGTCATGCTACAACACAAACTCACATCTGCATGTTTTTAACACCAAAAGAATAAACCCACTCAGCTCACCAGTTATATTAATTCAGCTATGGGAACACTGCGCATCACATTCTTCCTGTACTTTGGAGAGATACAGGAAGCAGGTAAGAACTGCTACCTTACTATGTGTGATGGTTAAATAGTGTTTGAAAGGAACTGGTGTTGATGCTAAGAACAGGCAAGACTGTTGGTCCTTTTGCATTTATCTTCTTATCTTGCAGCTAAGTTGAGAAAATGAGTGGAAGAGTAGAATAACCTAGGAAACATCCTCTCTATAAATCAGTTATATCAGTCTATAAATCAGGAGCCATACAGATAGTATGGGGAAAGGATTTTTCAGTTTAGGAGGCCCAGGAGCATGTTTAATCCTCTCACACTGCTTGCCTCTGCTACCGGCAGCCCAGGGGCTGCTCACACGTCGTCTTCCTGTGTGATATGCTTTTCTGGTTTGCACACAGAAAATTCAGCTGCCTCTTAAGCTATAATTGATATTCAATAATAACCCTATAGGGATTGCTTCAGACTTCTACCTTAATGTGGCTTGTAAAAGGCATCGTGTACGTGTTCATAGATTAAAGATGGGTTAATCTAGTTTAGCTCATGTATGTTGCAGCTCAAACTTTCATCCACATACTGCTTGTGAGAGCCCGTTAACCTGTGCTTGATGGTAGCTTCTCTTCTGGAAGGGTACTTAGCTGTGATTTGACAGTTGAGGAATAAATAAATTTTTGCTGTCAGTTGCTGCAACCGTGACATTTAAACTGTTCCCCAGAACAGATGATATTCATTATAATTTTTAAATTTGAGGTAAAAAACTTTCTGTACAAATGGTTAACTAGTCTCGCCTGATTATTGCTACCATGGGAGATACTTCAGCATAATCCCAACCCATATGAATGACAACCAGGCAGGACCCATAAATTTAGACTAAGTTTTTCTGCAGCTCACATTCCCTCTTTGATCTTTCTCGCTGCGTAATATGTTCTAATCATAATTAAAACTTTTCACTGATTAATAGTAAAAAATCAAAACCTTATTCAGACATGACGCTGTGTGATAGGGACATTTCAGTTTTATCTGATGCCCTCAGCTTAAAGTGAATTTGGAGCATACTTACAGGTACAAAAGCCGCCCATGACCTTGAGAAGCTCATCCAAGGCAGAAAGGGTGGCCTTTCCTCTGAGATATCTAACTCTGCCTTTTTATCATGTCTGCCGGCTATCAGATAATGACTTTTCTCTTCTTGCATTGACATCCTTATTATAGAGCCAGAATGAATAAGATTGGATCACCAGCAGCCTGCAAATTGAGAATGTCAGAAGCAAAGAGAATGTGGCTGCATAAGGGCTCAGAAAATAAATCTTTTCAGATGCTGTGGCTTTAGGGTATTATGTTGATGTCACAGCAGCATGTATAGGTGCTGTTTCAAATTAACAGGAAAAATCTTCCAATTTTCAGATCCATGGTCTATTTTATCAACATGATAAATACCACTGCAGTGAAACAAATCACTCTGGAAGTAGAACACCCCACTTTGTGATGGACAATATATTTCTTCCCCTATTTTCTCATATACAAACAACTTTGAACTAATACAATTTTATAAGCAGGACCCGAACCTATTACTTTTTTCAGAAACTCTGTATTAGGGCTTGGAAATAAGTATGATGAGAATCCTATTTTACCCATTAAAGTTACATTACCTTCATAAGCTCAGATCCAACTTAGGTTGGTAGTGACCTGACTGGGGCAAAAGCAGTAATTTTTTTTTATTGTGAGAAACTCTGGTATTTTGGCATGTAAGCTTCTCATATAGAATTTGGGAAAAAAATGTAGCAATATAATAATTTTTCTTTTTATTCTGAGAGGGAAAGGTTTGAAAAAATGTAGTTGGCAAATAATTCTATATTTTTCCCTCAGCAGTCTGTCTGCTTGAAGTGTGATCGAGACGTCTCATGTCTCCTCTTCAGGAGGTTGAGCTCTGTCTGAATGATATCTAATGTGACCTATGGAGGTAGCTATAGGGCAGATGACAGCTCATGGGAGATGTACCCCAGGCGGGAAACCTAATATATATTGGTAAAAAAAAAAACACAAAAGCCAAAACACTTCACAGAAAACTTCCATTCTGTACAAACTTTACTTTCCACCTCCACAGAGAAAATGAGAAGGCAGGGATGAAATTCTTGCTAGCTCGAACAGTAACAACTGGTGAGCAGCTGACTTGTGTTCTGTTGCCCACTGCATGCATTTATGAATCTGTAAATCAGCTATCCACTTCTGATTATTATTAAATTGTCTCAAATTTGTGAGACTTTTTGAAGTTTTGTATTTTCCTTCTGTTGCACTGCACTGTTCAATTGGCTCTATTAACCAGCATCTTTCAGCAATCATAAACCTGCTCACATGAGTTGGAACTCTGGAAAAGAGCTAATAAAGATGATACCTGCAACAAAATTCTGGGATTGAACTACTAACTGAGCTTCAGGAATCATATCCACCTTGTTGAACACTCCTTTTAGAGTACCTGTGGCAATGTGCTACTTCTTATTTAGGACTTTTGCTATTGAAATAATCCTATTTCTTTTTCCATCCTCACCTCCAGTCTTTTTTAGCGGTAATCTACTAAAAAAAAAAATGTAGAGGAATGATTGACATTTACTGCTTAGAATATAATTACAACTGCAATACTGATCTAGCCAGTTATGTAAGGAACTGGGTGCTAAGATAGAAACCTGCTAACAAATGCTGGAATCCAAAGATCTTTTTTTAAGAGGTGATAGCACATGTGATATATCTCGATCTTTCTTTCAAGGTGACTTGAGTTTTTTTAAAATAATTAAAATAGTTTTGCAGTGTTGTTATGCACTTCCATATGAATTATGGTGTTGATGTCACAAAGTATACAAAGCCTATAGCATGACTTACATTATCATTTGTATCTGTAAAAGCTACAGCAGTATCTGCCTGCGTAAATCAAGGAGTTTTCTCAGACCATTAAGAAGTGATTTCATTCCCTCGGATTTTGTCTGAATAGGACGAGGACTTCTGCTTAGACAGCTGCAGGAGTGTCAATAATAGCAAAACAGATATTGATTCTTGGGATGATGTCAATCACCTAGTTTCTTTGTTGCTAAAGGAGCCACCAAAATTCAAGGACACTGAAAGCCTATAGAAATTAAATTATTCAAACATTACTATTTGAAAAACTGGGGGGGGCAAATCCTGTTTATAAAATCCCTGTTGCTTACTACAGAAGACCCAATTGGTTAGAGGATTGGTACATCGGAGTACAGGACTTACCATACGGCCAGACACCATTCCATATGTATGCTCTGCGCTGTGTAAGGGCTGCCTGGTACACAAATATAACAGGTAGTTTGCCCTTCAACGGTAGTTTCAGCAGAGGGTAAACATTGATAGCTGCTAGAGACGAGGTAGTTACGCCTTCCTATCTGCTGGGAAGTCGGAAGAGGTCCTGGGTTCTTCCCCAAACAGAACACATAGGCTGAGAGGGACTGATATTTACAGATGCCATGAGAAACATCTGTGTGCACTGCACGCCAGGCAATTAGAAGTCTAGGCTGTGGGTATTCTTCCCTATTCTTAAAATGAAGCTATTTACTATTTTCAGAGAGGATTAAAAAAAAAAAAGAATGTATTTCTAAAGGAAATGGAAATTGCAGTGTGCATTGTTCTGCATTGCTACTGAATGAGACTGAGTGAGAATAGTAACAGAAAGATGCAGATAAGGCTAGAACAAGAACTTTGGCTTTTTCTGTGAGCACACTGTTTCTTAGATTAGAGTCCATTTAAATAATTATATGTTATGGGAAAGTTGATTAAATTTTGAGTTACAGAGGTTTTGTATGCCCCTTTGTAATGAATGGTGGTGCATGTGGGTTAGAACCACTGCGACGCCCACAGAGCACCCTTGGCGGTGTCTTAACCTGGAATACTGACTGCTTTTAAGGCTAGCTAGTTTTTGTGTCCTTTTGAACAAAAGGGACCAGAAAATGGTTCAGTCCCAGAAAATAAGTGTGCCCTGCAGGGGTGGTTCTAATAAGACTACCTAAATGAAAGCTTTTTTAGGGATACTGCCTGGAACAATAGGGAGAGAGAAATACCATCCAGCTTTCACCTTCTTGCAGTAGCGGTGTTCACATCAGAGATGTGCTTTGTGTGTTTAGTCTAATGTTAAAGGTCGCTAACTGCTGTTCGTGCAGTTTATCCAATACTGTGATTTCATCTCTGGACACAATTCGCTATTTTGGATGAGGCGGAATGACCTTCCTTTGACTATTAACCCACCACTGCAAGCACAAATTAACCCTCCATTGCTTCCTGAGCCCTGCTGTTAACTCCTAACATGCCTGCACGCAAACCATCCTATCTTTCTTACTTTTTTTAATATTCATAGTGGAAATGTGCCTGTTAAATTGTTCCCATTTACCCACTGGAGGAAAAAAAAAAAGAATTTTTGAAAAAAAGCTATGAGATTATTGGTGGAGAAACTATAGGTGCTAGTTTCTCCACTGAGAATCTTATAGCTTTTTTCAAAAATTCTTTTGAAATGTAAAATCCTCTTCTATCCCCTTTCAAGTGCATGGGCCAATACACGGAGAAAGATATAAACAACTTTGTAGCAGAAAAGGAAGTTATTTCCGTCCCTGGTTATCCTGATCACACACTGACTGCAAAGGGATTTTCATCTACCTACTTGCGAACAGCAAGGACTCTTACAGTTGTTGATCAACAAATTAAAAAAGAATCAAACACACACACAAGAAGAACCCCTTCTTCAGTTTCTTCTTATCTACCTTAATTATTCATTTTAACTACGTGCTGACAGATAAGAGTTACAATGTTAGGCCCATAACGAGGCCAAGAGTATTGACGTGGTGTGGCCAGTTAAGGTGCTTCTGTTCAGATTAACTGAACATACTTCTTCCCTACCAAAAAGGTATATATTACATTTTAGTCTTGCAATACAGGAGAACTCAGAATGTCCTTCAGTATGAGGGTGATGTAAAGAGTTCTCATTCATTAGAAGAATTTATCACCATCTCAAAGAGATAGCTAAACTTAGATATGTAAATTGTAAGCACCTGCTCTTATGTCGACTAATATTTGCATGAGAGACACTGCTCCTTCAATTCTGGTGCAAACATATGAACATCTTCAGTTTCTTATGCGTAAAAAATGAGATTAAAAGACATTCAAAGACTAAAAGTAAGTTGAAATTTTATATTCTTTGCATTAGCAGACAATGATTATTTTTGTGAAGAAACTGACAGCATGAAAATAGCTCCTATTTTATATGACAGTAGAAATACAGTGTGTGAGCTGGAGAAAAGTGAATGCTATTCTGAAAAAGGCTTATTCACAAAAGTGATGTAACACTGAAAGTAATAAAAGGGGAAAAATGGTGCTCCAGGGGTACAAGAGGAAATATCAAATCCTAGCAAAATACAATGGGATATGTGTCGTCTGTGCTGGACACGATCTTCATAATGACCTTGCAATTAAAGACTTGGGGAAAATCCCTTCCAACAGCGGTAGAGTCGCAGAGCTTTGAACAGCAGTACAGACTCCGGCCTCTCCTGTGCAAAGGTGCTGTGGCTCCTGGGGGGGACCAAGTAACGACAACCGTGATGGAACCCCAGGGCTGGAATTCACATTTGACCCCAGTGATCTCCACAGGTCACCTGTCCAAGGTCTGGTGAGACACATGGCTGAAGTGTGAGGCCTCCACCAAAGATCCCCAGTCTGCATGAGTATTGGCTGAATGAGAACCAAGTGAATGCTGAGACAATATGGAAGCCTCAAACTTCAACTGCTTAAAGCAAGAGCAGCACAATGACTGATTAATCTGCTGAAATTGAACAAAAATAACCGTAGAAAAGGCAGCTGTTTCCTCTTTACAGCTCTTGTGCTTTAATGTAAGAATGAACTCCTGATGGGTATCGTAACTGGAAAGTGAAATATGTAAAAAGCTGCAATGAGCCTCATATTAATTATTCAAAAGCTGACAGTAAGTTTTTGATCTGCTGTGGAAAAGATGGAAACTCAGAATTACCCTATTGCCTCAAAGCAATTTTGCAATATTACGTTACCTTGGAGTAGCAGGTGAGCAGCTATTTCTCAGAATTTGTAAAGCCATGGACTTCACAGCATATCCTAAATATAACTGTGCTGGAAAATGCCCAGTTAGAGTGGCAATTGAAAGTGGATACTTTTTTGATCGATTTTTTTTTTAATCTGAAGTGCCCACTGTCCTGAAGCTTAAGGAAAAACATTAAATGGGAAAGGTTTGAAATCTCTGCATGTATCAAATAGTTCCTTTAACTCCTCATTCTTGTCTTGTGCATCACAAAGTATTTGTTGAGGGGTCTCAATCAAGACTGATGGGGGTGTCTTGAGTGTACTACAGTGATACACAGTGATACGTTGCTCAGGACTTGGAGAAGGGAGAGGTCCTGCCTTCCACCGTAAGGGAGTGCAGGTTGAAGGCAGGTGTGGGTGTTTGGATTTGGTGGTTTGTGTGGGTTGTTTTTTTTTGTTTGTGTGTGTATTTGGTTTGTGGTTTTTGTTGTTTGGATTTGCTTGTTGTAGCTAGTGGAGATCCAGGATTTTATTTTCTGTCCCTTTTTGAACCCCTGCTGCCTTCTAGATAGCTTCTGCATTGGTATTAATTGGGGGAATGTGCTAGAAGTGTTAAGGATAACTGCTATGTTGCTATGTTTTCTGGAGCTACACCTACAGCTTTATCATGTTCAGCCTGTGCATGTTGTCCTACTACAATTTGTTCTAAAAGCTGCACTGAATACCATACAGTGGTGGGACTTTCACTTTGGATCCTCATCTCTCTTGTGCTGACAGCATATGATACAAGATATATCATGCTGTTTGGTTTATTAAAATAATTGATGTATTCATATTTACTGTGTCACTTGTTAATACTATCTTGTTAAGTCCTTCTGGGGATGAGATCACAGATTTTTCTAACTAACAGCTGCTGCATAGTTTCCTAAAATACCAGATTTCAGGGGTGGGCCAAGGAAGACAGGGTTGGTGATAAAAACAGATGGCCTCGTTGCTAACAATATACCTGAGCTTGCAGGCACTGGATGCTTGTGAAGGTGTGGGCAACCCTGGTGATTCAGGAAGTGCTAAGACTGTTTGGTGAGCTTTTTGGTTCTGAAAGGAAAGTCACTGCTCCTGTTCCTCTCCTGCATTACTTGGAGAGAAACCCTGTCTGTGAAGAAAGATTTGAGATAGCCTAATAATGCATATGTTCATTCCTCATGTTGCCCTTTATCAGTGTTTGATTACCCAAAAGCTCTGCTAAGAGAAACATGTACTTACCAACTTTAGAAAATTATTGTGACTAAGATAAAAAGTAATGAACGATGTATAATGCATTAATTTACAATATTTTTCAAGATGATTACTGACTGTATGAATTATGGTCCTGTTTCCTCTGATTAATTTACCACGAGATTTCTTCTTTTACTCTCTCCCTGACTATGAGGTAGATATCACTGATGGAGCATGGGTACCCTGCAATTTCTTTTGCACTACTCCTACTCTATCCCAACAATCTTCATCACCAGCAGTTCCTGAATCGTTATAGGAGGAATCAATACAGCATCCAGTCAAATTATCTTGTGCACTGGCTCAGTTATCTGCTCATCTCTCAATTATTCCCAAACATGAAATTACAAAGAAGCAGAGACTCCACCGAGGTAGGATTCCAAATGAGCAGTATGTCAGTAAGATGTGCTGGGGGGATGCTGTCTTTCTCGAAAGCACATTCATACCGCTTGTACGTGTGCAGGTGTAATGTACGTGCATAATGGTCATGGTATGAGATCAGATTAATTATTCATCCATGCAAGCATCTATAAGTTAGGAACATACCTCTAATCGTTATTGCAAGCTTACTGAATTAGATTTGAAATATTTTTTTTGTTATGGTTGTATCTTTTCAGTGAAGATTTTATCTTTCTTCACTGGAATTTTGGCAAATTGGTTTTGATCTTAGCACTTTTTTTTTTTTTGTAAACACTAAAAGCAATTTTAGGCAGAGAAATCTAACTTCAAGGTTTGTCTTGTCTTGAAGTAACAATTTTTAATTCTAATTAATATGTTCCAGTAAAGACAGTATACTTAATCTTCATTATTGGTATTGAATTACTGGAATAAATGTGGGAGAAGGGTGCTTGAACCTTGGAATAACATGTAGTTGATCTGCCACCTTTGCTTTAAATGTGGCTTCTTTAGGGTGACAGTACCTTCCTGAGTGGGAGGAGGAAATCATGGAGGAGATGATAAGGAAACCCTCATCTGCGAGAAATGGGACCTTTCTTTTTAAAGACCATTTGTACCAGATGGTCCATTAAGCTTTGTCCAAATAAAAATACATTCAACTTATTTGCCCTAGCAGTTAACACTGAAGAGCCAATGAAAGCAGTAACGCCTCTGCCTTCTGCTGCAGCACCTTGTCTCTGCTCCTTGCACAGAACACCTTGTTTAGGGTGGACAGGAAAAAAGATGCAGCGAGTTCAGTCACTAGCCTGGTCAGTCAGGTCAAAGGCTGGGTTGAAAGGATCTTGCCTTACCACAAAAAGCAGTCCTGGCTGCGGGGTGCAATTTGGGGCTCAGGGACATGGGGAGAGAGGACTGGGTTGCAGCCATGGGCCCCATCAGTGTGGATGTAACATTTGTATGGAACCTCCTTCTGTGGTGGGGATGTGCTGACATTTGTGATGGATGTCTTTGAATTAATGGAATATTTCACTAGTCTTATTCACTCTATAAACACTGTCCTTTGGATTCTTACTCTAGGTAATTTAATATGAATATATCAAACCCATAAAACCCCTGTCTGCCTCCTACAAATGCGTATATACATATATTATCACAAATAGTTGCCGTGCTATGATCCCAAATCAAGATTAATATGAAATCAGTTTGCCTAATGTCAGCCTTAATATTAGCTTTCACTTATCATCCTTGAATAAAGAGCTCTTCTCATTCTTGTTGGCAATTTCTACTGATAAAAGTAGGCTTTTTTCACTGCAGCTTAGCAGACTGAAGCAAGGTTTTCATGTTTCCATAAAGTGGTAGGAGAGATGCTGACTTCAAGGCATGTTTTGTTTCCATTTGATGAATGCCAGTTTGCCTGTCCTTCATAACTGCGGAGGAGGCAGAGGAGGCAGGCTTCTCACCCCCCTCTCCCCTTCTGACTTGGACAAAACAGCAGCTCAAGGGAGTGTGGACCAAGAGCAGAACTATCCCCACATAACTCTGATCCTGCAGGTGCCCCATTTTTCTAAGCAACACATGGTAGGGCATTGTGGTTCCCTGTCACGGGGCTTTTGGTGGGTTACGGAAGGAAAAATCTGTGGACTCACTTTGCCACTGTCTTAGCTCCCCATTAGGATAAAAGAGTGTCCTACGCAGTGGGGAGGACGGGGTGCTTGCTGGACTTTGCTGCGCAATGGACAGCTACACAACTAGAAATGTACTGCCTATATATCCAACACAGTTTTTTCTGTCCTGGTAGAAAAGATGGTATATCAGGAACTTGCCATCCCGTGTCTAAATGCTCGCTCCCTTTTCAAAGGGAAGGCATGGTATTAGTGCTAAAGAGTAGTGTGTTACCCAACACCAAATCATTAGGGTGTTCGCATCTCCCACGAGACAAGTCAGTTGCTCAGGCATCAAACAATGAACCGAATGTGCACAACCTTAGCACATAGAGACCGTGACCCCTTTCTTTGGCTTGTTCAGTCATGAAGTCCCATGCTGACCTCTGTTAGTACAAGCATGATCCAATTTTGTCAGAAGAACGCTTTATTGTGTGCCTACTGCAAGGGCTGGCAGTGTTCAAATCGCGTTGCAGTGGTGTGCGGACTGATGGTTGCATGGAGGCTGTGAACTGACACACCGATGTGTTTGAGCAGAGTGGCACTTTAAACGAATGTGTTTTTGTAAGTCAACAACCAAAAGGGCAATACCTTAACTCTGCTCTTCCTTGGACTGACTTGTGATTTAAATTAAACCCAACTGACACTTTCTGTGGCATATGATCTATGTCTTATGCTCTGTGTTAAGTCACGCTCTAATTCTGTGTATTTTTCCTGCACTTTCCATGACCTGTGGAAGAAGGATGAATTACCAGCACACTGTTTCTTTAAGCTGAGCAATTACTTCTTATGAATACTACATGGGTTATGTGAAGACAGAAAATAGGAAGAAAGACTTGCTATGGAAACGTGGTTTGGTTTTTGTGTTTTTGTTTTTTTTTCTTGATGCTTTCATCTCTTCTGCAGTTGGGATTACTGCACTATTTATTCTTTACGGTAAAAGTATGGCATTTATGCCTATTAGATTTTTTCATATTTTGCTTTATAGTCCTTAAAAATTGGGAAATATAAGTAACATTCCTGTACCGTCTTTCTGTATTTTGTTTTTATCCTGATGATGTTTCCTTTCTCCAGACAATAAAAAACCAAGATGTTGCATTATATCCGTCTGGTTCATGTGTTTTTATCATCAGGTAAACTTTCTGTCCTTCTTGTTAACTCAGCTTCCATGGAGTACTTCCAGAATGAGGTTTCTGTAGTGCTTTGTGAAGCCTGTGCTGACTGCTATCTCCAGATACAGGCAAGAAAATGTTTGGAGCCCAGCAAAGCTTGTGGACTGACCTCACTGTATCTTACTGAATTGATGAATCTGTCATGTATTTTCATGGACTGACCTCTTTGTTTTTGTACCAATTATGTACTTCTACATGTTTTTGCTGTACTATATCATACACTGTATTCCTAGTATTGAGAATCAGGATTCCTGCAGCAAAGTATGCATGAAGAAGAGCTAGCTGACAAGCACAGGGACACACATTTATTCTCTTGATATTAAATGAGTTTCAAGAAAGAGAAATGCATCTCTGCACTGCCGACACTGAGCCAACAGTTTCAGTCTGAGAGAAGGCGAGAGAACAATGATATTTGTAATCCCCTGCTAAATGCAAATAAGTTCTGTGTCTCTCTCTTCTGGAGACTGCTTCCCTGAGTCAGTGGTGTTCATTTACATTTTGGTGACATCTACAAGAATTTTGCCAACACAGCTTATTACTGCAAACATTGTGTCAGCTCTGACATTTCTCTTTCCTGGGAGAATCCCCAGACTGGCTGGTTTTGTTCTTAGTAGCAGACTTGCGGCTTCACTAGCGGAGGCACACAGAAAGCAACGCCAGCCTTAACCATTCCTGTCCCTCAGCTGGTAGAGTACCGTTCCCTGAGTGAAACCACCACAACTTCTTACGGCCATGGTGTGAAGTGCACTGTGTGAATAAAAACCTTCCCCATGTCAATGCTATTCTGGAAGCAGAACCGGCACCCTGACCTTGCTCCGAGAGCAGGCACAGGAATGGTCCCCAGGCCGTGTTTCTAGAGCAGATGCACAAACAACTACCTTGACACAGCTCAGGAGAGCCACGCATCACCTATGAATGCCAAGCAGATCCGACTCCCAAACAGGCACCTAACTGAAATTAATCCGGCACTCCTGGGGCCAGACAACCGAATCCATGGAAAACAAAGGCCATCCCTGTAATTGCACTAAAGGTTGTTATAAAAGGATGTTTAATTCCCAGCAAAGAATCTTTTTTCCTATGTAACTGTTAGGGCAAGTGCAGCATTACAAAGATGGTGAAGGACTTACTAGCGCTTTAGGCCAGAAGCATCATCTAAGTTAGACCCTGAACTCTTCAGTCTCCCTTTCCCATAGCACTGGTTTGTGCATTTCTCTGGCTCTGCCACGCAGAAGGGTTGAGGGGATTACTTCTACTTCTGTCCTCAGAGAAGGATGTCATCAGAGTTTCATTCATTTATAAACATCATTTACTAGTTCTGTGAATTACTGTTGTTTATGAGAGTCTCCAATGATGCTCAGTAAGACAGATCAGGAGAATAGTTTATTGTCTACCATTACATTTTTTTTTCCTACCCTGCTTATGTATTTCTATATAATATGCATTTATTTCCCACTTTTCTCTCTGGAAAAAAGCCTGGCAGCTATAAACACTCTTGCAATGTAATGATGTGAACAAGCCTCTTCTGTTAGCCGCTCAAATGAAACCAACCAAACTATTTCAGTCATGACTTAAGGCATATTTGAATTTAGGATTTCAAGGAGGCTTTATACCCTCTGGCCCTGCAGACTTTTCTATTTGCTCTGTATTTTTCATCTTATTCTCAATTCTACTGCATATAGTGTTTCCCACTAACTCATGTTTTGTAAAGCTAATGTGCCAAAAAGCTGGGTTCTGCTATGTATTTACAAAGAGACTGTGGACAAAGAAGTTTGACCTCAATTCAGGAAAGCGCTTATGTGTATACTTTACGCCCTGTAAATGTATTCTTGATTTTATTCATACAAAATTTTCCAATTCAGGGAGCACTGAGATCCATGTTCAAAAACTGTCACTGTTCTTTCTACCTCTTTCCATTGTGGGAACAGTATTTGCCTAGCTGTGAGGGGCTCTTTTTCTTGTCTTGTCGTTTCGAAAGTTTGTATTTTGGAAGTGTTATTATAGAAGTTACTGAAATGTTTTAAAATAGCTTTTTCTGAAATTTGTAGACCGCATATTACAGATGAAGGAAAAGGCATATCAAGATAAGTTTTTAACTAGCTTAGTTTCTTGTCTGCTTGCAGGTTTAGGGAGCAGCTTTTGGCAGGCTGCCTGGATAGAAACTCCCCTTTTAAACCTTAGCTTCTCTTCCTGAAAAAAAGCAACCATACAAAGCACTATTTTAACATATTTCAAAATCTAACAATAACAGTGATCATTTCTCGCTGTGAAATTGAACTAGTCATTCTTTATATCCCATTAAATAATTTAGTATCATTATCTCTACCTTCAAAATAGCTGTATTTATCAGAATGGAGCATTTTTTAAGTTCCTGGGGCAATGGGGGTCATCATCAGAATGACTGGCCCGTTTCAGGCCAGTCTGGCATCTCTGCTTGATAGTACCTGATCGTACTCCTTTCTTAAGGCTACTGATTTCCATTAGCCATTGCTAATTTCTCTAGCTAGGAGCCACAGGCTGCCAGAGCCACGCAGGCCTGCCTTTTAGGTTTACTGTAGGCCAGAATTCTATGCTTAGTTGTTATTTTCTAATCCCTCTATTCTTTTTAGCGATGTGCTTATGAAAAGATAAGTTTTCAAATTAAAGATGCATAATACAGATAAGAGTTCTGCTCTAATTAACTGTTACTTGAGGGCTATTTCAATTATGTCTATTGTTCATTTCTGCTTACAAAACTTGGTAGTATGTGAGTAGGATTTTTAGTGATCAGGCAAGACTAACAAATACCGACCCTCAGGAGGCAGTACAATATGCATTAAATAAAACTTAATGTCAGCAAATGAAAGAGAAAAATATGGTGAATAAACATAACAGCACAAGAAGAAGCAGTCTTTCAAATTAATCCTTAGAAACGATAAATAAAAGTTAAGAGAAGAGGATATTGTTGTCATTAGTTTGATAATCCAGACTAAGGTAGCACATGAAATTTGTAAACAAGTCCAGCAACAGCATTTTTGTATGCAGTATTGTAACAGGGATAACAGTAGATAGTAATTTCCACAACAATCTAAAATCTCCTAATGAAACAGAAATAAATTTCATGAATGCTCCAAAGAACTGAAATCTAACTGGAGGCCAAAGCATCTTCTTGTGACTAAACAAGCAAAGAAGAAATAAGAGTAACAAGTAGCAGTGAGTTCAGAACTTAACTGCCTGACAAAGACTGTCTGAACTATCATTACAACAAACAATTTGATGTCTTAAGAAGCCTGAATTAGTCAGCAAGATTGTAAGAACTGAATTACTAAAGTGCCCGCAAATTAGATGCAGACAGGTTTTTTTTTCCTTTTCCCCCTCCCTTTATTGTCTTTTGGGGATGCTGAAGTCTTTTCTCCTAATAGAGAAGCTTGTATTGTAAAGATATTCCTGAACATAAGGAATATCATGCTGTTGCTTCATAAGAGTGCTAGGATGCCTACAGTATAGCAATTTTCAAAGCTGAAAAGTACAGTTATGTACATTTGCTAGGTGAAGAAGTGAAGTTAAAAGAAGATGAAATGACTTTTCAGGAAGAAATGGGCAGACACAGGACAGACTGGGTCTCCTGAGTTCGGAGTTCTTTCCTCTAGGATAGTGCCTCCGACATGCCTTCCATTTGTGTTTCCTTTGATGATCACCCAAACTAGATTTTCCTGTCTATTTCAGCGGTGCATAACAGTTTCACACAAAGAGCAAGTATTCACCCACTTTGGAGCTTATTTTAGGAATTGGCACTTTCTCGGTCTCCCATTTGGGCAGTAGGAAGAGACTGGATGCACCTACAGGGCAGGCTGAACCTCTGTGAAATCACCTTCCTGAGTACCTGTCCATCTCTGTGGACAACCTTGAGTAAGTAAACCTGTACTTAGAGGGTCTCTGTACCTTCCCTCAAACTGTTTGCAAGGACTAGGAGAAGCCTGGATACACATTTGTGAGAAAATTGTGAAATGACAAATTCCTTTTCTTCAGTTGGAATAACTTTAAAAGGACATCTAATGGACTTAACTTGGAATGAATAGAAACAAAAGAATGCATTCATTAGGATAAAATTTAATATTTTCAGTGACTGCTGTCACTCTATTGTTTCAAGCACTGTGACATTCATTTAATAGTTGTTTAAATAACAGTACTGTGCCTCCCTTGAAATCTACTTTTCTGACAAAAACCGCCCCAAATCAAAGTCTGGATAATACTCAAACCTACTTTGCTCAGCTGTCTCATGACAAGATTACGTTAACCATCCTGGCAGACTCTCGGCAGGATTATCCAGAGGGAACTTCCCACAGGCAGGATTACCTACCTGACTTCATACGAAGCTGCACAGAGAGTGGTGGGGATTATTAATCCCACTGGCCTGCGGTACTTCACATAAAGGCTGTCTGGGGGATTACCTGTGTAGATGCAGCTTTCAGAACAAACATAAACCTGGCTCCTGTTAATATGAGCCTTAAGTAAAGTCTTCATGACAGAGTTATTTAAGTTTTTGTGCAGAGTTTAATTACTTTAATAAGAAAAAGAGAATTACTAAGTGACATAAAAGACATTTAAATTTCTTTAGTACAAAAGACTCCAGTCACGTAACCCTTGGGAACTGGGAGCAATGACTGCACGGATTACGACTGTCTTTGGCTTCAGTGGGGAAAATTCTTTGTTTCCCATCAAAATGCATGTTTAAATCTGAAGTAGAATTTTAGCCTTTAATCCTGCTTTCTCATGGCTTCAGGAAAGTCTCTAGATAGAGAATACAGCCTTAAAAAAAACAAGCACATAGGTAATTTGAGACACTAAAAGATAGCTAATATCTTTGTATGCGTGTAAGATTCTGTGCCAAACGGCTGTCAGGAGGACTGGCAAAAAGAGTAGGTGAAGGCAAGTACATCTTAAGTGCTACAGGTCAACACTGTTTTGCTGAGTGCATTTTCTGAGAAATGTATGGTTAACCCTCGAACAAAGATTATACATTTGATTTCCTCTTCCGGCAAGGGAAATATTAGCTTGTTTTCTCAACTGGAACAAATCCATGCATTGCCTCTCAGGGCAGCTTCCCTTGAGTACATGCGGTACAGTGCTTTTGTTACGACGTAGCATTGGTTCTACTTCTGATTCAAGAGGATTTAACAGTGAAACAGCACCGTCAGTCAAGTTAAGAAATGAGCACAGGAAAGAGAAAGGGGGAGAAAGAGAGAGGAAGAAAGATATAAGAATGCATTTTTTCATGTGGCGATTCTGGTTGCCTGATACAGGAAGAAATAGGCAAATATATTCATACTTGAAATACACTTTAAATAGTTCATGTTCTTTCCCATTAGGCTGAATTTCATGGTAGCTGCACATTAAATGAAATACTTTTATGTCAGTGTTTTGCTTCTTAAAGGCTAAAATTAATCTTTCAGAGTAAGCGAAGGAAGTTAAGTATTTTGTCTCTGAAAGCCAAGATAACTATGGAGGGTAAAAATTAACTGAGTTGTGGGGATTTATAATCCTGCAATATGAAATTAATTCCTGTTTTATTTTTTCTTTCTACGTTAAGGGACCTCTTTTACGGAGCTGTGCTTGTATATGTGTATGCGCACATCACCTGTTGTTAAGCATGTACTGTTGGTTGTGTAAGAATCATCTCTGTGAATGCACACACAGAGCTTTTCAAGCTGTTGTTGATTACTCTGACGCCACAAACGGCCTGTTAGGAATATCAGAGCTATGGCTCAACACACCGACTGGTACTGTTACTCTTTACTTACCTTACCACAGTGCCTAGAAGCCATGGTTAGGAAACTGGAAGTGTGAGGTGCTACAAAAAGAACAAAGATTCCCTCCTCTCAAAAGAATGTATCCCGCGTTCTTCTTATTTGATCTACCACTTGTTGAGGCTCTTTCTGTCAGAACTAGACTATGGTTTGCGGCAATAGCACGAACTTTTTCTATCTTGTAGCAATACACTAAACATATGATGGCAATCCCTCCTGGAATACAGCCTCACTGGAAAGTCCATGCTTACTGTCAGTAGATACGGTGGATGTTGATTTTGAGGACTCCCCTGATTCCCTTCCCTTCCCTGAAAATTCACTTTACCATGGCTAGCTGCAAAGCTTTTCCCGAACATGCCTAGGTCTGAAAGGATGTGTAAAATACTGTCGCCTGTCTTTCCTTTATAACCACCATTCTGTGCGTAAGCTCTCTGGAATCTTTCTCACTGTCTCAAATAGGAAACGTTGAATGTCTCTGCTGTTTGCTCATAACGGGACAAGCAATAATATCAAGAGTTCCAGCGTGACTCAACTGCCCACAATAGTGGTGGACATCCTCAAAATACGTGGCCTGCTTCTTGTCTTACAGCAGTGGGCCACAAGAGATTTCAGTACGATAGTACAACTGGTGTAATATGGTTGAGAAAGAGCTGTATTTATATATATAAGAGTATTTATTTCTGAACTCCTTTCTTAGCATCTCTTTTTCCTTTGCCCTTCCTGTTTCTGAGATCTTGCTTACCTGCATAGCTGATGCAAAGCAATGTCTCATTGTAAATGAATACTGAGACCACATGGGAGTGGTTACTGGTATGGGGAACCCCCATTATAGACACTATTGTATCTGATTTTATAAATACTGGAACAAAAGATTCTCATTTTAGTCCCTCCAAATGCCTAGGTATGTGAATCCAGAATATTAGGTTAGGCATTAATGACACAGTGGGCAGGAGGTGATTTGAAAGTCATTTCCCTTTCACTCTATCATTAGTCTGCTTCCGTGGCTGATGTGCTGCCAGTGTTTTAAGTAGTAGATCTCACGCATTCCCCTTAGCTACTGAC
Source organism: Ibidorhyncha struthersii (assembly GCA_013398815.1). Lineage (NCBI taxonomy): Eukaryota > Metazoa > Chordata > Aves > Charadriiformes > Charadriidae > Ibidorhyncha > Ibidorhyncha struthersii. The sequence goes on from VZSZ01001507.1 coordinate 433,167, forward strand.
AAATCCAAAATGCCCTGAAGTGAATGTACATGCATAGTGAGCACGTCTCTGTTTAAAGAAAAAAGGCTTTTGCAGACCAAAAAAGAGAACTCTTGGACAGATAAACTTCTAATGGGTACACTATGGAAAAGCTTCTTGTTTTTAAACTTGCACAAAGCACAACCTTCCATGCTTTTGGATTCTGTACTCTGAAGTTGCGTGTGTGGTTAAAGGCCCGAATACTCACACCAGAGCTGCTTGTTTAAACCTAAGTACCATCAGAGAGGATCTAGTCCAGCCCCAAGCAAAAAACCACCGTGCTTCTGTGATGCATTTTTAAGAACTCTAGTGTTGATAGGACTAACTGATCTGTTTTCAGATTGATGGGATAATGTTCTTGGGGCAATAGGAAAGACATCCCTTCCTTTTACTTTGGGGGCTATATTTTATCCCGGCTCTTCTGTGACTGTTCTGTTACATAAGTTGACAGCGGAGACTGAATTCCTGTTTTATTCCAGCTTTGCCAAATGAAGTTGCGTGTGATGAGCTTCCCTGGGAATCCCTGTATAGCTGTAGTCCACCAAAAAAACAATTTCAGTGTCTCAAAAGCTGATGACAGACTTGCCTGTAAATAGAAACAACTAAGTACCAAAGTCCTGACTGTTGGTATTTACTGGGGAGTGAACCGTAGTGCTTTTCAGAGGCACCTGAAAAGGCTCTCATTTTCCAGTTTGATGCATGTTGATGTATGTTTGAAAGTAAAATTATTGTACAGATTTTTCAACATGGTTCCACAAAGAGAATGTGTGTTCTTTATGGTATATGTGCTGCGTAACCACTAGTTGTCATATAGAAACAATACTATTACTGCTGTTTCAGCGTTACTAAAAGGTATCGGGTTTCTAGAAAGCCAGAAGTGGGGGAAGGAAGTGGAACAAAATTAAAATGCAAAGAGCAAAACAAAATAACACAGTGAAGCATGTTATCAGCATTGAAAGTCTTTTTGGAACTTGATAAACATTCCATATAATGAATTTGAGAAACAGACCTCTGCACACTATGTGACACTGTCACCAGCTGCTTGGAAATATAATTAATTGATCCTATCACAAAAGTGCTTTGCTAATTACATGGAAAACAGTCTTGTGAGTAGTACTCAGAGGGTTCATTTGCTGTCCTGTTGAGTGCTGTGCAATATGCTTGTATGTTCAATCCTTCCGTTAGAAGCAAGGATTGTGATCCAAACAGCATTTATGGACACTTCCCTCTCTGTATAGTACAATGTGGGGACCTCTGGGACTCAGGCGTTTTTAGGCTTGGCAAGTAATCTCGAGCCGACTTTCTCAGGGTCAAGCTTTCAACAAGTTACGCTTCAGCCAGAACAGACGCTTGTGAAGATATTACCATCTTCTCTATGATATTTCTCCTTTTGCCAGGGGTTACTCTCCCCATAATTTTTGAGATTTACAGAAGAATTCCTAATAAGCTGCTGGCAAAATCTGAGGAGCTGATTCAACCCTCTTATTTAAATGTAAAGCTATCCTTCCTAGCTAGTGTTGTCTTTAGCACTGATTAGGGAGTGCTAATTTTAAGCACTCGATTAACTGGTTTATGAGGATGATTCCTTCTAGTTAGTGGATGGAGGCGAGCAACTGTGATGGCACGATCTTTAACTGACAGAGCTTGGTCTGCAGAAAAGAGCTGGTCTACAGCTGCAGGACACAAATGCCAGGTGAAATACCATACACCATGGAAGATCCTCTCAAATATTCGTAAGATTTAATGCTAAGTGCTGCTCAAGCTTTTCAGTGCCCTCTGCATAATTTCGGGCTGTAAGCATAAAATCACTGATGATAAAAACACTACTCCAACAACAACTTACTTTAAGCAAAAGAAAGGGATTTAAATTCCAGCACATCATGGTTTTAAGTTTCTGTAACAATAACTTTGACAAGGGATGTTTTCACAGACAAGTCAAAAGGTAGAATATAGCTTTATTCAGTTATTTATTTTATGCTGAAATTATTCATTTGTAACATGCTAAAAATGGAAATTTTAACCTGTCTATATACTAGTTTTATGATTTATGATGAGAATTACAAACTTCCACCCCAGTGGAAACTCATTTCAAAACATCTGCTTAGCATCCATTGAGGCATTTTCAGTCAAGGCATACCATATTGCATGGCAGAAATTTGGACTATAGCTTTTGTTTGGGTTTAAAAAAAGCCCAGAAAACAGCTGTCTTTTTCCTCCTCCTTTCCAGTTAATTCATCATAACTACAGGTAGTAATAGGCTCTAGTGCACGCTGGTAATGTGCATTCATAAATACACAGACCAGCGATGCACTGCTGACTACCAGCCTTTTGACTCAGAAAATACTACATCAGCTTTTGTCCTTGAAGAAAGAGAAATTTAACAGAAGGTCAAAGTTTTCACTGGGAATACGTGTGTGTGTGTGTGAGTGTGGGAGAGTGCAGATGTGGCCTCTAAACACATGTGGGGAGGTGATGGCCATACGTTTTTTACTAGTGATAGTTTGATAGCTGTAGCTCTATATTATGCTACACTTGCCTGTTGTTAAAAAACAAGTTTAAGTGACTTAATGCCACTTATCAAAAGGTTTTTATGTTGTTGAAATGACCATATGAAAGTAAATTTCTACTGTTTTTTTATATATATAATCATTTTCAATTAAAAAGTAACAACCTCCATGTCTCCAAAACCATCAAAATTAGAAAAAGGCATTCTTATGTGATAGATCTATTTGCATTTTTAATCACTTTCCTTAAACAGCATGACAAATTGTCCAAGGACACACAAAGTAATGAATGGATAGGTTATGTGATTGAGGCAAGCTTTAAAGATGTGTATTATTACTGCATTAACACAAAAACATGCAATAAGGGAACTACGCTTCCTTCTTGGTACCTGTTTTTTTATTATGTATAGCTTTCATGTGAAATAGATGAAATTTTTCTTGGCCAAAATAAAAAGAAAATTAAACTTCTGAATGGAGATGAAATTAACTGTGAAGTAAATGTAACAAATTTAAGATCAGAAAGAATAATGGTAACTAGTATGTAAAAGCCTGATATTTTTATTCATGCTTTATGTCTCAAGGGTGTAGTACTTTAAATGACTGTTGCCTTCAGTGGGCATCACAGGTTCTGGGATCCTGCCAGGAAATTCTAAAATGTATTAGGATGAAAGGGAGTGAAAGAACAAAAGTATTTTCTAACCTATGGGCTAAATGTTTAGATGTTAGTATTACAAAAGCAGAACGTTAGAAATAAGAACAACATAATTCAAGTGGAGTGCCTCTGTCTTGCATATATGTAAAAAGAAAAAGATTATATGTATTTCTATATATACACACTCTTCTATACATATTACATGTTACCTATAGATTAGTCATAAAGGGATGTTTTTTATACACAAGTACTTTTTTCATGTGCTCATTTAGCCACATGTTGAGACATGACTTCCCGATGCGAACGCTAACTGTGTATGGAAATCTACCTGTCAGCTTTTGAATTCCACCTAGCTCTGTCCCTGCCCTGTCCTTTACTGCTAGCCAGCGGTGCGTCTCTGGACAGTATGAGACCGAAGGAAATGGTACACCACATCTAATTGCATGGTGGTTCTGTGTAGATTTTCTGTTGGTGCCGATCTTCTAACAGGTCTCGCTGTTATTCAGCAAAACCAACACATGGTAGAGATGCTTTGGCACTCGTCTGAGACATTTCTGTCTGTGAAGTATACATGAAGTGACAGATGTTAGTGCCTTGCTGGATGACACTCTGCTCTCAGGCTCATCTGTGAACAGCAAAGCAGTCTTTCCATTGAAAAATAATGAATTTCTCCTCAAGGCAATTTCTGATTTGTGTGCGCTTCTGTAACCACTGCAAATGATCTGTTGGTTTTGTGTTTTGGAGCTCTTAACTACTGTAATGTGTTCAGAGCAAACCTGTGACTATGTGACTGTTTTGTCAGCTGTCACTGTTGTAGTTCTTTCTTATTAGCGTTGAATTGACAGCTTTGCATTTAGAAAAAAAATATTTATATATACTAAAAAGAGTTTGTTGCCACTCACTACTTACTTTATGCGCATCTTTATAGGAGGGCAGAAAATAATGCATACTTACATGCAACGTAAGTTGCTGAAAGGCTTTCATGTGATCCAGGCAAGATGCAAGATCATCAAAACTGATGTGTTCCCATGAAATCTTCCACAACCACACCCAATATGTTTTCTCAGAGAAAAAAACAAACCGCATGTCCAGCTGTAATCTGTGCTAATTTGAATAGGAATTAAGAGCATAAGAACCTGAGGTCTTGCCTAAAATCGGGTCCTGTGTGTGCTCCCGTGCATGTTAACTGTAGCCCTTCTGAATTCTCAATTGTAAACTCGTAATCTTTCGTGCTCCGTGGATCTGACCTGAATCCCGCTCTTCTTAATGGACTATGATCAATCCTACAGAGTGCCTGAACTCCACTGTAAAGCCAGGCAGCAGGTTGTGACAAGCACGGACCTGCAGACCGAACAGCGGTGTTGAGAGCCTGCTGTCTGCACTGTGTGTGTTTCAGAGGGCTCTCTGTTCCCTCTGTGCATCTGAATGCCCGTTATTAGGGGATGGAGTGCATGAGGCTCACTCCCGAAACTCATTTTTTGCTTTACTGTCTTCTGAAGTGTATTGCCAGTAGCTGTCAGTCTGCTCCCCCTGTTGTAACTTCTGGTCTTTTTGCAAAAATTGCAGCTACATTCTTCTGCATACAATGTTGTTTTAACTAAAACCCTCAAGTCTGCAAATATTTCTGGCAAGTAATTAGTGACAGTGGTATGTGATCTGTCCTATTTGTACTGCGTAGAATAGAGGTCTAAAAGTAACTTGCCCTTTTAGATGTTGCTAGTTACAAAATGGGTATGTTGAAGGTTTCAGAGTTGAAGCTGTAGCTTGAAATTAACAATTAAACACCACAAGCAAAAAGTAGGAACAGAGAAAGCTGAGCTGGTTCCATCACCAAGTTTGTAAACAGCAGTCGCTGAGATTACAACACACTTTCGTTCATCAGAAATCCGCCAACTCATCTTTCAACTTATTTGCAACAAATCTAGTTCTAAAACAAAAGGCTAAAACTGTCTGCACTATTTACAAAAGTTAGGCTACGACTCCTTTCAATACATTGGGTATCTCTGACTTGACAGTAATTCTTAACCTCTCCCCTGCCCAAGTATTATTTTAATCAGCTTGCAGTTGGTTTGTTTATTCCCGTTAACATTTCCAGTCGCAGAGGGCCTGGCCAGCAGTCGCCGCTCTGCAGAGCTGCAGTGTCTCACTGTTTCTGGCAATGGCGACTGCCTCTTCTTTTTTCCTCCTGCCCCCCCCGCCTCACCGGGCATTTCAGAGCAGCAGCCTTCACAATACATTAGCTTAATGCATTTTGAGCTCGACCAAACCTTCCGTTCCCACTCCTGCTGATACTTGTCTACTACTTGAAATCAGCATGCAGTGTAAATGATTTAGACATATGAATAAATAAATAAACCTCTGAATACCCATATCCTTGCAACAGCAAAACCAGATCAGATCTAATGTTTAGAACAGTATATTGCTACCAACGCTGATTTGGGGAGCAAATGGATTCATATTCATAGGATGCAGTGTCATGATTTAGGAAAGTGAAGGGTAACTCACTTGAGCATGTTAGTTTGATGGACATGTAGTCTCTGCCACAGTCCTTCTTATAGTGACAGCGCAGCCAGTTTAAGAGGCAGAGTCCGTCACCACACTGTAGTTCTTCTTTTTTACACGGCAGAATGCTCTGTTCATCTGAAAGGAGGAGAAACAATCGATGACTTGGTGGAACAAGCAACTCCTTCCCGAGCAACAAAGCCACATATCTACTGAACGTCAGTCTTCCTGCTCTGGAAGCCCTGGGCAGATGAAAAGAGTCTCTGCTCTTTGTCAGACGTGAAAAGGGGCTGAAACTCAAACAAGTATTTCCTATGCTGTTGTTGCTGATCATTTAAACAGTGTTCCAGACAGGTGAGGTCTAGGTGAGGCACACCAGAGAAATCACAAGGCACCGTGTCTGTGAGGCACCCAGCCTTCTGACTGACTGACGTGCTTTAACATCCAAAAGAAAACAATCCATCTTTGCCCCAGCTTAACACACAAAATGCACAAATGAGGGGAAAAAAAGAGATCTATTATCTTGCATAAACCTGAAGGACTGGATTAAGGGCTTCTTAGCTGTAAATATAACTCTCTCACAATCCCTCTCCAGTTTGACAATTAAGGGTAGGAACTCAGTCTGATAGAGTGGGGAAGGATTTTTTGAATAATCTCAATAAAGATTTGGGTAAATTTATGGAGACATAAACTCAGGTTTGGTTTGCAGAGACATTAAATCCTATATAGGAGGGTCTGCAGCTCTGCATGAAGCTGAATCTTTGACTGGCTCCTCAGTTGAAAGATTGAAGCCACTTTGAGGACTGCTGTTGATTCTCGGGGGCTGAGTAGAAAACTGAATCATCTCTGCCTAGAGGGGGGGGAAGAGTAATTTCATCTTGTCCTTTGATAGTGTGCTATGGTTCCTTTTATCGTTATGCGTACGCACATGCACGAACAGAAATTTCCTTCTCTCAAAGGAGAGATGATAGCAGCCTAAGCCCTGTAACTTGAGAAGAGCAGAGTCTCAGGCCCTGCTAATATTCACCTGTGTAAAACGCATTTGCACAAGAACTGGGAGTGCTGGAGGGAGTGTCGTCACTTGTTGTATCCGAACTGGATCACCCCAAATTTCTGAGGGTATGCCTGAGGAGAGAGTGGTCGCTGCAAAAGCAGTGCCAGCAAGCAGCAGGCGCTCAGCTTTCACTGGCCGCTCAAAATAGCTGCCTGGGGTGATGTTCGCAAACATTCGACCAGCAGCTGCATGATACACGATTTAAAAAGGAGTTGGGGAATCTCTATGCAAGGAAGAGTATGTCTTTTTTTTTTGACACATTAACTGCACAATACAAAGTATCCCATGGGATGCCAGTGACCAGCCATACCATCTAAAACACACTGAGCAAATAATTGAAAAAAGAACTTGTTAATGTAAATGTATTCCAGTTTGTTAGGTTAAAAATCTGTTAACGTACTATAAGGAACAAACACATTCATGGAGATCAGGAAGTCAGAAAATTATCCAGGAAAAGAGGGGAAAAAACCTCCCACATTATTCAAAGAAGGTTTGGGGTTGGTTTTTTTTTTTGGTTGGTTGGTTGGTTTGGTTTGGTTTTTTTTTTCACATTTCAACAGTAGTGCTATTGAAAGTTGTCTTGTTTTGATGGTAGATAAAAGGAAACTATTTTCTGACAAGTGTATCTGAATGCGCAAATGGATACGTGGACATCATTTAGTTGCATGGTTTTGTAGGGCCTCCCAGTAACGAAAAAGAGAAGTAAACAAGACAGAAAATAGTTCATTAATGACAAAATAAAAAGGTTTTAAGTTTGGCAAGGAAGACCTTTGCACAGACAGACTCTTTGGAAATCAGCTTTAAATTTCATTAGAGTACGAGAGCTGTATTCAAGTTATTTTATGTGACCCACCTAAAACATTCAAAATACAGGCAAATAAAAGCTCAAGCCCAACTTAAAAACCACTAGCTCTTGAAAGTAAAGGCACAGAGGGCTAGCGTGCAAATCAGTACCCAACAGAAGACGGGCAATTCTGCTACATCATGGTTTGGTTTGCTCTCTACTATTTTCAATTTGGAGCCTTTTTGTCATCCTTCGTAGCTGCAAAATCCTGCAGTTTGGAGTAATTGTTCATGATTTCCAATTCTCCACACAGCTGCTGCAGTGGAAGGTGTCAGTACCCCCAAATGCATTTATAAATAGCACCAGCATTGACAACATACTGTTATAGTAAATTTTAGATTGTACGTTTGTACCTGGCAGCTTTGCAATCTGGAGGCCAATAATCAGATCATATTGTTTTGTATGTTCAGAACATCTCGCAGTATGTTTCCCAAATGGCTGTCGTATTTCTGGGAAGCATCTTGGACAATTTGGGGGTAAAATGGCATAGGCATCCCAGCAATTAAAGTTGTGGGGATTCCTGTCTGGGATATTTTTTTTTTGTGTGGGTTTTTTGTTTGTTTGTTTGTTTGTTAAGAGTTGAAATATTATAGAAGTAGCAGTTAAGCAAGAATTAATTTGGTACCAAAAGCAGTGGTACCAGACATAGTCATTGTGTAGATGGCAACAACTTTTGTTAACTTTAGACTGGTTACACAGTCATTGCAAATATCGAAAAGGAATTCACCTGCAAGAAAGTGATGCAAAAGGAAAAAATAATACATTAGCAAGTTTATTAGAGTAATTGGTCCTGGTATGCACCTCACATATTTATAGCTACCATAAAGTCTGTTTAGTCCGTCATCTAGTTTGAAGTTGCCATAATTATTTCAAACCTTTTCGAACTTGCTCCAGTCTATACCCCTCCCTATCTTTCTTGTTCACTGTTCCAGTTTTCACCAGTTCAACACAATTCCCCTCTATGACTGGCTACGATTTCACCACTTTTTGGATGTGAGAAAGTTTTCTACAGTTCCTGCAACATAAAATTCCCGGTTTACTTTTCACCGCTTTACTGGCTCTACCTTGAAGGTCACTTAAAGATAAATGCCTCTTCCCTCTCATCCAGAAAGTAATACTGTGCTTTCTGTTTCTGGTAGTTGTTGTTGAACTGTGTAAGTCACTTTGGGATACAGTCTTGCTGAAAACGCTAGAAAACCACTATGATGTTTTATTATCTTCAGGGAGAACCATTAAGATTGTAAACTATAGGAAATTATGTGGGCAGATCCAATTTTTTTGGACTGAAAAGCAGTGGGGGACAATGATGGTTTAAAAAAAAAAAGGGCGTGCAAACCTATCCCATAAAGCTGCATTTCCCAGATGCAGCAAGAGCAAATTATGTCTTTTGTGAATCCAGATGATACCAATCTTCCATCTGTTCTCAAGGGGAGCTGCAAAATAACTGAAAAAACCATGAAGACTAAAAATATGTAAATGCTTTTTTGTGGAAGAAACCGAGGCACAGGCCTGTAGTCCTGCAGCAGGCAGGGACGGAGGTTGGCATCACATTCCGTGTGGTGCTGACGGAACAAAACCCAGCAATTCTTTTGAGACAGTTTCATTTGTGAGAAAACACATTACTTCCCAAGATGATGTTTCTATCTCAGTAGAGGCTAGCACAAAGTATTTTGTTTTTAAAGTACGTTTTACCCTGAGGTAAAACTGATTTGAAGACAGTTTTTACTACACGAGACAGGGAGCTAACAAAGTGTGTTTCGGAGAAGCCCTTCCCAGTTCTAAGCCCACCTGTTCCCAACCGGAGTGTGCCATGCAGTGGTGTGCTGATGGTTTTCAAGTGTTGTATTCTAAGTCAGTGTGCATTTGAATGAATTGATGAAGTGAAAATTTGTAATTTAAGAACATCAAAATGATCATATCCAGTTTAGGTTAAGGTGCAATATTATATAAATGTGATGCATAAAATCAGTCCACAAGTTGAAAAGTAACCTGCACCATTAAAATACACATAAGAGCTATTGTACGTTATCCAAATTTGTATTTTCCTGTGTTAGTAATGCCGCTTTTTTTTTTTATTCAAATGACCACTGAATGATATATCTGCTAACGTGGGTACGCGCTTCTCGCATCAGCCACTGAGTCTGATAGCGCCCTGATCATCCACCAGCAGGAACTATTCTCTGCAACGTAACCCTTTGCGCTATGTAAAAATCACAGTCCTCATTGGTGTCTGCAGCCTGGCCTTGAAACCTCTGCAGTCGGCTGCGGGAAGATGGTGCTGGTGAAGAAGGAGCCTCCAGTGACATAGAGATGAATTAACAACTCTTGAGCTTGGCAAGAGGATGAGAGAATGAACAACACATGGCACACGTTAGTTTGATGCTTAAGGCTCTGCTGTGCTTGTATGATTTAGATGAGCATGACACAGAAAACTGTGCAAAACACAATATAAGGAAGAGAGATTCTTCTCTCTCTGGTGACTTCTTGTGCCCCTCAGATCCTTAGTATTTTTGCACTGATGGCAACTAAAGAAATTTATAATAACCTTAAATTAGAGGACAGATACAAGATGTCATTTCTGTACTACTAAGATACCTTGATGATACATTTAGCCCTGCATTTTACCATGCTGTCCTTGATTGTATTTGGGAATTGTAGTTTTACATGTTAGAAAATCTGGGAAAAAGTTCTTATCTCTACCTCTATAGATGTTCCAGCACTCCTGAAGCATGATCTTATGCCTCCAACTTTGGGAAAATTTCCAATTTATGGCTTGCTTCATTCAGTAGAAACATTTTTTTTAAGCAGAAGCACAGAAATGTAGCTCTCAACATAGCTTTTTTTTCTTTTTTTCTTTTAGACTTCTCCCGGGTTTTTAGGGTTATAGGATCAAGTTGCAAAAGTACAGTTTCCACTCATGTCTCCATTTAGGATTGTGCTGTTCTAAAAGCAAAGTCTTTTCTAAAAGTGACTGTGTATGTGCAGAATCTTTGTTGGTGCTATTCTGATTTTGTGCTCTCCCTAAACATTGGGACAGTTTCTGATTGGGACTGATCCTAAGAAAAGTACTATACGGCACGTACCCCAGCGCACAATAGGATGAATATGTTTTAGCTGCTTTTTCAATCTGTTATTGAATGTCCCATATTCTTTCTAAAGGAACATCTGATTCCACAAATGTGTTCAGTGTGAGGAGTGTGATTATTAGTGTAGTTTAACGAACTCTTCAAACGATGCATAAAAGTCATGCCAGTTAGTGACTGTCTTGCTCCTCTTTGCGGTGTGTCAGTTCTCTCCTTAGCACCGCGTTCCAGGCCAAACAAGAAATCACGCTGGGTTCATGTTCCTCTCCTGATGTGTCTCTGAGGCAGAGGTATAATTACAACACCAAGCGGCTAGATATTGTTGGGCTACCTGCCAGCATGGCACCTGCAATAAACCAGGAGTCTTCATTTGCCATTCAGAACTTTTACTGTCTGTCCAAGTCTGCAGGGTTTTTACATTTGTTTGTTGAACAGGCAATGAGGATCGCATAGTAGGCTGCCTAATCCCTGCACCTCTAGAGGCAAGTTAAGATGACAACAAGGAAACATGCTTTACAAATTTCTAAAAACTCTGGTCTCTTCTGTTCTGCTTTGGGCTTTCTATGACCTGCTTTATTAAAACACTCTTGCACTTCTTGCCAGTTGTTTGGGCCAATGACTTGCTTGCATACTGTGTGCGTTTGGAGAGTGAAAATGGCCATTGTGTACCTCTGTAGTCTAACTTATAAGTGGGGAACATTTCGCCCAAAATATTAAACTCTGCTAATAAGAGGAGATGGTTAAGTGTGGCATAGAAGCAAAGTTCAATATGAGGTTGTCCTAGTAAGAACTAGTCTTCCAACTGGAACTAAATAGCTCACAATCGGTGGGGTCCTCTGCCATGTACTGTATTGTTCCCTCCCGCAGAGGATCTGGGATCTTTTTCGTAAAGCTCATCTCTTTAAGATCCTGAGTTCTTGCTGTGGAAATCCCTGATTTAACCCATTCTGCAAGTTGGGGCCTGTTCTCAATGTTTAAAAATTGGAAGCAGCCTATTAAATGATTTAGAGTGACTCAGCTGTTCTATGGACTGAAGTGTTAAACTTTCTGATGTAAAATATGTCATTTCTGTGTATCTTTTGGGCTCCCCAGTGGAAGGGAGATGCACCTGTATTTGTGATCTAACTAGAAGAACATTTCAGGCCAGCTGTAGTTACTTTTCTGTCCTAAATTAGCGGTAACTGAAAGCTGAGGCTAAGCGCAACTTCAGAATATTTCTGTCAGGTCTAAGCGTGATGGACAACAGGTTGTCTGTGGACAATTAACTCAGCTACATAAAATAAGCATATGAAAAAGTAAAAGCAGAATAAATGTTCCAGAAATCATCTTGCAGCAAGTCTGTTCCTTCAACCCCAAGAATCCTGTAAAAATTTTGCAGCTAATTCAAAATAAAGCTAGGATGCTGAAAACCTGCAAAGATCTGATGGCTACAGAGCTGCTTCTCTTAAACCATGAAACTAAACAAGATTAATTGCCAACAGGAGAGATTCAACAGTAAAAAAAAAATTAAAAACTGAACGTATTCACTATTTCTTTTCATAATGCTTCTAATGAAGAAAGAAAACAATTGCTTAAAGAAAAATCCTCATTTTAATGATAGAAGTAAAGGGATTAACATGCCTGCAACTAAAAACAGCAATTAAAAGATAAGAAACTTAGAACTAAAGAGGCCAAAAAACCAAAGTGTCATAGAAGCACTGTTTGCATTAAGAATAGCCAGTGATGAAGTGGCTTTGGCTGCAGTGTCCTTCGGTGAATTATCTTCACATGGGTCCTTGAAGACTGTAGGTGTCTCTGTGTCATATAATACTATTTTTTTAAAAAAAGTCAGGTATTTCAGGAAGTTCTAGCGAGATACGTATTAAGTCTTGGAGCTAAAATCACTGTTTGCATAAATGCTGTGAAAGCCAACTGAATTGCTTGCTTCTGCCAGCTCTGAATTTGAGGCCAAATTTTCAAAGCATCTGAGGATAGAGTCTCAAAGTAGGCTTTACAAAAGCTTATAATCAATTAGCTGTCCACCTCTCCTTGAAAGATGCTCGGTGTAAAGGCGTCTGGGCTTCTGCTGCATTTTTAGGTGCTTGAACATACAGCTCAAATACAATCATTGCATAATAATGAAATGTGAGACTGCAGGAGTTAATAGCGCTCAGCACCTCTAAAACATACCCACCTTCCCCCCCCTTACTCTTCTCTGAGAGGTTTCTCGGTATGGCTCCTAGTACCGCTTTGATGAGATCCCCTTCAAAAACCAAGGACACATTTCTATTTCGATAGAGCAGGGCTGGACTCTAAGCTGTATTTTTGCATAGTAGTTGCATAGGAATGAATTCTAATCTATTACTCTCTCCACTGGAAAAAAAAAAACAAATCAGGAATGGGAGGTAGGAGTTGGGAGAAGCTGCCGAAACTAAAGCATTAAGTCAGCAGTTACAGTGGAAATGAACGATTTGGAGTTGTCAGGCTACATCCTCGTAAACGAGGATGAGAAATTGTCAGGCTTGGAGAGAAATTGCTACCTTCCTAGCGCAGATTCCAGTCTAATAAATGAAAAGGTGAAAAAATCATTCTTGATGTAATGGATGGTTTCAAGCCATCATAAAATAAATTGATGGCAGAAAGATACTGAGCAGGATATGACTTATTAAGGGAGAAGAACAAAGAATTCTGAGGTGTGGTTCTGGAGGCATGTGAACATCCTTCCCTTCACAGTTGGAGTCATTAAAGCCTGCAGTGCAATGTGGAAAACTGTAGAGAGATATGGGGTATGCCTTTATGGAGAGGGAGATGGGAGCCTCTTTGGTGCCTTCAGAAAGCATCCACGCTTTGAGAAAAAAAATCAGTGAAGGAAAATAAAGAGCAGAGTATTCCGGGTATTAAATTTTGCTGTGCACTTAGAGAAGGAGGGCAACCACAGCGTGCGTTTCCCTCCCTGCCCGGCATCATGCACCTACACGGTTTCTGACATTCTCTGTTAAAGAAGAGTAATGGGTGGTAGATGTTGGGGCTTTGATCACTGATGCTTCTCAAGGCATCCCACAAGTGCAAGGGAATATACTGCTGTGGGGTGTGGATCCGTCAGTCTGTCTCTTCAACTTCCCGCCATAACGTACTCTCTGCAGGACACCAGCTGACAGCAAAGCTGTCGCACATGGGCTTGAAGCACTGTCTTGTCTTTCTGTATGTCTCAAATCAGGTGCAGCCAATAGAACCACTGTAAGATACTCACGCAGACCCAAAATCAACCAGTTTCTTCACCTGTTTGAACTGAGGCCCTGGGCTCCACCTCTGCACGTGAATGTGAAGTTAAGTTCATTGAGAATGGCCTCCAGACAACCGTTCAACTGGCCCAGTCTGGAGACTGTTCTGGGAAAAATACAGCATTTGCCATCAAGGACAAGAGCGACAGTCTCCCTGGTCTGCAGCAGCAGAGAGGGCCTTTTATTCTTGCCGTGTACAGAAAGATCTCCTTGTTTACGAGCAGAAGTTTATTCAACCTTCCACCGTCGTCCTGGGGTCTCAGAGCAGAGCTAGCAGTGCTGTAGTCGGTGAGCGCACCGCTGGCAGCCAGCCGTGCTGCTACTGCGCGCAAGCCGAATGCGAGGGGACAGCATCCAGCGCGGCTACTCACGGGCCTGCTGGCTTCAGGATTGGGATTTTCTGCACTTTCCCTTTGTAGCAAGTACCTCCCTGTGCCTGGCTTAGGTGGGTTTTGGTGCAGAAAGAGGAGAGCCACAGGATGAATGCTTTTGTTCCTTCTTGATTTTGTGAGAGGATTCTGCTTAGTAAGAGTAAGTTTGTAAGATCTATAAAGGTTATTTTACAGGGATCTTAATGCTGGATTTTAAAATGCTGTCTGCATATTTTATATTTTGTTTTCCCCGATTCATGCATCCAAGTGAACATTTTGCGTATTTCTGGCCATTCCTTCTGCTCTTAGATGTAACAGCAGAGATGTAGTTCAGTATGGTTATCCTAAAGATTTACTAATATTTAAATACATAACTATATAGTCACTCAATAGTGGTAAAATAACTATCTTTTTATAATAGCTGATATGTATTGGCAATCCAGATAATTGATTGAAAAATTAGTGGATTTGTTTGTTTTTACCTGTGCTTACAATCCGTTTCTTTAGCGATGAATCTCGGAACTGGAGGGGAGGAGCTGAAGGAGGCAGCGGCATGCAGGAGGGGAAGGCAGTCTGGGGACAACTTTTATCTGCCTTTTTGCTTCTCTGACAGTTTTGGGCCCCCTTCATTTAAGTATTAGAAACAGTGGCTGCTGATTAATAATGATTTATACTCATTTTCATCAGTATTTTCTAGAGATAATTTTGACTTTTTACTTTAAAAAACCCAAACAAACGTACCTCACCAAAAGCTAAAAACGCTTTGCAAAGACAATCCAATGTTTCTCTCAGAAAGAAACATCTAAAGCAACAAAGCAAATTTTATTTCCAATCAGAAAGTTCCACTAAATGCTGAAACTATCAACCCGCCTAGGTACCGTGCGGTTGAAGTTGCATAGCTCCGTTCCTGGGTATGAGCTAGCCTGGACGTTGCCTATGTGCCTTTATCCCTTTGTCCTATACAAGAGCAGTATTCCTGAGGCACAGCTGCCTCGGTACGAGAAGAGCTGCAGTCCTGCTCCTGGGCCTTTGTGCTTGCTTAGGAAATTCAGCGTGGGGAGAGTGAACGGGTCTAGTACCTGGCATACGTGAATTCTCTACAGCTGAAGAATCCACTATGTAGTCTCCTTCCTGTAGTACATAGCACCAGCCTGGGATAATCACAGAAGGGTTTGGGTTGGAAGGGACCTTAAAGACCATCTCGTTCCACCCCCCTGCCCTGGGCAGGGCCACCTCCCCCCAGCCCAGGTTGCTCC
>VZSZ01001507.1:452056-472894 GCA_013398815.1 Ibidorhyncha struthersii
TCCCCGCCCTCTGCGGTCCCCGGGGAAGGGGAGGGACGCGTTCGGGCCGCCGCGGGGATTTGGTGCTGGGCTAAGGAGCCGCAGGCGGGTAACGGCTCCGGAAAGGCGAGAGCAGCCCCGCACTCGGGCTGCGAGGGAGGGAGGGATGGAGGGATGGAGGGAGGGAGGAGGGGACTGCCTGGGAATAAACCCGCGGGGATGGACGGGATTATCGGAGCAGCGCCGGGGAGATAATGCGCTGCGGCTGGATGGGGGCCAGGAGGGGAATGTAGTCCGAATAAGACCTAAAACCACTTTACAACAGTCAGATCTGCTGGTTACCAGGGATCTTGGAAGCATTTCTCATTGGGAATGATAAATGCTGTAGTGCTAGAGACAGAGAAAATAGGGTTGCAGTGGGTACTAAAGCGTGGCATAGAATCACAGAATGGTTTGGGTTGGAAGGGACCTTAAAGATTATGCAGTTCCAGGCCCCCTGCCCTGGGCAGGGACACCTCCCGCCAGATGAGGTTGCTCCAAGCCCCGTCCAGCCTGGTCTTGAACACCCCCAGGGATGGGGCAGCCAGAGGGACCTGGGCAGGCTGGAGAGGTGGGCCCATGCCAGCCTCATGAAGTTCAACAAGGCCAAGTGCAAGGTCCTACTTTTGGGTTGGGGCAATCCCAAACACAAATACAGGCTGGGCAGAGAATGAGCAGCCCTGAGGAGAAGGACCTGGGGATACTGATTGATGAGAAACTCAACATGAGCGTGCGATCGCAGCCCAGAAGGCCAACCGTATCCTGGGCTGCATCAGAAGCAGCGTGGCCAGCAGGGCGAGGGAGGGGAATCTGCCCCTCTGCTCCACTCTGGGGAGACCCCACCGGGAGTACTGCCTCCAGCTCTGGAGCCCCCAACATAGGAAAGACATGGACCTGTTGGAGCGGGGCTAGAGGAGGCCACAAAGATGCTGCGAGGGCTGGAGCCCCTCTGCTGGGAGGACAGGCTGGGAGAGTCGGGGGCGTTCAGCCTGGAGAAGAGAAGGCTCCGGGGAGAGCTTAGAGCCCCTTCCAGTCCCTCAAGGGGCTCCAGGAGAGCTGGGGAGGGACTTTTTACAAGGGCATAGAGTGACAGGACAAGGGGGAATGGCTTTAAACTGGAAGAGGGGAGATTTAGATGAGATATTAGGAAGAAATTCTTCACCCTGAGGGTGGTGAGGCAGTGTCCCAGGTTGCCCCGAGAAGCTGTGGCTGCCCCATCCCTGGAGGTGCTCAAGGCCAGGTTGGACGGGGCTTGGAGCAACCTGGGCTGGGGGGAGGTGGCCCTGCCCAGGGCAGGGGGGTTGGAGCAAGGGCATGGTCCCTTCCAACATAAACCATTCCATGCTTCTATGATCCACAGCTTCTCCGGGCAACCTGTTCAGAGTTGTGATGACGACTGAGGTGGATGTAAAGCTTGTGAACTGTCTGGTCTTTCTGTAAAAAGTTTCCTGCTGTCTTTGATCACCTTTCTTTTTTTTTTTTTATTTTTAAATCCAGGCAATCAGTAAGTGAGTCTAAGGCAGCTGGAATGAAGGTTTACTGGAAATTCACAAGTACATTTCATTATGGCTTTCTCCATAACTATAGTACCTTGGTTCTTAATTAACACATCCCTTCCCTAAAACCTCTCAAAACGCTGCTGCAAAAGTTATTTTGTGATTAATTTCTTCAACCCCTCAGAATATTTGACTCCTTGAAAGACTCCTTCTCTGACATTTGAATAAATGGAAACTGTATAGCATCATTTTAGGGGTTATGGCCTGAAGGTTTGAATCTATACACGCACCAGAAAAGCTGATGTTCTGGGTGTTGTTTTTCTGGGTATGTGCTCCCTTGGCCTTATTGTGCCTGTGAAGAGTCGTGTACACATGTAACGCTGTACCTGAGGATATTAAAATATTTTCTCCACTTTAAATTTCAGGAATTTCTAATGCTTAGCGCTTTTGCAACTTTTGGTGATGGCATCTTTCCCAAATGGCACCTTACGCTTAGCCATAGTATCAGTATTAACTTTAATCCTGACAGACTTGGAGTCTCTTGTGTGACTGAAAAATCTACGCTTAGACTGTTACATCAGCTGACAAACTGGAAAATATGGAGGCCTTAGGAACTGACTTTGAAGGCAGGGGAATTGCTTAGTGTTTGGTAATGCTGAAAAAAATCCCTGTCTCAACCTGGCTTTAGACCCCGTTCTGTGACAGTCTTGTCCTGTATCTCCAGGAGGTATTGCAGCTACTTCTGAGACAGAACATTTGTTTCTGGGTCAGACAATACAACGTACAAAAAGCCTGCAGAAGCATCATCACGGTTAGCAATAATTTTCTTGGTACTTAGCAGTACTCAGCGTGCTTATCTTGAATCTGCTTAAATCTTGTATGTTTTACTCACCCCACTGAGCTCCAAATCTGCATCACATGCGTATGGAGGTAGGGCAGTTTTTTAACCTTTTATTGTGTGTGTTCTTCAGCTTTTAGGGGTTCCTGTTTTTCTTATTCAGTTGTGCACCTGAATGAAACCTGGATGTGTTGGGGAACTCAGGCTAGACTGTCATTTGCACACTCAGCGCAGTACCTCAGCAGTGATGTGTTGTGTCAGGGTGATACTATGGATAGTTTACAAAGGTATTTGGTTATTTTTGTTGCATCTCCTTTTCTGTTTCGGTAACATAGATTTGTATTAAAGAAGATTTCCCATAAATAAATGATTTATTACATAGGAGATTGTGGACTGTATTTGGGAGAGCTGGAACAAAGATAAAAAATATTCAGAATTTGTGCTGCTCATATCTATTTATGTGGGTTAGCTCCTCTTTCTCCTAACATCGCAGAACATGGAGGACCAAAGCAGTGTCTGTCTCTGCTGCGTTGTGGCCTGTGTGTCTAGTCTGAATGCTGTTACTTTCTCAAGAAAGTTTTTTCCCAGCCTTTAGAAACAGGGAGTGTGACTGACTAGGAGCTGAAGGACATTTAGGTACGGTTCGGAGTGGCATTCCTTATGGATGGATCTGTACAAAGTTGCCGTCCTCAGCGGGTGTTTCCCCATTTACTGATCAGGGGAAATCAGTGAGAAACTCTTGCTGGAGACAGATAATTTTATTCTTGGATGATTTTACATTTTCTTCAATCTGGGGACTTCATTATAGAACCGTACCGCTAGCGCAGCCTGCTGAAGTGACAGACCTCCTCCACTCAGCTTACCATCTCCTGGGGTTTCGCTTGAGGTTCCTGGAGCTCAGTGCTGAACTGATGCCTAAGTGTGGTAGCTGCTATGCTACCCGCGTGGACTTCTTGCGACAGCCAATTTTTGTAAGGCAAAATAAATTTGATTGCTATAATGAGATCTCTTTTTGACTGAGAATTTTTATGTATTAGTAATGAGACGTTTGGGGGATAGTGTTCATTACATCTTTTTTTTTTATGGAAAAGGTGGTAATGAAATAAATGTCAGTTGGATTATACAATTAGTCTTAGATAAAATGCCTCAGGATGAGCAGAATTGATTAATAGTTGTTTATGGGAACAGGAAAGTCTTTTCTGTGTAGAAAATTTTGTGCCCTGTCGGTGGTAATACCATTGATCTAGTAGCAGCGAGATTTCATCAGCGCTCCTGCCGTAGGAGTCTCATCACCAAATGCGTGCAGATATATTTGCCTTCACGTCACTTGGCCAGGCCCTACGCCAGCTCAGCTAGCCTTGCGCCGGTGCCAGGCCAGCAGTGCCAGGACACTGGGCATCCCCAGCTTTGCTGGGCGAGCCAGTGCACCAGGCCCGGGGCTAAGGTCGGACCTTGCTGGGAGTTTCCACGGTGGGGTGGACCAGGCTGAATAAATCTGTGCTTGCTGCTGAAATCAAAAGAGGTCAGGAAAAGAGGGACTGGAACTGGATAGGAAGCAGCATCTCATGATTTCACAGCTCACTGTGTTCTGACATGTAATAAAAAGAATCCTTTGAAGGAAAATTTTTCAAATTATTTGCTTTTGAAAAAAAACCCAGATGTTCATTCTGCTTTCTCAAAAGTGTACTTAAAATACAAGAAAAGTGCCATTTTTGCATGTCTTAATGCCCAAGTTTATTTTCACCTTAATTTCTGTGAAAAGCCTCAGAATTTTTGAAAGTGTTTTTCAGATATTTGTAACATCATTTTCTGTTAAAGAATTGATATTTGTAGGCATAAATTTGTGCACTAATTAGTTTTTACTGTCCTTGCTCCCATCATTCAGTTGAAGACCTTTCCCATTGATCTCACAGCGCTGTGGAACAGCGTAGGTTGGAAGGGCCTCCTGGAGGTCTCCTCGTTCATCCTCTGACTGAAAGCAGATTCTGTTAGAGGAGGTTGTCCCAAGCCTTGTCCAGTTGAGTCATGGATATCTCCCAAGGTGGGAAACTCAAATCTCTCTGGCCCTGATAACTATCCTCAGGGTGAAATTTTTTTCCTTATATCTAATCCGTGTTGTCTGTGTAACACGTGTCCATTGCCTCTTAATCATTCTATCTTCGGAGACAGTGCGTCTCCATCTTATCATAAGCAGGGGGTTGGAACTAGATGAACTTTAAGGTCCCTTCCAACATAAACCATTCTG
Organism: Ibidorhyncha struthersii; assembly: GCA_013398815.1. Taxonomy (NCBI): domain Eukaryota; kingdom Metazoa; phylum Chordata; class Aves; order Charadriiformes; family Charadriidae; genus Ibidorhyncha; species Ibidorhyncha struthersii. The sequence goes on from VZSZ01001507.1 coordinate 456,654, forward strand.
TGATTCTGTGATGGAATGGTTTGTGTTGGAAGGTACCTTAAAGACCCCTGCCCTGTGCAGGGACACCTTCCATTAGACCAGGCTGTTCAAAGCCCCATCCAACCTGGCCTTGAACACCTCCAGGGATGGGGCATCCGAAACTTCTCTGGGAAGTTCTGTGTATCTTCTCTATACTCTCCTGATGTGTAGCTGAAGGCAGCAATGGGATCCTCCCAAGCCTTCTCCAGGTTGAAAAATCCAACGTGCTCAGTCTCTCCTTGTACAGAGGCACTCCAGTCCCCTAATTGTCTTGGTTACCCTCCGCTGGGCTCGCTCCAGGGCATCCATGTCTGTCTGGTACTGGGGAGCCCAAAGGTGCCCATAATGCTCCAGATGTGCTCTCTCAGGTGCTGGGTTGAGGAGAATAATCACTCCAGTAGAAGAAGGCAGGAATCCAGACAGGTACTTTTTGCATGTCACTTTTCTTAAGGGATTGTTTTGATTCAGCTCCAATTTCTTATTCTCACAGGAGAGGCACGTTGTGTTTGTATTGGAACCCGCTTAGGTGACCTGAGCCCCTCCTGAAGAGTGCTTTGGAAAGTCTTTTTTCTGTTAAATCACCAGTTTCACACTGAGCTAATTTCCAGAAGTAAAGACCCTTTTAAATTTCAGTATAATGACTATAAGCAATACGTATTTTTGATGTTGTTGTTGCAGTATGTATTGTTTGATGACAAGTACTCTGTCTACAATTGGTGAGCCTGCTTGCTGCGGAATTTTAATGGGAGAGGAGCAGTTCTGGCTGATTTTGGGTTCAAGGCACCTCCTATTTGCCTTACACAAGAGATCGTTTCACCGCCTGTGGAGCTGCTTGCGTGAGAGTAGAGAGTAGGATTAGCTGGACGTGGGCAAGGATTTTACTTTATTTCAGATAGAGTCTGAGATACTGCATGCATATTGTAGTTTGGATTTTAGCACAACTGCTGTGTAATTCCCTTTGTTCAGGCCAGTCTGCATGTGATACTTTTGCATTTCTTGTACCAGTGGCCACATTTTACTTTCCTCATTTTCACTGGGTTTTTTTTTTTTCATTTTTATGCTGTCTTTCAAGCAGGGGTAATAGGAAGCAATTAAATCAGTTATGGTTTTGAAATCTGTTGTGAGTGGAATTCCTGAAGGGTTAGGATGGGTGGTTAGATTTTTAAATTCATTTGTTTATTTAATATTCGCTAAATCACATTTCTAAGAAATCTTAGGGTAAAGATAGTTTTCAGGCCAGCAATTTTCAAGCAATGGATTTGAATATGATCAAAGTAAAATGAATTCCCAGCAAGATCCTAAAGATTTTTTGAGTTCAGACACATTGTAGAACTACTAACAAAAGGAAATTCCTCTCTGGTAAAAGCTATTTTAATGAAAAGGGTGGAAACTCAAATATATAAAGTTACCGTGTAGCATTTTTCAGTTTGCATTTATAGGACAGGTAAATTTATTTTGAAAAATATTTTCTGGAGGTTTAAATCAAGTGATTTAGTTCTTTAGGCATAAAATCTGTCAGGAGGAAAAATAATGTTAAATTATTAATACAGATGAAATATCTCAATAAAAAATATTTTACAGCAGCACCAAGGCCCAAAGGCAGAAGTCATGCTCTTACATGCCATGTAAATAAATGAGGTCTAGAATGAAGAGGCTCTTCATTCTGTTTCTATGGTTGCTATGTCAGGAAAGTATTCTGTAGGAATTTTATGTCATGCCCAAATTCTCAGAGGCTATTTTTCTGATTTTTAAAGCTACCAACTGTCTTTTTTCTGTGGAACAAAAGCTGCTCTTAGGCTTTGGAATGGGGCCAGATTTAGTTTCTTATTTATTCACCTGCATGCAAACTTTTGAGGAAGATGGTGAATTATTCTGTCGTTGCCTTCTGTACATATATATTTTTTTTTTAATATGTATGTACGTGCTAGGAAATAATTTGGTCCAAGATTGTTATTGAAAAGCCAATAAGATTTCCCCTAACAGTCTGCCTGTGATTTCAATCTTCCTGATGCCAACTGAGTTAATGTTTAAGGATGTAGAATGGAAAATTTGATCTCAGTGTTCTTTTCCCTCTCATTCTGTGACTCCTTAATTAAATTTGTAGTTAATTACGCAATTTATTTTGTGTCGACCTTTCAAGGACCTTAAAGCATCTGACAGTGAATGCAGAGTCTCAGTGTTTATTTCCATGAGTCCTTGGATGAATTTATCATAAATTCTAATGCTACTTTTGGAATTAAAGATGGCCAATGGATTACTAACAAAGAATAATGTATGTATCCCTGGAGATACATAACTATCAATATTCACAAATATATCAAAAGAAATACTGAATTATGTCATACACAGCATTTAAAATTAGGTAACACCACTGCCACCAGTAATAATACTAATTCTGCATGTCAGAATACTACAAAACATTTTATGTTGTAGGGCCACTCTTTGACATAGGTGTTGCGCTCGGTGCTAACGATCCTGCGTTTAGATGATCAGATCCAGGTGTAGTCCCATAGAACACTGATCCCTGTTCCTGAGGCGAGGGGTATCTCTGGTCTCGGGGGGCTCCGTGCTGGAGAGCTGGTTCCTCGCCAGGGACCCTGCGCCCTGGGCAGGCAGCACTCGGCTCAGGCGCAGCGCCCCGCTGGTGAGCCTCAGGTGGCATGGGCAAGGGGCAAAGAGAAGTGACGGCAAAGAAAGCTTCATGCTACAAACTGGTCTCGACTATTTAAGAGATTGTTGGTCAGTGTAACCCTTGTGGAGGTTAGGAGTTTTATGATTTATTTCTCCTTTTATCCAGATGGGCACTAAAGTAAAGTATTTGGCATTTACTATCCACGAAAGTACAATATTTGTCATTTACTATCAGTAATCTTTTTAAAAGAGGCTTTTGATAGAGAGCTCTTGGGGGGTAAAGGGATACCCTACAGTATTATTATTGTAGGCAAGCATATGAATGTAGCAATGTTAACCTAAAAGAAAAGTACAAATGAGAAAAAGCCAGTATGGCAGCAAAAGAAAAAATATATGTGATCCAAAATTGATGTTATCTTTCTGAAACTGTTGTGTACTAGCAAGAAATACTTAGTGCGCCTCGCTGAAGTACAAAGCCTGTAATTCATTGTCGTTTGTTTTTTACCAATGAATACACAAACCAGTATCTCTACATTTTATTACTGTTGTATTTTTTGAAGTGTTTGTGAATCTGTAGGATCTCTGGAAGATGGTAAAAAATTTATAGATACACAAAGGCTCAAAGTTCCTCACTGGAACTGTGAATGTTTTTCGTAACAGTAAGGAAGAGATGCAGACTGGAGATCAACCCGCTTGGGCCGTGCCCTCAGGCCCACGAAACCCTTGTGCAGCTCAAACCCAGTGTCGCTGGCGTTGTGCATGCAGAAGTGGGGCTCCAGTAAGGCCCTGGCCGTGATGCTCGGGCTTATGTGAAGGTGAGGCTGCTGCCTGAGAGGAATTGCTGTGAGACACAGAAACCAGGGACAGAAAAGAACTTGCACAGAGGGTGATTCAAATGCAGCCAGATTTTATATGAACCGGATTAAAAAAAAATATATCCGTGAGCTCCAGGGCGTGTTTCTCCCTGTATCCCGATAGACTGGCTCCACTTACGAAGCGAGACGTATTTTTTCATAAACTATCAATGGTTAAAGTAAGGATGTAACATATTCTCTTGTTTAATAGCTCTAACCTGTGGAAATAAATGTGCAGTAGGATAAGCAAACTGGCGATTAATTTAAAACCTCAAGAGCAGAGAAGTTCAGTTGCTAGGAAAGAGAAGCACGGTGAGAAATGATTTGGAGAGGTGGGAAACCAGGGCAGCTAAGTGGCTTATGCAATTCCTTTGCAGAGAAAGGTAAGGCGGGCTGCGGGACAAAAGGAACAGAGCAGAGCAAAGAAAAAGGAATGGACCCCAAGGGTTTTACAATACAGAAAGATTGTACTGGGGTTTAGGATAAAACTTTGACAGCTTGGGCATGGTGTTTAATGCAGTGGAAAGAGCAAACAGCAGTGTGGCACAAACGAGTAAAAAGATAGCAAAAAGAAATCGGGTGACCTGGGTTGCTCCAGCACTTGAAAGGTTGTTGAGTGAGACCACATTTAAGAGATCAGCTGCATCAATTTCTAGTCAGCCTTTGTGTATCCTTTTGACAAAACAAGATATTCTCAAAATGGTGGCTAAAACGATAAAGGAGCAGTTGTGAATGAGCGCTCTAGGGTATAGGTGAGCAAAAGCCAGTACAGCTGATGAGGGAAATTATGATTAAGTACCAGTGGAGAAAACAGAAAGGAATTGAAGGGGAAGGAAACCCGGGGCTGCTTGAGTTAGTGACTTGTAATCATGAAGGACACTTTTGCGTTCCTTAAGACTTAAAAGGACAATTGGCTTTTATCGAAAGCCCGACAGAAGAAATGAAATGGTACGAACATACGCACCCGAGTTGTGTCGCTGCCACACTTGCTCTCGTTACTTCACATTACAAGCTGGACAGATGAGCATGGCTTTGTTAGTAATCTGAATTTGCTTCAAGTTTAACTGCAAACGTACTGACTGTCAAACAGAGGCCAAAGCAAGCAAAGGGCAAGTAGGCTTTATTGGTTTTTCTTTGGTTTGGATTTTTTTTATTTTATTATTAGTGTGAAAATTGACTTTTTTTTTTTTTTTTAATTCCAGTATATGTTTTGTACTTTATTACGTGGAATGGGTTAGTATTTTAGGCACTCCTTTATTCAGATTGTTGAAAGTTCTTCTCAGTAACTAGCTGTTGTTGAAGTATACACATGAACATAGTGTGCAGATTCTGACCTTAGTGTCAATTAGCTCCAGTCCTGCTTTGTTTCAGAGGTCTAACAGAAAAACAGGTCCCAAGGTAGCCCAGGTCTACAAGGTGAGCATCTGGTGAATCCTGTAAATGAAGCATTCAGTTTACCCTAATACGCTTCAGAATTGATCCTTGTCATGATTTGTTAAAAGATTACTTCATTTCTGGGATTTTTGGCTACATAAATCTTTTTTTCCTCTATGATCCAGCAGTTAGCTTTTCAGACCTGCTACACAGCAATGTAAGCAAGTGCACTAGGAAAAAAAAGCTGTTGTCCCAGATGCCTGTATTTTATCTTTCAGGTCATCCAGCGTCAGAAACAAGGCTGTGGTCCAGGGCTGACATGACTGGGAGCATAAGGCACCAGTAATAGGGCATTTACTCATGCATTCCTGTTCCGTAGTGTGAAGTTGATTCCAATGCCTTACCTGGATCTCTTCCCAACAGATGAAGCTTGGCTGTGAGGAAAAGTAACGAGGGCACATCCTACATCCTCTCCTTCATTTTAGGTTTTTCACTACCACTAACAGTACTTTAGCTATTGTATATCTAAAAGGCCTTTGGTCTTGGGAGCGTAAGGATGGTTGCCTTGGTAGAACAAAAAATGGTCCGACACTGACGATGTGAGAGATGTGGACAGAAATTCTGTCCCTTCTGTTTTCTCTCCCCGTTGCCTCCCCTGGCATTTCCCCAGGCGGTGCTCCGGCAGGGGCTCAGCTGCACGGCTGAGCGCAGGCGTGGGAGGGATGTCTTCAGCCAGTGTCCCCTGCCAGCACCCTTGTCTTTGGTTACCTGGGGTTAAGAATATGAGCAGACAGAGGGAGCAAAACTAAATAAAATCATAGCACAAAGTGCTGATTTCCAAGCTAATCAAAACCTACCTCACAGTATTCCCTGCCTGTGCCAAAAAAACACTCCAGAGCCCATTTTATTATTTCTGAGAGTAAATCGCCTTTGCTCAACCTGTCATTACAAAGGAGAAGGACTCAACCTGTGATGCCTTCTGCTTCAGTGCCTGTGTGAGACACTAAATCAGTCTGAAACCCAGTTGTTCTTTAAAAAAAAAACCCAACACAATTATTCAGTCTTTGGCATGTATCAAGAAGGTCGAGTCTGTCTTGTTCTGGGGCACTTGGATTGTTGATACCACCCAAGTAAGTGTAAGGGGTTTTGTAGTGACGCACCAAGAACTACTGCATTTTACCAAATTAGGTTCCAAAAGTTAAGCTAGTGTGATCATCTATGCATCGTCTGTTGATTATTTCTTTGTATCCCTGTTCACTACGGATAATGCGAAACTCCAGGATCAACTGCTGTTCGAAGTTGGGCTTGTAACATACTGTGGCAGTATGCAGGGGAAATCAACGACGAGAATGTCAACAGTAAACTGATTTTGGGGCCATCTGCTGTACTTTAGCTGCAACTGCCACTGTGTGGTGAGTGAACAAAGATCGAGTTTAGCTGGTGCACAGGGAAATGTAAAACCTGTTGTCTTCAGAAGTTATTTATGCAGTGGTAGACTTTGGTATTTTCTACGTAATAAATTCATTGCATGACAATCTTCTAAGTAATATCTATGGCCGAAATGAAAGTAACACATTTATTTTGGTACTAAAGTAGGAGTCAAGACCAAAACCAAATAGCTATTTAATCTTACCATTGAAAAGATTTATTTATTTTTATATATGTGTATATGTAAAAAATAATTATTCTATATGATCTCTACTACCAGATTTTGAGATAATTGCTGTGGAGCAATTGTAGCAGATTCTGTCACCAGAAAGATTGATTGTAAACTCCCAAGGTTTAAGAAGGAAAAGGAACACGTGGATTTTTAAGTTCCAGGTGCATTTGCTGTCCTGACAAGGAAAATGCTTTTCTTGTCTTGTAAATACAACAAACATTAATAACCAAGAAGGAATAAATCCAGAGAGTGCAATGTCAATTTATCTAGCCAGTTTCCAGTGACCACACTTTAAAATGGACGAACGTGTCTCCACTCTGCTCTGAAATGTCATATTAAATTGACAAAGATATTCCCATGATAACTGTCCAGAAAATAGCTGGTATCACCACTCTAACTGCTGCATTTTGTTGATTTACTGTTATTTTGGCAACATGAAAGCCAGTGCCATCTGACACACATGTGCATCTGGCAGGGAAAATGCTGATAAAAAATTCAGTGATGGGGCTTGATATTCAGGTCAGAATGAAAAAAAACTACCTGTGAATATATAGAGAGACTGTCTCTGGGAAAGAAGAAAGGTATGAAGAGAGTTGGTGCATGCTATAAAAAGATAGGAAGCCCTTGTTTATGTTTTGTAGACGTTGAGATAACATTCCTTGCAGTGTGAGAGCAGAGTGACCATAGTTGTTGTTCCCTCTTCTTGTGCATCCACCTGAGAAGCACGCCTGTGGACCACAACACGCTTGTTGCCCAGAGTCCAGTGGGGAAACCTGCTCGAATTGTAGCGTCGGGGAGACTGTGGTGTTGGTGGAGCCTGGAGGCCCTCGTTTCCCTGAATACTGCCAGTTCTTTGGGATTTAGTTCAAGCCCCAGGTGAAGTGGGGAGAGCACAGCCTGAACACAGTGAAATTCCCGTGTATTGGTGAGTGCTTCTCGGGGAGCAGATACCCCCTGCTCCAGTAAATCTTCAAAAAGCGTATGCACGTTGGCTGTGAAGCTACTAGACTGTATTATCAAAACAATACATTTAATGTATGAAATGATCACATATTCCATAAAAAGCACTAGGGAAATGCATTATTTAACACAGTGGCTCATGATGGTGTTCAGTCTGGAGCTAAATACTGCTTCAGTTGTAATTATATATGTGCTTCACCGGTGGGGCTCCCCTAAATGGATTTCAAAGCCATGCCGAGGACAGTGTTATTACACCGATTTTCTATTACTTTCAAAATCATTTTGTTTCTGACAATGTGAACTGACAACAAAATGAAAATGTGTCCCACCCACTTAGGGTTTTTGTACATGCTCGCTCTTTCTTTCCCCTTTGGTTGCCCCACGTGAGGCACTTGATGCAGAAGTTACGCTTTCTTGAAACCAATATCCAGCTGCATTTACGTTCCTGCAGATGTAAGCCTGTGGGGCAGGAGCTCCAAGATGAGGGAGAGTAAAGAAGAGCACTCCTTTTATTGATGGAAAGGGATTAGTGTTGCTGTGAAGAGATTTATTTACAGAGTCTGTCTATCCCGAAGCGGCTCTCAGGCAGGCTGTAAAAAACGTGGATTTGGGAACGGCATAGTGCTTGCCTAGAAGGTCTTGTAATCTGCATGGATGAAATGGGCACGAGAGACAGGGAAACCCAGGGAAACGGGGCAGCTCACTGCCGTTATTTATGTGGGCTTGCATGGGAGTTTAGAAGCTTATGCAAAGCACTGTAAAAGTATACCTTTATGTCTAACATTTAATATTTAGTTTTATTACGTGAAGACAGCCAAGCTTGGTAATTCACTCAGAAATTCTTACTGAAGCGATCGGTTTATGAAAATTATCTTCCTGCCATTGAATGGAATTAATTGCTAATGCAAAAAAAAAAAAAGGATGTAACAAGACACAAGACCATATAAAGCTCTCATGTGAATAATGTGTTTTTACTGTATTTTGCTAAGTTAAGAAAAATTCAAGTGATCCGATCTTATTTATTCCTGTGAGAAATATAGGCCTACAATCGTTACCTATGGTTTAGAATGCCTTTTTAAAAAATAAACAGTCAGTTGAGAAGATAATCTACCATTATTTGACAGATCATTAGGCTGTTACGTGAAAAACAGGATTACTCATAAGAAAAATCAGAGTCCTAGGGAAGCTGTAGCTAGAGATGGGATTAAGCAACATGTCTTATTATTTAAAAATGGTGTTAGAGACTGAGGATAAATGAGGACAATTGATAATAACGTTTGTATACAAATTAACTTAGATCATGTCTTGCCATTGAAGATGAGTCAATCTGAACCTTAAAGCTGATTGACATTGAATAGACCATGACTCTGCAGGTCAAATTTGTGCTGTGATGCTCTGTTCTTTTACAGTAGGTACTGCTGTCACTCGCCTTTGTGAATTTTATGTAGGCAAAGCGGGCGGATTTCCCTCTAGGCTCTATTGCCCTGTCTTCAGCTGTAGGAAGTGTCTCTTGAGTTAGGTGACATGAAGTAGAATTGTAGAAAAACGAGGCAGGTAGATAGGATTTGATGAGTTTACATAGGAACTTTGCATTACTATTTGTAAAGATGTGGGGAAGCCTGCGTGAGAGAATTGTTTGGGTGGGTAAAGGTGTGACAAGAAGATGGGTTTGGACATTGTTTGGAAAAGGTGGGGGTGTAAGGGAGGAGAAACGTGTGTGGGAGTGTGGGTGGAGGGAACAGTTCCTAGTTTGGGAAAGCAGGATGAAGGGAAAACAAACTTGAAGCTGAGCAAGTCCAGACTGTGTTCCAAGAGGGGATGCCTCATTCTTCTTTTGGCCCCCCGCTATCTGATGTCAGGGCTGGGAAACCTGTTTCTTGAGGTGACCCCCACTTGTACTGTTTTAGTCCTTCCTTTGGCTAATTCTGTAGAAATATCTAGTGGGTATTTCATCTCCTCAGGCTTCTTGGTGGGGTGAGCGTTGCATCTCTTTATTACCTAGCAGGAAAGGCTTACTTGGGTGCAGCACGATCACATGCTCAGTGTTCAATAAGAACCCTTCGTTTTCCTCAAATAAAGGAGATACGTGGAAAAGATACGCTGATTTTAGATTGAGTGAAGCTCCTCTAAGCTGAATCTGAAAACCATAACTAACTGCAAATGGCAGAAAAAAGGCAATTGTGCTCTCTGGAGATAAGGGCAACTGATAGGTGGAACAGCAGAAAAAACCCTATGAAAATGAGCGCATTGGAAGGAATAAGATCAACTGCTGTAATGTTTTCTGTGTTGCCAACCTGCTATTGTGGCTTGAACTGTTCCTGTTACAGCAAAACATTGAAAGGATTTAAACAGCTTGCCTAGCAGAGCAGCACATAGCAGTATCACTGTAATTAAGCCTCCACCAGCATTTCTATGATAAACATATCTTCAGGGTCCTATAACCCAGCTTTCAAATCTTTATTTGGTGCTTGCAATATACCATGCTGTGATTTAACATTTGTCCAAAGACTATGATGTGAAAGTGTGCTCTCGTCGTGGTGGAGCCTCGTTCAGATCAGAGGCGCTTAGAGCAGTATGTACGTTCCAGAGTCCTCTGGACAGCGTTGGCTCTTTGCGGACTGTCCTGCCTGTGGGGAAGCGGGCAGCTGAACATGGGGGTATAGTGAAATCACAGCGTTTGTGTTCAGTCAAGCCTCGTCCCTGCAGGATTAGGTAGTTGTGCAGTGCTTGGGAGAGGGCAGGAAAATCACAGTGGACTGACAGTCACAGTCTGATTCCTATTTCGTCTCCTCTGCTTGGGCAGGAACGTGATCAGCGCCGGGCCCTTTCTCTGCGTAGGCAGTATGGGAAAGTCTCTCGGGGTTAAGAGAATCCAGCAGCCACTGAACTTGTATTAGCACATGTGGGTGGGCAGAAGTTTGAATCTGCACTTAAAATACTTCCTCTGATAAGAGACCTAGAGGAGATTGCTAGTTCATTGCAGTGAGGAGAAGAGACTCAGTCAACTTCAATTTCTGCACACCCTGGGTGCTTAACAGTGACTCAGGCAGGCATCCTCTTTATGAACGCCCTTTTTTCAGAAAGCAAGAAAGCCTCAGGAAGACTTCAGCTTCTAAAGGCAGCATGTGCTGTTAACAATGCTCTTGTACGCAGTATGTGAATGCAAGGATGCTTTCCTGGGCCGTTGAAGGTGCTTAGCATTTTGTGCTGTTTCTGAGAATGGGTGGGTGTGCATACAGTTGAGTTTTCCTTCAGGAACCTCTGAGAAGCATCAAAATAAAACACACTGCATAAACACATAGAGCATAGAACCTTGGTTGTGCATAGTACTTGTTCTCTACCTAAGTAGAGTCCAGTTCAGCCCCATTTACAGTGTGTCAGCTCTTAAGTTTAAATTCTACATGCGAATGCTTCCAAGGCTGATCCCTTGGACGTTGGCCCAAGCAGCCGCTGTCATGGAAAGGAAAGCTTGTCCAACTGTTCGGCTGTTCTTTGGGGTCTTCGGAGCTGTCCTGGGATGAGCGTTCCGTGGTCAAAGGAAATACTAACTAGAAGTGAGAGGGTTTCATGAGTCCTTTCCTGTGCTGTAAAGGATTTGAACAACAGGGGCCTCTGAACCTGGTGACTAAAACCAGCAGAGGTGGGTAGAAATTAAAAAAGCTAATCTTAGAGCTGTGCAAGAAAACCAGCTGAGTGTGGATTACTTGTTGTCTAAAATGGAATAATTTGGGCAGCTGCAATAAAGGTCTGATGTAAGTAGTATGAGTGGCTAAAATAAACATGTTTCTTAGAGGCAGAATTGAAGTAACAAAAAGGCACTGAAATTTGAGTCCCTTGAGTAAGTGTAAGTCTTTTTCCATCCCATATGGAGCCACGTGAGGTATGTTGGTCGTACGTTTAACATCTCATAGAAATAAAATCTGTGCTTTATTTCTCACCAGTGTTTTCTGCATGCAATAAATACTCGTTGTGACTATGCCACAGATTTTAAATGCTTAACATGGTAATTTTAACTTCCAGATGTGTACTTGACAGCCTTGCTGTAACTCTCCCTCCTATTAACTGTGTTTCCCATCACTCTTACAGCGACCTGTGAAATGCCGGTTCTACTCGTGCCTTATGCTACAGGTCCTCTGTTAATTGCAGTAGGAATAATACTATATACACCATGCAGAGCTGTAAATATGCGCAGGGGAGGGTGTTTTAATTATAAGTCTTTGTAGATCTTTTGCAAAAATCTCTTGTGCCTGGAGCTGTGCTGTAAATAATGAATAGTATTGCAGCTTCCATCCTTAAAATGTGTAAGCATTAGAGAGCGTTACTTACTCAGAATGCTTTTATGCATATTAACTAACCCTTGCAACGATGTGGTGATGTGTGTGTATGGTTGCTATGGCAGATGAAGAGGAAGACAATGGGCAGATAACCTTTCCGAAGGGAGTCCCGCTTTGAACACTTGATGTGTAAAAGCAAGAATGTGGGGCTACATGACGCACCTGAGGTGGAAAGGGAAGTCTGTGTCACAGCTAGGGTATGAGCCCGGAGTTCTGCTCTTGCACACAGGGCTTCGTTAGTGCATATTGTTTATAAGTCACAAATTTCCTCCTGAGATACGTTGCATCAAAGGCAGTCAGCTTTGCATAGGTCTGTTTGGTGACCACGTAATGTTCTGCCAGGTAGCCTTCTGCTGGAGGGCCATGTGGTGCTTCCAGTTCACTCAGAGGTGGCGTGTGTGCCAGGAGATGGGTTATACACAGCTGTGCCCGTGGAATGCCTTGTCTGCTTGCCAAGTGCTTGCATCAACATCCAAAAAAGTCCAGATGTTGTGGCAAAATCCGAGAAACCCAGTTCTGCTTAGGGTTGATGCTTAATCATCTATTTACAGGAAGGAATTAATTGTGGAGATTGTTTTACTAGGATTGAAGAGAATCACCTAAACTTTCTAGCTAACTCAAAGCTCTTTTAGTAGAGGAAGAAGAGGAGGCTGGCTGTGTTCTAACACTCTTTCACAGCTCTTCAGTAAGGGTATAACCCCTTCACTTACTCAAAGCGGTCGCTCAGCCTGGCTTGACGAGCAGTTTTGCCAGATCCCTGCAGGTACGGAGGGACAGATCTGAGTCTGTTCAAGATGTGATTACTCAGTCAGGTGACAAGTGGTCACTGCCAAATCGACAGAACGAGCTAATGATTTTGTGTCAGCATGAGACATAGCTCTGCTGCCTGGTACTACTGACTCCCCTGCGTCTAGCCCTCTGCTAGCTTTCTAGGTGTATTCCTTGATGCCAGCTCTTTTGCACGGTTGACTTTCTCGGTGGGTCCCTGCTAGCCTTGCCTTCTGCTCCTGCTGGCGGTTGCTGTTAAGTACTGGAAGGCAGCACAACCAGGCACGGCCGTCGGGTGTTTCTGCCCCTGTCTGGGCTGCACTGGTCACAAAGGTTGTGGGTTTTGCTGCTTTGGATCCTAACCTGGGCTGCAACTGCAGAGGTCATGTCATTCTCAAGCACTGGTCTCTTCTCCGATGGAACAGGTGATAGACCAAGCGGAAACGGCCTCAAGTTGTGCCAGGGGAGGTTTAAATTGGAAATTTAAATTAGGAAAAATTTCTTCACTGAAACGGTTATCAAGCATTGGAACAGGCTGCCCAGGGAAGTGGTGGAGTCACCGTCCCTGGAGGGATTTAAAAGCCAGGTAGATGTGGTGCTGAGGGACATGGCTTAGTGGTGGGTTTGGCAGTGCTGGGTTGATGGTTGGACTTGATGATCTTAAAGGTCCCTTCCAACCTAAATGATTCTATGATTCTGTGATTCTGTGGTACTGTTAGGAGGGCAGTGCACTGCTTGCATCTCCTTGCCCCCTACGTTTGCAATGGCAAAACACTCCAGGTTTGGGAAACTGTCAGACACTCAGAGCTGGAGTAGTTCGCACTGGCATTTGGGAAGTTTCAGTATCCATGTGGATGGCTCTCACCTTCCTGAGTGATTCAGAGGAGAGCTTCATGGTCTCCCCAGCTGTGTTACATACTGGTACGATCTCTATCCATCCTCCCGCCTCTCAAACAGTAATTCCTCAACCAGGCAGCCGCCTACTCTGCTGTACGCCCAGACTTGGTAAACCACAGCGGCACCTTCACAGAGCTTCCCCTGGCTGCCCGTGGGGCCGGCCGGGGCCGTGCAAGCAGGGCTGCCTGCAAGAGGTGCAGGACCCGCTGAGCTGGGTGGCCACCTCTGCTCGGCAGCCTGCCAGGACCGCCGTTTTAGGAAGAAATCCTCAGCTACTGTCAGCCGCACACGTTGGTGAAACGTGCTCTGGCTCTAACGGAGAAGGGGCGCTGGTGGGGTGGGAGCTGCCGTCCCGTGGAGTTTGCTTGGAGGGCCCTGGTTGTACCCGGTACCTGCCGGAGGAGAGAGGAGGATGGCGGCAGGATGGGACCCATGTGCATCAGGGGACCAGGTGTGAGAGCGGGGCAGGCTGAGGTGGCTCAGCTGCTGCTGAGGAATGGGGGCTGTGTCCCTTGGGCTAGTCTCTGCTTACAGAGAATTTGCTACTTGTGTGTAAGATAACTTTTTGGATCAGAGGGAGAAATAACTTTTTTTCCCCTCTCCTGTTTTTGACCTAAAAATCCGTGTGCTGCTGTGTTTCTCTCTCCTCCTCTCTCCCCGTCCTAGCAGGATGTGCTTGCTATCAAGGGGCTGGTTTGGGGCATATTCTTATGCCAAGCTTTGCAAAGTCACCAGGCATCTGGCGGGGGGTGGCAGTGGGTGGGGAGCGCAGAGGGGGTGCTGGGGCTCCCAGCCCTCCTGCTGGCGGGGCGCTGCAGACTGGTGCTGGCCGTGGCGGGGGATCAGGCTGGGTGTTGTGTTTGGGAATTGAGTATGACATGGCTGCGAGAGATCCGTCTGCAGCACGGGAAAATAGTAATTAAGGAGTGGGTGAGGTGGGATTGGAGAGGTGGTGGCTGCTGCCAAGTCCTTTGTCACAGTGCTGCCAGTATGGGTTGTACGGGTGTGCGAAGCGGTCCGTGCATGTCATTCTGCCTGTTCGAAGGCAGGATGGCTCTGCCAAGGCTCAGTCCCGTTCGAAGGCAGGATGGCTCTGCCGAGGCTTAGTCCCGTTCGAAGGCAGGATGGCTCTGCCAAGGCTCAGTCCCGTTCGAAGGCAGGATGGCTCTGCCAAGGCTCAGTCCCGTTCGAAGGCAGGATGGCTCTGCCAAGGCTCAGTCCCGTTCGAAGGCAGGATGGCTCTGCCAAGGCTCAGTCCCGTTCGAAGGCAGGATGGCTCTGCCAAGGCTCAGTCCCGTTCGAAGGCAGGATGGCTCTGCCAAGGCTCAGTCCCGTTCGAAGGCAGGATGGCTCTGCCAAGGCTCAGTCCCGTTCGAAGGCAGGATGGCTCTGCCAAGGCTCAGTCCCGTTCGAAGGCAGGATGGCTCTGCCAAGGCTCAGTCCCGTTCGAAGGCAGGATGGCTCTGCCAAGGCTCAGTCCCGTTCGAAGGCAGGATGGCTCTGCCAAGGCTCAGTCCCGTTCGAAGGCAGGATGGCTCTGCCAAGGCTCAGTCCCGTTCGAAGGCAGGATGGCTCTGCCAAGGCTCAGTCCCGTTCGAAGGCAGGATGGCTCTGCCAAGGCTCAGTCCCGTTCGAAGGCAGGATGGCTCTGCCAAGGCTCAGTCCCGTTCGAAGGCAGGATGGCTCTGCCAAGGCTCAGTCCCGTTCGAAGGCAGGATGGCTCTGCCAAGGCTCAGTCCCGTTCGAAGGCAGGATGGCTCTGCCAAGGCTCAGTCCCGTTCGAAGGCAGGATGGCTCTGCCAAGGCTCAGTCCCGTTCGAAGGCAGGATGGCTCTGCCAAGGCTCAGTCCCGTTCGAAGGCAGGATGGCTCTGCCGAGGCTCAGCCCCTGTGGTGTCAGTGCCATCTAGCACAGCTTGTCTGTGGTTACGTGGCACTGGGAGTGACCTGAACTAAGGAGCATCGCGCTTTTTGTGGGTTTGTTTCTGGCTCTGGATATTTGCCTTGAGGACAGGCACAAGGGCCATTGTGGGTACCGGTGTGCAGAGCGGGAGCTGGCTGGGAGGGGAGAGAGGAGCGACCAGGAGGGGCTGTGGGCTGAGAAGTGGCTGCTGAAGACTCTGTGGGAGGTGCAGGAGATTGCTGGTGCGCACAATCCCTTACTCTGCCATGAACCTTTGTCGTAACCTTAGCCCAGTAAAACATTATAAAGAGACTTTAAGCTGGCAGAGGTGTTTGCTCCTGTTGCTTCGTGTCTGAGCAGCTCGGGCTCATCCTGAAGACCTGCAGGCAGAGGCTGCCTCTCCTGCCACGCTGCGCTCTGCAGGGCTGGTGGGTCAGCAGTTGCACTCATCCGTCTGGAGGAGTGGTAATAGGAGAGGGGATGAAGGCTGAGTAAATTATGGATTACAGATATGGAATTAAGTCCACTTGCAAGGAGTCTTTGACTTCCATGAAGCCATTAATCTGTAATTGTTTGACAAGCGATTTATGTCTGTGAATACTTTCAACTTTTAGGTGGTCACTGAAAGGTTCCTGGTATTATTTTCCCCGATTTGTTTGTGCGCATCTGGAATACTGCGTCCAGTTCTGGGCTCCCCAGTTCAAGAAGGACAGGGATCTGCTGGAGAGGGTCCAGCAAAGGGCTACAAAGATGATTAGGGGATTGGAACGTCTTTCATATGAGGAAAGGCTGAGGGATTTGGGTCTCTTTAGTCTGGAGAAAAGAAGATTGAGGGGGGATCTT
>VZSZ01001507.1:473008-484652 GCA_013398815.1 Ibidorhyncha struthersii
TGCAAGCTGTGTCAGGTGACCCTGCTCTGGCGGGGGGTTGGACTAGATGATCTCCAGAGGTCCCTTCCAACCCTGACCATTCTGTGATTCTGTGACTACTTGGGAAAGTTTTGCTGCATGGTTGTAAAATAAAAATAATGAACAAATAATGACTGGTGGTTAATATATGTGTTCATACACAAATACGCTCATTCAATGCAAAACCCAACTGCATTACAAGAGTCACTGAAAATAAAAATTATTTGGTATTGCTTGAGAAAATCCCGATTAGTAGTTGCAGTTTGATTCGGAAGGAAAAATACTTTTAAGTAGGGCTGGACAACATCTTTATCGTCAAAACCAGATTCCAATGTCATATGACAAGTGAGCAGGACTCAGCGTTTGACTCCTTCTGGCCAAGAGGCAANNAAGAGGCAAACGCGCGCCCCGCCGGGGGATCTGCACTGACGTCTGAAGAGACGCGGAGCTCGCATCCTTTCCCCGGAGCGACTTCCCTGCCCTTTATGCCCTTCACAGCGCCTGCCTGAACCGAGATCACTGCTTTTCCCCGCGTCAGTCCAGGCGTTGTCGCCTTTCGGCTCCTGGCAAGGCCTCGCTGTTTTCGTGAGAACAGCGTTAGAGCGTGAAAGCGGCGGCATCGGCGGTCCGGCGCGGTGGTTCCGTGCGCGGGGGGGCAGGAGCGGGCGGGAGCGCAGCGCTGCGCTGCCGTGCAGTGCCACCAGGCGTCGGCCGCCGGCCACGGCACCGCCCGCCCGCCGCGGGGGGGCTGCGCCGGCGCTGCCGGGGGGGTGACCCGGCTGCGGTGTGGGATGTTGTGCCCGCACCGAGTGCAGCCGTAAAATCGGCGCTTCGGGTGCCTTTGGGGGTTTTGGCGTTTTTAGGTTCCTCGGGTTTGCTCTTGAAATGGGGCGAGTAAAAGCGCGGACGGCCGTTCGGAAAAGACATTTTAAAGCGGTGGAATTCGGACTCGCATCTCTGTGTGTTTTCTCTGTACTGCCCCAGTTGCACAGAAGGAGTTCGTAGCGGCCAGACGTTGTCCCAAGAAATCCGGGCGACGGAGGAGGTTCTCTGCGGGCCAGAGCAGCGGGTGGCTCGGAGGTGGCTCCTTCGGAACCTCTCCGTTTGCGAAAGTCCTGGTTTGTAGAGGGCATGGCAGGTCAGGCCTTGAGCTCTAGGGGGGCTGCCAGAAGAGCTCCTTGGACCATTTGCAGTCCATCTCTTCCTGACTTTCTAAAAAAACTTATTTGGCTTATTCTTCGGATGGGTTTGCCCAGTGAACTCTGCCTTGCTGCGTTCTGCTCGTTTTGGTAGCTCCATTCAGAGCACTGGCTTTCAAGTAGAGGTTCCTTTTTAATGAGGAATGAAAGAACCGCAGAGATTTATGATTGATTGTGGCATTGCTGAAGGGGTTAATGGGAATGGATTAAGGAGAGTGTTGTGGGAAAGCAGGTGGGACAGCCCCTGGCTGGGGATAAGCGGAAGGAAACACTGTTTTCCCCTTTTCTTTCAGGTCAGGCAGAAACAAAGTCAGGAAGCTGAGAGAGGTCAGCAAAGATCCAGGGTTTTTTATTGCTCATAAAAGAGTTTTGCTGGTTTTGTTGTCCTTTTTCTGATGCAGGCTAAAAGGGTGGGCTTGCTGTTTTGTTTTCTGTCATGCTTTTTCTATGGACTAGATTTAGGCTAAGTCATCCTTTGATCTGATCAGACTCTTATTCAGTTCCTGGTAAGACTCGATGACTTGTGCTACAGTAAAATTGTGATAGCTTCTTAAATGGGAAAGATACCGCCTTGCTGATGTCTTTCATTCCAGGAAGCATGTGAAGGTAAAACCACAAGAGTTTTATTTCTTACTCCTCAAACTTGGAACATTTATTAAAAAAAAGTAGGAAGGGAGAATATGTCAGGAAAGATGGTGATTATTCTTTTTTTCTGTCCTAGCCCCACCTGAAATACAATAGAAGTAAGTGTAACTATTATTTCTAGTCAAACAGGATAGTGTATCTGCATGTTTACCACCACCATGAGCATTTCCCCTGCGTGTGACATATGGATAGGAGTGAAAACATTTAAAATAAACGTATTTAGGTGGATCTGTACTGCAAACTCTAAGCTCCAAAAAACAAGCGTGGCTTTACATAACTTGCTCCCGACAGTTAGTCCTGGCTGGATGACAATACCTGTGCTCAAGCAGGTCTGACCACCAGCTTGGCTGGTCCCTCCTGGTGTTGCTCTAAGCCCTTGTTGCTGAAAGCAGAAGAGGGAAGAACCGACTACCTGAAGAACAAGAACTCACAAAATACTGTATTTTTTTCCTTTTGTAACTAATCCTTCTGTTTTCACTGGATTTCCTGTTATATTCTTCCTGACAGTGTGTCAGCAGTACTGGACTGTAATCGGATAATACCTGATACAATTGTTCTTTCTATGAACAGTGGAAATTTGTTTTGCTAATGGGACCTCAGCTCACCTGAGCTGTCTGGGAAGTGCGGCCGTCTGCCAGGTGTTAGAATTCAAACAGCTTTTCATCGCTGCTTTGATACTTATCAAGGATTCTGATCACAAGTCGTTATTTCATAAAAATTTCTAACAGGGTGGGAGTGAAAAACCTTTATTAAATGGCGTGAACTTATGCATCTGAATAATAAAATCATAATTTATGTTATATTTTTAGGGATAAGATATTAAAATGCATATTAATTAAATGAATAATGAAAACTTTTATGAGAATCTCTGCTACAAGTTGCAAGTAGCTGTTTAATCAAATTCTCTCTATGGAAAAATGCATTTCATTATAACATAATTAGCACATCTATTGTGTTTTTAATACAACTTGTGCTAAAGTGTGTTTGATCTGGAGTTCGCTCATGGCAATTAGCAGTGAAGGAATTGAACTTTTTTGCTTTATTCCAGGCTTTGTAAATTCTAAGTGCCATATCTGGGGAAAATTGATGTGATTTTTTTAAAGCGCTAGAATAAGCTTGGGATTATACAGGGATAGTCATTACTAGCAGCAAAAGAAATGGTAAGGAACTGTGCTATCCAAAGCTACAAATTTAAGGGTCTTTTTTTTTTTCCTGTCACAGGTGGGTACTGTTCCGTGGTGCCCTAACTAACTCCGGACTGTAAGAAGGCTGGAGCTTTTTGTGTGCACTTTTTTGTGGGTCTGTCTGCGGGAGCAGGTGAGGAGAGAAGCAGGTGGCAGGGCAGGGCCGGGCGGTGGTGCTGGGCTGTCAGCCTTTCCTCCCGTGGAGCGAACGCTGATGGACCGCTCCGGCAGTGGGCACATGTGGAGTTGCCTCGCAGGCGGGTGGTCTGTGCTGGCCCAGGGGTTAATACTTTCCGTTCCGCAGAGTCCTTTCCCATTCGAGAAGGGTACTCTTCCAGTAGGAAGAAAGGGCAGGATCTCAGTAAACACGGTCGTTCAAAATCACCCTGATGCCTGGCTGCTAAGATACTAAACATCTGCTGGGAAATGGGATGCATCCTGCAGCGCTGACAGGCAGGAGTCCCCCAAAGTCAGGGGGTTCAACCTTGCCAGCTGCTGGAACCAGATGGCGCTGCTGGGGTTTTTCCTTACCTGGGAGCGTTACTGACAGCTTCCCAAAGAGTGGGAGAAAACTGCTTTTACAGAAAGTCCTTTGGTGAGTTTGTGTCTAGTCTGAGTTCGCTTAGAGCGCAGATACCAGTGTTTTTATGGCTGAGTTCCCTGTGCTACAAAGCCTGGTGTTGTCTTCTGTGTGAAACTCATTAATGCACAGAACATCCAAACTTGAGATTGGCTTTTATGTAGTAAAAAAAAAAAAATACAGTACAGCAATATAAAAAGAAACTATCCAGTGCAAACATCTTTACACAGTGGGAATTGATATAATGTTCCTTAAAATAGCTTTATAAAACAGGCTTAAAAATAACGATTACAGGTACTACTATCTGGATGATGCTTACCAAAGTACTTTACTTACTGCACTAAATAATTTCATAACTAACTTTACCTGTTGATAGCCAATACCTAGTTACTGATGAAAACCTTAAACTGTAAGTATTATTAGTTAGCAGTCTTTATAATATACTAACATGTGGAACCTCGATAGTATACACTGTTGACTGGATTAAGCAAAACAGAAGAAAATGAACACATTAAAAATAAAACCAAGGCTGTCATCCCAAAACCTAGTTCTTTTATAAAGAATGTGATCCAAAGCTGATTTGACTGATGGGCACAATTCTACTTAGTTTTCCTTTAGTTCGTATTTGAAAACTTGAGTGATTGCGTTATTGATGACAGTAGGCATTAGTCTCCAGCTAAGTAATGTATTGGACAACTTTTTTACAGTTGTGAGGTCCAATGTGAGACTGCGTTGCTATTTCCTGCCAAGAAAACATTTTGGGGGAAGGGAGTGTAAATTAGAGATGACATGAATAAGTGAAAAGCAAATTTGTGAGGTTCCACTATACTGGTTTAGGAAAAAAAAAAAAAGGATTTAGTGTTATTTGGTTAGCTACCAAATTTAAATAATCAAATCAACTAAACTAATACATACAGCTCCAGCACAGATTCTGCAAAATTGAGTATCTGTGTGGCAGGGCTCTGTTCCTGTTGAAGGCAACGGGAATCTGCATTGCCAGAAGCCAGAGACAGGCCATTGTCCTAAGAGACCCGCTTTTTACAAAATGTATTTGGCTGAGTAACTTCCTGCATGGGCAGTTTCATTCTGTTCGTTCTGTGGCTCTTCATCAGGCGAGAAACTAAACACACGCTTCCCAGGGACATAGTAGCTGCAGCTCCAAAACCTTACTTACATTTGCAGTTCTTTTGTGCAGACAAATGGGTGGGTGTGTAGCATTCTGGTTTGGAAGTCTACAGTATTTTCCTAGGTGGAAAATACCCGTTTTACAGTACCTGCTTAGAAAGAAATCAAAACAGTTTCACAGTAATGAGGCCCTTCGTTTGTTTGTCCCTGAAATAATACAATTGCTTATTAGTGTTGAATAAAAAACCTATTCAACCTCTTTAGAAATCTAGAGAGACCTATGTTGCCATCTAGAGAGATTTACAGTATTGGAGTCTTAACATTCCCCTGATCTTCACATTTCCTGCCCTGCAGGATATGTGCCGTTGAGTAACACTGAGATCCTATTTACAGAAAGAAAAACCAATTTTGCTGCTAGCTCGAGCAAATTCTAGCATGCCGGAAAGGTGCCTGAAATCATCATCAGGCTGTTAAAAATGACAGATGAAACCACATTGTGCATCTAAAAATCCTGTCTAATTTTATCTTTAGTAACTCGTATATGTAGTAGAAGACTATAAAGCAAGAATAATTAATAGATTGGAAAGAAGGAAAAAAATCCTGCCTCTTTTTGAAAGTGATGGAATAATTTCTAATATTAAGTGATAGACCATATGTTCCTCCTCTCCTCTACTGGGTAAGCGTAAGCGTGGTATGTCAATAAAGATGTTACAAGAGGGCCAGGCAAACCAGCAGGCTGGAGGTGCAGGAGGTTATCCAAAACATTCCTTCCCAAAGCCACCGAACCTCTCTGTTCCAGTGGATGGTGCCTGTGAATGCACGTTGATGAAAACAGAACAGGAGGAGAGGAACAAAGGAGAAACTAGGGACAAGACCACTTTTAAAGCAGAAGTGCCTCTCAGTGTAGGGAGAGGAATTGTGTCCTAGAAGACTCGAGCAGGTCCTCGAGCAGCAATTTTGGGGAAAGAACTGAATGTTGGCAAGGATAGCAGTGCTGGGGGAAGTCAGTGTACGTGATCTGTGTGTTTCTTTTTAACCCTACCGCTGTCAGTTTTTTTTCTTGTCTGTTTGAAATCCTAGTGTGGCTTGGGTGAAGAGCTGTGAGTTCTTCTTTGGCCATTGACAGGCTCTTCATGACTATCTGTAGTGGGAGGGAGAAAATTCATGGCTAATTTGAACTTAATACGCAACATCTTCATTTGGTTCCGATCCATACAGCTCAGCTAACATTTTAAACCGGGGGCCCCAGTCATTTAGAAAGTCATAATCAATGTCTGAGTCTGAGGAGCCTGATCCTAAAGAACTGAGAGATTCTGCAATGGACTCAGCACCTTCGTAGCCGTAAATGTGAAGAGTGTCATATGGCAGCAAATCCCTGTCATTGTCGGCTTCATCCTTCTTAACCTCAATCATCATTTCCATTTCTCCAGCCCCGGAAGTCAGATTTCCAGGAGGCTTTTGGACCTGTGCATACGGAGAGGGCGCTGGTTCTGGCTTTATGCCATTCTTGCGGACAGAGTTGAGTACAGATACGTCATAGCTGGTGGTATCCATTTCACCACCACCTTCTTCATCGTAAGTGACAAGCTGCTCATGAATCTCTGCCACGTTCCTCCCAAGACCGCTCAAATCCTTCTTGTGTCTCTTTCTTAGAAGAATTAGCAATATGATCACTGCAAAGAAAACTTAGATGAGCACGTGTAAAATAGAGAAGTAAGGAAGTAAAACAAATTGTGTTTTAGGATATGTAACACAGCCTAAAGTAGTTTTTTTTCTGGAGTGAATTTTTTTAGACACATTTATTAAAAAATAGTGTAAAATACGGTTTAACTGTAGGATTTGTACGTTCTCAAGGCATTTCAGTCTGTACAGGAATTGTACAACTGACTCTTGAGCTGGAATCACAAGTACAAATCCATAGTGTCACAAGTTCATTGAATCAACTACTGCCTTGAACTGGCACATCTTTTAATGGCAGGCATCAAATGCTGCTTCGGTGGTAATCGCAAAGGAGGGCTCTTCTCAAGGCAGAACAAATGTTGCTCCTTCTGTGATAGGTTCCAAATACAGCAAAGAGGTACCGGTCTGCTGATTCGCTACAGTTTTATTTATGTATATGTGTTCACTGACTGTTTAAAGGGTTTCCAGACTAGTTCAGCCTTTGGAAACAGGAATCCTATTGTTATTGCCCCAGCACAAATTTCCTGGTTTATAGCTGCGTGAGCCTAGTAGCAGTAGATTGAGTATATTATGCATATGTGCAATAACCTTTCCAGGGACTCAGCCTTTCCAATAGAATGAGCAGCTTTGTAGCTGAAACTATGCTAACAGGAAGGAGCAAGTGAGATGAATCAAATAGTTACAGTATTTCTGCCTTCGTGACCATTTTATAGTGACAAAGCTTTTGTAGACCTCAGTTAAGAAAAACCAAAATGAAAGAATCCCCACATTTTAAGTCAGAGAACATTACAAAAGTCAAATACTTACCAATGATTGTGAAGATACAGATAAAAATTGCCACCAGTGCTTGTATACTAACTCCAACTTGTTTAGCTCTTTCCTCACAAAAAGTGAAGTTGCCTTTTTCATTACACTTGCAGACACTGATGACAAGTGTATTTGTGCTGCTGAGCTCAGGATCACCGTTGTCTGAGATGACGACAGGCAGGTAGTGGATTTTGGCAAGTTCACGATTAAACTGTCCATATTTGACAGTGATATTAGCTGTGTTATCTGGAAGAAGTAACGACATCTAATTAAGTGATAATCTCTACCAGATTTTCCTTATAGATTATCAGTCAGTTGGGACATCTTCCCCTTAGACAGAGCCAGCCTTCAGGGAACCCAGTGAAACCTGGGTGGCAACAAACAACATTTTTTTTTTCAGTAGGTTAAGCCTTTAAAAATAAATTGTTACTTGGCTCAGCTAGACCAGTCACAGGACATGGTGACAGCTTTTCTCCCCTGTGTCCCAGTGTCTCACTGGGGCTAGCTGGGAAAACGCATGGCAGGGATACGCTACCGTAGTTCTCAACCAAGGAGAAGTTGCTGTCTTCTGTGGCCAGGGAGTATCTGAAGAAACCTCTAGGTGATATTTCATCCTTGTCAGTAGCTGAAATCCTGATGATTACCTACAAAGATGGAAGAGGTGGTAATTGTCAGTATACGTTGCCTCCAGTGATACGACAGCGTACAGTATTTAAGGTAGAGCTGGGCGGTGTGTCCTGTATGACCCTTCCGTAAAGGGCAGGACGAGGATATCTTGTGATACTCCTCTTCAGGTTCTTTCAAGGCAAGTAATTTCCTTGTAGCTCTTCAAAAAGAGCAGTCTTGCCCCTTCATTCACAGGTGGGAAACAAAGGAGGAAATCTTGTGTAATTCAAGCATAAAAAAAGTCTTATGCTCATAGACGTATGTCTCTCTTAAATACCTAAGATGGCTGTCTTCTAAAGTGCTCAACTTGCTTAGAAGTATGATTCCCGTGCACTGAATGTCCTTGAAACTGCCACTCCTGAATGACATGCTTGTTTTTGAAAACCTCAACCGGGGCTAGATTAGATGTATAAAATAGAAAAAATGTGCATGATTATGTCCCAGAGGTATTTTGCAAATTAAATGAAAGGTGAAATAATACCTTGTGTGTTCTAAAAGATTCCATTTGTCCAATCTGTGACAAAGTCTCTTAATTAATCAAACATTATACATATGGGCTGAATACTTGTATCTGAGGCCAAACATGTAAACCCACAAATACTAACACTATTTGTGCATGCAGATGCTCTCACTCCGATGAATACTGCAATAATGTTATATGCAGCAATGTTTCTCGTAGTATTTTGAAATGGTTTCATTCTCAGTATCATGTATGAACGTTTGTGTGATAAAACTGAATTCCTAATTTTTGCTCTGCAAGACTTGACTGTACTTGATGGTTCAGTTGCTAAAGCACGTACGTACTTAAAAGCCTGGAGGGAGAGGAACTGCGCAGCCCATGTGCTTCAGCAGATAAAAGTCAATATTCCAACAGGGTAACGTCCTGAAGAGAGATTTCTGACCGCTGACGTTTTGGAGATCAGTGAAGTGATCAGGTGCTTGGGTATGAATACTGAGACTAACTTTTATTAAAAGACATCTTTCGCTTGAGCTTGCAACTAGGTAATTGGGGTTTAAGGGAAGAACTCTCCCTCCTGTCTCACCTTTCCTGGTGCAGCATTTTCACACACTCTGGGTTCCTCAGGATAAACAAGTTCTGGAGCATTATCATTTTCATCAGTGACTATGACGTGAACTTGGGCATGTGATTCTCTGTCAGAAAGACGGCCTGAAACGACAACAGCACAGGTCTCTCAGATGTCTGGAATCTCAGGGCTGTCTACCCCCATCTTCCACCCTGTGCCTCCTGTGTGATGAATACAGAGAGTTTCTAGCTCCATCATTCATTTAAACTTTTCCTTTGACAGATTCAGAGATTTTCCTAAAACCTCTCCTATTGGGCTCAATCACCAAGGATCTATGAGGAACGCTTATCCATGTTCCCCAGGCTGCTTCCTCTCCTCATGCCCTTTTTACTCCTTGTAACAATCTGAATGCATTTTCATAATAGCTAGGGGCCAAATCTTAAAACTCTATTTGGGCTGTTTGTAGGTACTCATTTGATTCGGAAGATTATTGAGCAAACCCTGCAAGCATCCCTTTCATGTGTAGCTTCGTGGGAACCGGCTGTCAGGTTGCGGCTTTCCTTTTTGATACACTACAGTCCTGCTGTAAAGTTGTACACTGATTTCGTTCCAGTACGGAAGTGGGAAGCGCTTACCATCTTCGAGGATTTCCTGGGCTGCGACAGTGATGTTGTATGAGGAACTGAATTCTCTGTCCAGGGGCTTGGGAAGTTGAATAATTCCAGTATCGGATACTCTAATGTAGTCTCCATTAGGACTTGCTCTTCGTCGAATAAATCTGGTTTTTGTTTAAAAAGAGATATGTCAAGGCAAGGGTGATAATATTGTGTTTCACTTCAGTTCTTCATCGTGGAAGGTCAGAGAGTTCTTGTGTGACAAATTACATTAATATCTTGACCAGGAGGTCTCAGAATATTTCCCTAAAATTATGCAAGCTGTGAAAGCAAAATATATCAGTTGGAAAAGTTTCCGTATTATTGTCTTTTGCTGTGTCGGAAGTCTATTTTCTTTTCAAAGCACGTGCTTGAGAGAGTTATTACAATAAAAAAATGTAATAGTAAATTATAACCATGTAAAGATATCCAGGATTATGCATTTTCCTGTAAATGTGCAAGTGTTTTATCAGTAAGTTTATGTGGTAATTACATGGGTAAATGTAATTTATGTTCATATTTGTTTGTTACCATATATATCCATGGCCGCAGTGCCGGAAAAATAAAATTGATTTTTTTTTTTCTTTTGGCATGCAGATTCTGAAAAATAGGGCCAAAGTCTCAGTTCTTTGTGAAATTCTTGGAATAATTAACAAATTCTCCACTTTGAAATAGAATTACTAAAGCTGGTGTCAGGTTACCTGATTTTACGTTTAGCTGCGTCAGGGTCGTGTGCCCAAACTGAACCAAGTGTTCTTATTTCTGGATCGTTTTCCCTTACTTTAAATTCATACGGTAGTTTAGTGAAGACAGGAGGCTCATCGACATCGGTGACTTCAATGGTGACTGTTGAAATGCTCCTAGAGCCACCGGCTTTGAAATAGCGAAGATCAACCGTGGGATCTGTTGCTTCAATGTCAAACCTGTATTCTGCTACTTTTTCAAAGTCGAGGGGCTAGAAAAAAGACAAACACAGATATTCTTCCTTTGGAGATGTCTAAGTAAACTTTGCATAATCTATGCAAATTCAAGCTCTGTGCTCTAATTCATGTTTGGAAATATTACCAAATTGCATCTCAGCTGGACTCTTGGGGGAGCATTCCCACATGGAACTTCTCTTTCATAAATAGAGTGGCTCAAGCAACTTCTGGTTTTGAACAGACTCATCCAGTATTCTAAGTTCAGCAAATATGTCTTGGTTTAAATAGTTTTCTTTTTTTTAATTCTGTAGATACCAAAACTTGTTGAGCTCCTTTTTCTCCAAGGTTGGGGACCAGATTCTCCTCGGCTAGGCTTTCTGTTCTGAAGGCATTTAAGGCAGACTTTGTAGCCTCACTGACTGGTAGCTGGGGCATTTACTGATAAGCAACATCCGTGTCTGTGTTTTTCCCATTTACTGAGCTTATAAAAGGAATCCCACAATGGAAGGAAGGCTGGGAGCTAGGCCGGTAAGAAGTGACCAAGCTATCTCCCATTTCAAAGTTTGGTTCCCTTTGCACTGTTGCCTGAGATTATAAAAGCACCCTGAACTACACAGTACCTAATTGTGGTGACTCTTGTTTTTTCCTTTGAGTAGACATTGCAAATGCTGATGACACAAAACCAGGAGGGGTGGCCGACACGCCAGAAGGCTGTGCCACCATTCAGCGTGACCCAGACAGGCTGGAGTGTTGGGCCGAGAGAAACCTTATGAAGTTCAACAGGGGCAAGTGTAGGGTACCGCACCTGGGGAGGGATAACCCCAGGCACCAGTACAGGTTGGGGGCTGATGCTGGAGAGCAGCTCTGTGGGAAGGGACCTGGGAGTCCTGGTGGACAACAGGATGCCCGTGAGCCAGCAATGTGCCCTGCTGGCCAAGAAGGCCGATGGCATCCTGGGGGGCATCAAGAAGAGTGTGGC
This sequence comes from Ibidorhyncha struthersii, assembly GCA_013398815.1. Classification (NCBI taxonomy): domain Eukaryota; kingdom Metazoa; phylum Chordata; class Aves; order Charadriiformes; family Charadriidae; genus Ibidorhyncha; species Ibidorhyncha struthersii. The sequence goes on from VZSZ01001507.1 coordinate 484,490, forward strand.
CAGCAGGTCAAGGGAGGTCATCCTCCCCCTCTGCTCTGCCCTGGTGAGGCCACAGCTGGAGTACTGTGTCCAGTTCTGGGCTCCCCAGTTCAAGAAGGACAGGGAACTGCTGGAGAGGGTCCAGCAAAGGGCTACAAAGATGATGAGGGGACTGGAGCATCTT
>VZSZ01001507.1:484880-531388 GCA_013398815.1 Ibidorhyncha struthersii
TCCTCTGCCACTTGTGGAGGTCCCCCTGCTGGGGCGGGGGGGGGGACTGGGTGAGCTCCAGAGGGCCCTTCCGACCCTCACCAGTCTGGGATTCTGTGAATGGAAGTGATAGTGCTTACCTGGCAGCTGAAATTTTAGGTCACGTAGCTGTATATTTAAAGTTATGATACGTGCATGACCAAAAGCATGTTACAAAGTAGTAAGGTGAACTTTGCCCGCTGCATGTTAAAAGATGAGCTGATTCCAAATCACCCAGTGTGTCTATGTGTGGGGTCTCTTATTGCTCCTCCTCTGGGCAGAAGTTGCAAGCAATGCATTCCTCAGGTCCTGGAAAGACCGGGGGAAGGGCTGCATTTGGAGGAGAAAAGCTGCTCACACCTAATATGACTACAGCTGAAGACTTTTCTGCTGGTCTTGGAATACTTGGTACTTTTTTCCCCTCAAAGTTTTCTCTTCTTCTTAATGCTGTTTCTAGTCTTAACAGTTACAGAGAGACATTTGGGAGTGAAAAACACATTCCTGTCAATCTGAGGATTACGGGAGGTGATTTGTAGTCCTCCCTCCTCTTTTTTTTAACTGTAAGTCAATGAAATCAATGAACTCTTGGCTTAGCAGTGCTCTGCATGACGCAGGAATGTCCCTTGGTACAAATCAAGTAGGTTTGAGCATTAAAAAATAAAGAGCAAACCATAATAAAGCCTTTGGAGAGTCTGGGCCCTCTTAAAGAGTTATAAGGCGTTAGTGGGGAAGCTCTGAAAACACCCTGAGGAAAGTAAGGGAGCTGTGGCTCAGACTGGAGCAAGTGCTAAACTGTAAAGAGCACTTTTGGAAGAGTGGTCAGGTGGCCTTGTTCCCATTGTCTATTTTGGTTTACTTGGGCTGCAGAAGGGAAAGATTCTTTGACTTGGTCAGTTGGTTCAGCTCTTAAATTCACTGATGCTTTGAAGCATCCAAATATCTGAAGTTTGGGAGGAGCCTGAAGTGCGTAACCTGAATATTTGACATAGTCCCCGTTGCGCTGTGCAGTAATTTTAGATTTTCCCAGGACTGGTGGTTGAAGTGGGCCAGTGGATCACCAGCTCTCCTTCGCCCAGAGCTCACAGAACAGGGGTTTCAGGATGAACATATCTCATGCTGACTTCCACACACTTCCATTTTTTCCTGCTGTTAATCCCAAACTGAATCAAACACTCTTGTTACACATGGAAAAACAAAATAATCATCTTTGTTACTGGGAAAAGTACCTTCTTTGGCCTAATGATGCCTTCATTGGTGAATGGATTCGCTACAATTTCAAAGGTGTCCCTGTAATCTCCTTTGACAAAACTGTATTTCGTATTTCTATGTTGTGGTTCATCAACATCTTCTACTTTGACTCTGCCAACTTCTCCTCCTACTGAAATGTTTTCAGGAACTTTAAAGTGAAATGATGCTGTTAAAAAAAAACACACAACAAAAAAGACATAAAGAGGGTGTACATGGAAGACAGAACTTAGTTAAAAATTGCTCTTAGTTTATAGACGTACAGAAAAATATTTCATTGAGATTTCAGCATTATATGACTCTACAGACAGCACTTTAGATGTATTTTTCATAAAAGTATAATTAATTCTCAAAATTGTCAAGTTCTTGTACAAAGTGATTAATACTGATTTTTATTTTCTCTTCTAGGTGTGCGTCACCCAGGAAACGTAGCTGGGGCTGGAATACAGAAGACCTTCTGAATATGTAAGAGTCTTTTGTCCATTTTTATGAAAAGTTGAATCGTGATGAACTGTGACATAAATTTGTTATAATCATGTCAACCCTCAGTTTCCAAATGATACAGCTCTTGCAGTGTACTTACGGTGTTTGAATACCGGGAAGTTGTCGTTGATGTCGGTTAAAGTGATAATGACTGTAGCTGTGCTTGAATCCCCGGAAGACCCTGGAGCATCTTTTGCTTTAACAATGATTTCATATGTCGATTGATTCTCTCTGTCTAAATCAGCCCTTGTTGTAGAAATCACACCTTTGAAAAAATTAACATTGAATATGATTAGATTTTGCAGCGTGTCCAATTTTGACAAATTTTCGCGTTATGCCACACATTCAGCTTTAAGTAGCATTTTTACAATGGGATTTTTCTAAGGGTAGAAATGTTAGATGTCTTTCTACATGATGGAATATGTGGGAGATTTTGTACAATACTTTCCTTTAAACTGATCTTTGCTGCTTAGAAACAATTTGATGATGTCTAAACTCGGTCAGTACATCATCTAGAGAGTTTGTCTGAGCACCTCTATCTGAGTTATTCGCTCCAGAGGACCAGTATGGTTACAAGAGATACTGACATTATTTTTAAAAGTCGGCAAAATTTAAATAAGAAAGTTTAGGAAAGAAAAGGGTCGAGCTACTGATTATTGAGTCCTGCCTCAGAATTTATGTATTCCCCTTTTCCCATTAGGTCAGAGGAATGATATCTATGCTAAACTGAAAACATGAACTGCTATTAGCTCCTAGTGAGTCTCTTCATCAGTGGGAAAAAATGACCTTTTATCTTCTCATTTAGTTCACAGCACCTGATATCCTGACTTTATTAGTTCATTTCCAGCTGCAGATGGTGGCATTGTGTGTGAATGAAAAAATCTTTCTAAATTATGGTTAAAATTATATTTTTTGAATTATTATCCCCCTTGCCCAGAATGAAAAAGGCTTTTTCATTCTGTGTTTTCTTCAAAGTGTAAGGTAAGGACAAAGTGGGTAAGGACATTTGTGTATCTGACCTACCGGAGTCATCAACTGTGAAGTATTCATCTCCTTTAATGACTTGGTACGTAACTGTGGCATGACCTGTAACTGTTGGGTCATCAGCATCTACAGCTGTCACTTTGGTGACTGAGGTTCCTAGAAAAGGATTTCCAAACAGCATATTTAGTATAAATTCTGCTTTTTAACCAGGGATGGGAAGGGAAATGAGTGATGGAAGAACGTACCCACTGGTGACATTTCTGGGACAGATCCGTTGAATACCTTTTGTACAAACACAGGGACGTTGTCATTAATATCGTAAACCTTGATAATGAATTTAGATGGGGGTTCCAGTGACTGGTTGTTTCTTCTGTCAATGATGAGAGCTGTCAGCTCATACTCTGCTTTCTTTTCTCTGTCTAGCCTCTCAAATGCATATACATCACCACTGGTTTCTTCAACTTTAAAAATGGTGTTGGCATATTCACCTTCAATAATATACTTAGCATTGTTGTTCCTTACGCTTGATGTGATCTAGAAGGAAAGTACAATTCAAAGAGATAAAAGTGAGCTTTGGCATCTGGATGCAATGCAGTTTCTACCAGAAGATACACACAGTCATGACTTCTTCAGACTCAGTTTGAAACCAGAAGAGCCATCAAGACTTTTGATGTCAGCTGGAGTATTACTAAACAGACAGCACCACAGCAGCTACAACCATGCGGGGTTATAGGGTGAAACTTGCATCCAGACTGAAACTTGCTTGCTTATATATCAAGAAGCACTTTTTTTTCAGATCGTATCTCATATTTCCTAAAGATATATGTGTTCATGCAGTTAACACATACAAATCATTAACCTCATTGTGTCTGAAATAACACGCACCACCATCTTCAGTTTGAGCTACTCTTCTTTGCAAGTAACCTTCTGATTTTGCTAAGATTTCAGAGAATTACAAAATCAAATCTATGTTCACAGCTATTATTCAGCATTAGTGTCCATTACTTAGCATTTAGCAGAATTCCTGCCATAGCTGACAGCTTTCTTGTCTTTAGTCATGTGCAATTTTTTCATAGTCAGTCTTTAGGCTCATGCTATGACAGTAAATTTCCACCCCATAGATTTTAAAATTTAACATTATATGCAAGAAAAAGGGATGGGGTAAAAGGAATGAACATTAATCAGTTTTAAAATGTAATTTAATCCAATGCCAAATGGTTCAGCACATTATTTAATCTTCAGATGATCTGATGATTCTTCCCTTTCTATACCTTCACCCATCTAAGGACACTGATAGCAGGTTTAAACCACAATTTTCTGTGCGCTATATCAGCATTCTTATTTCAGCAAGCTGCTTATCGATAATTGCTGGGTTGGGCCAAGAATTTCTAGTCGTTTGTTACTGATGTTATCATAAATTGCAGCTGTTTGGTATTCAGGATTTGATTTATCCTGTAGTTGTCATTTACTGTTGAACATTCTTTCATTTCTGTTTTCTGTTTTGAAATGTGTCGTTAAAATTGTCTCCCCTCACTCCACATACTGAATCATGCTTCTGGCTGCTGGGGCTGCTGAAGAACTGTTTACAGCTCTGGAGATGAAACGTGAGAAATAACCTCACCCTTGTCTCGGAGATAGTATAGTCTGTGCCGCCTGTCTCAATTTTTATTTACTTACTCAGTGTAAAAGGTATAGACTTCCAAGATTGCCTTTTCTAAAACTGAGGGTGCACAGACAAAGGAAAGTATCCAAGGTCATGAAAGATAAAATCGAAATGTATCAGCATATTCCTGCAGCTGTCACTCAGTTCTGCCACGCCACCACGGTGGCCTTTTTGAAAGGGTTTATCAAGTGTTCAATGCTGCGACTGCAATGCGCCCAACACAGCCGTTGCAAAAGCAATCAGCAGCATTCCACTGCTGAAAGGCCCCGGCGCGCAGTACAAAGTGAATTACTCTTATTTAGGACAGCTCCAGGAATAGAAGCATTCTCCTCAATCTGCTGCTGAATTGGTCTGAAATGAAACAGAGATACCCTGTGTCAGCCGCGAGCACCCTCTGGCCCCTTCTCTCTGGCGCTGGCGCGGTCTGCCGGGGAGCAGCACTGATCCAGAAAGGTCTGTTTCACTTCGCCCGGACAGCCCTGACAGATGCTGATTGTTGTACATGGGAGGAAAACCTACAACTGCATTTATCTGAAAAGTGTCAAAGTAGTTCAATTTGAAAGAGTAGATTGGAAGAACTTTGTCTGGGTGATACGCAGTTAATCATAGGACTTTATGAGCGCTGCCCTGAAGAAAATGGCTTTGCAGGCAGGTCAATGCTCGTTATTATTTTTAAAAATTATTTTCTTTTACTTTCTGAAACAAATTTTTTGATTGTGTAACAGTATTCCTAAACATAGTGCTTTTGATTTGTACCCAGGCTGGGAGATGTAAACTGTATGGTTTTTAATGCACATGTTTTTATTAGCTGATCTCCTGGGTTTTTTAAAGACTCTTGAGCTGCCAGAAAAATACTGACATACGTCAGCTGCCAGACTTCCTTCCTCACTGTGCACCTGCATGCGATGCAATTGTTTCTTCACTGCGGATGCTCCATACTTGCCATTCTCTAAAATCTATTTGTATTCTTCAAAAGAATTAGAATTCCTTTGACATTATTCTTGATTTACTCTGTGTCCACATTATTATGGTTTTAACTCATTAGTATGTTGGTATTAAGTCCCATTTCTATTTCCTTTTTTTCTCTTCTAGTCTGCCTAGACTGCAGACATTACAAGATACTCCTTTGCTGTCTGCATTTCTAATTATTCATTGCTAACAGACTGCTATTTACCTTGCCAACGTGGTGCGGTAATGGCGTATCAATCTCTTCTTTGATATGCATTTGGTTCCATATCCAGTCTCTTTTCAGTCGTTTATGACTGGCATTGTTTGAAGAAAAGTCCTGGTTTGTTTTCTGACTTTCTTTGTCAGAAAATGCTGGAGCCACGAACAATGAGAAAAGTAGAATAAGGTGGTTCATCTTCTTCTGGAGCCTAGAAAGTAATAGAAAATATGAAAACTCTATAAATAACAACAGAATCGGATTAATGAGAGAGAGCACACAACACACAGAAGTGCAAATGGATTTTCCTTCTATAGGCTAGTTTGATTACTTTCTGTATTTCTTTTCATCTGCCTTAGAATCAAGGTTTGAATTATCAGGCTTCTTCCTTCCGTGAAACAGTTTTAACTAGATGATATGACAACTGTAAAAACCAGCAAAACTATTTCAATGAAATATAAAATGGGCAAGGTCGGAAACCCAGCATAAAAGCCAGCATCTGCTTGAGGTCCCACAGTTAATGTGACGAGAAGATTGGGTGGCGCAGATCAGCAGTTGCGGAGCAGGGAAGGTGCAGTCCGGGTGCAGAGCGTCGCTCGTGGGGAGAGGAGCCATGGGAAGCAATGCCAAGGCTGAGCCAGATCAAAGTTTACATTAACTCAACTCCAAATGAAATGTTCCAGCTTGACAAACCCAAATGCAATGTTTTGACTTGCCCTGACACAAAATATGCCGTAGTCAATATGTTCATATGGAAAATATTGATTTAGAATAAAATCTGGGGGTTTTGGATGAAAAAAATGATTCATGTGAAATTTTCAATCAGTTCCAAGTACAATATAGCAAATTGCCTTGCTCAGAGAGCTTATTTATTGATTCGATTCCTTGTCTTTTGAAACGTTTGAAGGCACATATAAAGTTCCTTTATCCTCTATTCTCAGGTTTTACCCTCTAAAAAATGATAATTTGTGAAATTATTCTCAGGTGAAACCATATTTTTGCACCATATGTTAATATTAGCAAAATTGAGGCCTGACTTTCGTATCAGATTGAGAAGTTATTTTAATGTAGCAAAGCTGATTCGTTTTCTTACTACATTTCCCTTTCCCAATATAAAGGACTGTCAGGGAACTTTAATGCTCAAATAATCAGACTTTCAATTGCACATAAATGACTTTCCATTAGCTTTTAGGAGCTGTCAGCATACACATCAAAAATAAAACCATTAATTGTGATGGAGAAGTTGACATCACACAGGTTGCTGGAAGCGAGATTAAATTAATATTTTCGGCAGGAAGGTGCTGAGACGTTTCCAGGATTACTCTTTGGGAACTAAGCAATCAATGTTATCCCGTGGTGCAGCATCGTTGTCAGTAAAAGGATTTTATTTACCATAAAATTTTGCTTTCCTGTACTTTTTCCTCTTCTAGATTGTTGTACATAAGCTGAGGAACATTCCTTCTTCTTTGTCATTGTGTAGGAAACGACCACATAAGGTGGCTTTGAAGTTGCTTTTTAATAGCAAAACTGCATTTTATACAGTTTTCCGGATTCATATGAAACTTTTTGATTTAGCTAGTTTTTTGTATTCTCTGCACTTACTTTGGCTCTGAATATTTTTAGAAAAATGAGTGAGATTTAGTTGCTTTGCTCTGTTTTATTTGTGTACATGAACATTTTACAACTGGAAGCTGGAAAGCGTTGATATGAATCTTTTGTGATCGCATAAGTCTGGCGTTTGTTCGTAAAATTACAAAACGTGATAACCAATGGAAACCAATTGGTTAACATTGACTAGTACAGGCTGTAGTTTTGCAAAAACCAGACTGTGGTGTTTAAAAAGTAATTTTCTCTTATTTCTCTGGTACAGCGGAGATCTCCTGTACTGTTCTAGTGCTGAGACGAGGTGGGAAAACTGGGGTGATACTGCTCAGGAATATTTTCCTCGTGTTTCCCTTGCTGTTAGCGCGGGGCTCAGAGCCTGCCGTGCCCTCTGTCGCACTCCTCGGGGTGCCTCTCGCGCTGCTGCTGCGGGTGATTACTAGTACCAGCCGCCCCGGGACCTTTGGTATCCTCATACAGCGCACTGCTTGTCGAAAATGGAAGGCTGGAACTCGTAATGAGTGGATGGTTATCTGTATAGGAGCTCTGGAACTGTGGTAATATCCTGATTATTCCCGAGGATCCATGCAGCAAATGCAGACTCTCCTTTGAAGTAGGTGGCCTGTACATGTTTCACAGTTCGGGCCTCGTTTGAAAGCTTGGACATTAATACAGCAAGCGCTAGACTGAATCTTTATAAATATATGCACCTTTCAACTGAAACCCAAGCTACCCCTTCCACTCGGCAAAGCCATCGTTGTGTTCTTAGGTTTTAAGGTGGCTTCACTTCCTTTAACTGCTCATTAAAGCAGTCCCTGTTAATCGTTGTCCAGCCTCCTTGGTAAGTTAACGGTTCCTTTATGAGCAGTTTGGTGGAGCTTGGGCTGCCCTCTGGTATGCCCTGTAGGTCGGACGCAGGCTGAGATAGAAGAGCCTCTTGCAAAAACATGTCTTCTGTTTTGTGTTTGGCATCGTTCAAAACGTCTCATCTCGGTGGCAGTAACACTGCCCACTCCAGCACTTTGCACGCTGTCTGCTCTAGGGGCGTGTGATCTGCATTGCTCCGTAGGACAGTCTGACTCCGAGAAGACTTCCTCTGTCATACTGCGCAAGTTTTCCGTTCGGCAGCTGGAAGTCTCTTGCTGTTGAGTCCGTAGCTGAATTCGTCACAGTATTTCAGAATACCCTTCTTTGGCAGCACGTACAAACACTTCAGAAGCAGGACCCTGCCGAGAAGTAACTAGATAAGGGCACTGTCCTGGTGTGAAGGCCACGTTCCGTGGATGTTAGCTTTTGACAAGCTGTACTAAATGCTTTCTCTTTTTCTGGCCATGATAGTTTTCCTTTCCAGCAGATCTCATTTGAAATGACAGAGGTAGTAGCAGAAGAGAGATGTTCCCATGCCTGAGCAGGGGAGAGCGTTCCCATGGAGTCAGGAGCAAGAAGGTTTCTGAGGAATGATAGGTGGATGACATGTCGGGATTGGCTTTTCATTGGCTTTTCACAGCGTGTCCGCTGTGGCAGCCAGGACTGAGGAGAGGACAGCAGATGCACCCTTTTGAGTAATGACACCTGCTCCACACGCTTCCGGAGAAGGGGACAGCACAGCGTGCGCTGTGACCGGTCTGTGCCACGCGTGGCTCTCCCCGGCACGCTGCCCTGAGGTGCCATCACCAGTCTACCTCCGTGCACAGTCTCCAGTTACCGCTGTGTCTCTAACTGATTAGACCAATACTTCAAACTTTTTTCAATTTAAGCAGGGACCATAAATGTTCCTTAAAGTTAGCGAGGGAATGGTTTATTCAAATAGTGAAGTTTCTTGCTTTGCTCTTAAATTTTCTTCCAGCAAATGATGGGTTTTTCTACCGCCATTACTCATTTTATGTGTTGAATTATTTGAGCAAATAACTCTTGGTCTGCAGGGTACTATAGACCGTTAACGGAGAAATTCTGGTATTCAAACTGATTTATAGGACATATGACTCATACGGTGTAGCTTTTTCTCGCAGATTGGGAGTAATTATTAAAAAAATGTCAGGTGGAGATACAGACAATACTGTACCAATTAAAAGTTTGCATTTTACAAGTTGTTTTGGTAAGTAATCAACTGTACGGTTGATAAGCTGCTAATATAAATAAGGTGTCCATGTTATAAAACTACATTTGATGAAATATTCTTATGAACATTTGTGGGTTTTTTTCCTGGTGTTTGCCTCTTATCTGGTTTACTCCTCTAAAATGTTTATTAAGGCTTACGTGAGGTTAGTTTAGTTAGCAAAGAAACGTGTTCTGTGCTTGCATGTTAAGTAGAAGTTAAACCAGGTTGCTGTGTGGAGACTTTGGTTAATGAGCAAACAGCTGTAGCTGAAATGATGTATTTTTCTGGTTGATTGGACTAGGATCTTATGCTAGTATGAGAAAATCATGTTTCTTCAGCATCTGAAACACAGAAATATTGCTAGAAATAATGATAAGGAACATCGTAAGAGAGGAATTTGCTTAAAGTCGCTATCATACACCAGAAAAGAAATATATTTTAAAAGGTTTGTGCCGGTATTGTTCAAATAATTTGCATACCTCGTTGTCAGAAAAGCTGGAAATGAAATTATTATTGATGATTGAGCTGGAAACTTAATGATTATTTTTGCTTACAGTATCTTGGTTGGAATCTGAACAATGTAAATGAAAATGAAAAATCCCGTGCAAAAGTGAGAGTTTCATCAAAGCAAAAAATATTAACAAAATGACTGATAAATCAGTACTATGGGACATAATCTATTCCATTCCATCGTACTGGAAATTTTGCTGTTTCTGGTTGTTAATCAAACCTCAGCTGTCACGCCTGCAGCCATGTAAATGTGGGGAATACTAAATACCCAAAATGCTGTGTTCAGCCAGTTGGGCAAAATGTAGAGGCTGAAGGAGAGCGTTGCGCAGCCTGCCCTGCCCTCGCATGGTGCCTGCCCGTGGAGGCGGGCTGGCTGGCTAAAGGAGAAAGAAAACTAAGAAAACTTTCTTGACCAAAGTTTTGTCAGAAAAGTTGGCTTTGGATGCTTTTAGTTTAGTTTAATAAGTATTTTCTGACTCTCTCCTGCTCCCGTCTGCTGCACCCTCCCCACTTTTCCTGAGTAGCTCGCTGCAAAAACTTCTGTTGAAACTGCAGTGGATCAAACCCTACAATACAGAGTAGACAACACTTCAAACTTAGATTATTTTTTTCAGATGCAAAAAATTTACTTTGATACATGATCTAAACACCTCCAAAATTGCTATGCTCAGTGAAGCCATGATAGATACAATGGCAGCAGAATCTGACCCAGCGTCAAGTAACAAAATGACCCTGAACAACCCTGCCATACAGAATCCATTTTTAACACTAATTTCTCATCTCTGTGACATTTAAGACCACAGGTAACTGTGTGAACGTGGTGAGCAGTAAGAAATAGAAAGGTGACATACCAAAGCCAGGAGGGGGATACATTCTCTGTCTCTGCAGCGCCTGTTGTTTTCGGGTGCTTAGCTTGCTTTGCAGAGGGAGCATGTTTGGTAAGCAGGCAAAACACTATTAAAAGAAAACAGCCCTAGCAATACTTAATACTGCCTTTCAGGGCCCTTCGGCAGCTCTGCAAACATGAATTGATAAAGCCTCATTTATCTCTGAAAAGTACTGCAGCTGGATAAAAAGCAATATCCTTTTCCAAAGGTGCGTTTGAAGCACATTTGAGTATGTTTGCCATCTCCTGATGGTGGACCAGGGTCAGGAGTAACAACACACTCAGATTTTGTTCTCCAGGTTTCTTCATCTCATAATTAAACAACATTGATCCAACCAGCTTCTAACAAACCCCGAGAAACCTGGTCTGGTAGGAGGTGTCCCTGCCCATGGCAGGGGGTTGGAACGAGATGATCTTCAAGGTTCCTTCCAACCTGAACCACTCTATGGTTCTGTGAGTCTGTAATTCTACGATTCTATGATTCTATAAAACGCGGCAGCAAAGGAATCCCATCGGCGTGGTTGTTACCTGCACTCCAGCTACTGCTTGGCATTCAGGTTGTGAAAATGTGACGCTCCTCTGCGCCGTCGAGCTACAGTGAGAGAAGGGTTGAGGGCACCTAGTGAGTGCAGTGGGAACGGGAACTGGGGTAGGGCTTCAAACTTTAGTAACATCACTTAAAAAAAAGTCCAAGTAAATTGTGCAACACGGGACTTGGAGCAATCCTTTTTTTGTTGCATTTTCAGATGTAATTTGTTTCGGGTGGTTACTCAGTGTTTCTCTTATTCCTTACTAAAGCTGTCTTGTCACATGTCCTCAACAGTGCACAATGATTCATTTAAAAATAGGCCTTTCCTGAGAACACTGTGCTGCTTTTTCGTTTCCAGATTATTGAGCTGATTTAAATGGGCCTAGTGCCTGACTACCTGGTATTATGTTTTTGATTGTCCTTATGTCGATTTTATGAATCTGAGAAGTGGTTTTTGCTGATGACTAAACAGCCTGGAGTGCAAATGCCTACCTGAGAACTGATTATAAAATGACTTTTTATATGCATGATGGTACCTTTGAGTAAATAGCCACTTTGATGACTAAACAATCTGGAGTGCAAATGCCTGCCCGAAAACTGATTATAAGATGACATTTTATACTTGTGACAGTACCTTTCAATGAATAGCCACTTCAGCAATATCTTAACTAAACTTGCTACTTCACACCCCCCCTCCCCATGTCCGTCAGTATTGCGAGAGCACTCCTGCGTGCATTGGGTGCTGTTTGGTTCTTGGTGTTGGTGCTGCAGCACTGGATGTCGGTAGAACTCAGGAGATAATTCAGCACTTCTGATTCGGGCTCTGCTTTGGCTTCTCATATTTTTTCCAGCAAAAAGGAGAATAATTCTAACCTGAAAGTTAATTGTGATTTCAGCTCCAAGTTTCTGGTAGGTCTGGGGAAGAAAATGTGTTAATGATTTTTTTTGCCCTGTTTGTTCAGCTCACCAGAAAATTCTCTCCTGGATGATACAAAATACAGCTTCATCTCATGGGTGGATGGAGTCCTCAGCCAGGAATGATGCCGAAGTGAAGAAATTTGGTTAGAAAAGACCTACAAATACTTACTGTGTATACACTAAAGATTCCTTGCCTGGTGGAAAGCAGGCAGCCAAAGTGGTCTCCCAGTCTTTCTGTTATCTCAGATAAAGGACTGGCTAAAAATGGGGGAGGCAAGCACTGGTTTGGCTTGCTTGGTTTTGTTTTTTTTTTTTAAGAAACAAAGCCACCTTCTGAGCTAGTGCGTGAGAGCCCGTGTGCTGAAGGTGGGTGAGCAGCAATAACGAAATCCTGGTGAATGTCCTCTCTGAGCTTCCGAGCTGACTCCGGGATTAAAGAGCTGTGGTAAATACCCAGAGAAGGGCATATGAATAGGCTGAGTGGGAACCAAAAATAAGAAATGTATGGTGTAAGAAGGCATTTGCTGTAAATAGAATGATTTTCGACAAATGAGTGAGGAAGAAAGTTGCAAGAGGGCACAAAGCTTTCCTTTGTTCCTTGCCAAGAAGCTTTTATGGAACAGAGATGTATAGATTCGCAGTTTGCTAGAAGTCACCTCCTCCCAGATGTGGAAGAGCAGCGGGATGAGTCAGGTGCAGGAGCTGATCTTGCATCGGTGCATTCTTCTGGCTTTACTGGGCTTTGTTTTACATCAGCGATGTGCCTGATAATAGCTTAGCTGGGTAGATTAACAAAAATAAAAATGTTGGCCTGAGTGGGGAGAGACTGGCTTCACTTACTTTAATCTGCGAGCAGTGCAGTGCTGCAGATGCAGTCAGCCATCATAGTGGGCCAGAAATACCGTGCTTCGTGCTCTTGTCCCGAAGGTGCTCTGAATCTGCCCTGTTATATACAGGCGTGAGCTCCAGGACAAACAGGGGAATCATTTTGTTGGTGGTGCTACTTCAGCTCAGCGTTCCTTCCAGCACCAACCCTCACGGGTACCCCGATAGCTGCATCAGTGGGCGCAGAACAGCCGCTGCCCCTTAGCGGGGTGTGCAGGGCGGAACCACGATCTCACTTGGGCTCACAAAAAGCCTTCGCTGATCAATGCGGATTTTGTTGGGAGAGTTCAGAGGCACGTCTATTGGACAGGCCCAAAATCGCGTCTCTCAGTTTCTCTCAATTTCTAGTGAACCTTATCTTAATGTGTATTTTCAAAAAAACTTCCGAAAGGGTGTTTGTGGTTTGGAGAATGCTGTCTGCGTTCCTACATGACTGCTATCTGATAAAGAAGGGAGTAGTCATAAAACTAGTGAACATGTGTTGCTGGTGTAGATTCAGATTCAGTTTCCCGTTCACAAATACACATTTGTTTGGCTTAGATTTTGATTTACCTGTACCTAACACCCATACAGCTTGGAATCAGCTCTGGATTTGGCTTCTGTTAGAATTCAAGAAAACCTCAAACTGTATCTTTTTCTGTGAGAATTTGGAAGAGTTGAGCTGATAGGTTGTGCCCGGTTGTTCTGTGTTCTTTAGGGACTGGTGGCCTTTTGTGGACAGTGGTAGTTTAAGTACATGTGGGGAGCTGAAACATTTCTGTTTGTGGAAATGAATCCCATGCGTGATCTAATAAAATGAGTCTGTCTTTCTGTGTACCTGTATAGTATGTACATAAGGATGCAAATTGCACATAGGTTGGAGAGAAGCTAGGGTCTTTTTTTTTTATGTGGCAAAATCCTGCATGGTTAAGTTATCCAACCAAGAGAGAATGCTGCGGTGTTTCATGTGCACAAGCTATGATTCCTATTCTAATCTTTAATTCAACCAATTTACTATCGATCTGTAGTGACCTGTTTTTTATCTGAGTTTCTTACTTGCAAATCTGATAATTGAGAAGCAAGTTAAATATATGTTTTAGTTACTGGGCTGGTCTCTTCATGGGCTTTAAGGAAGCATTATTTTTGGACTAGACAAATCAATAATTCTGGAATCACTCTTGTTGAAATGACAGTGCACTGTTTAAGGGAGGGTTGTTTGCAGTGATGAGGATGATATATGTGATGAAGGTGAAACAATCCTTGGAAATCATGAAAACGAGCAGTGAGACCACCAGCCAGTTTCTTCTCTTCTCATCAGATTAGTTATGCAGTGTAATTGTTGTTCTAATGGATGACTGTTTTCCTTTCATATGAGGCTCCTGGTATGCCTAGTGATCGACCCATCTCAGTGAAACTGCTGGCCTTCTACCTCGCCCGGGAGAGAAATACTTATGATGGTCTATCAGAGCCACACTGAATCACTGGGTGACTTTTAAGAATCTTCCTCGTTTCACACTCTCAGCATGCAGATCGTGTATCATGCCAGGTGCAGAATCAATGTCTTTACTCTTTTTTCAGGATAATGTTATTTGTCGTCACAGAGGCTGTACAGGTACTTGAGGGTTGATGATAACCAATTTGAAACTGAACAGATACAGTACATGACGCACTGAAATGTATCTGTTCTGGTGCTGCTGAAGAGTTCTTACTCTGGCCATGTTACTATAGTCATGTAGTGCTTTACTGCAGAAACTTGCCCTGAAGTGACCCCAAAATGGATTAGAGTGCTTTAAAGAAGAAGCAAGTGGTATTGTCCAGTCTTTCCATGCATAAAGCCTTTTACTTCACGTATAAATATGTTAGTACAAAAGATAACAAGGGATAAATTGTACCTAAGCACAGTGCCCAGTATAGACCCAGCTGCTAAAATATTTTGAAGCTCATTTGTGATTAAATTATTAAGCCAATTTGTGACACAGTTTCATAAAAAATAAATATATTATCATAAACAGAAGTTTTTGGCTTTCTCTTAGGTGTTGCCAGCATGGACAGCATTAAGTTTCAGGTCACAAGGTACGCTCCGGGAGCTCTTTGCAGCTTCCGAGCTTTGAGAGCACCTGTATGAGGGCTGAATGACCCCTAAGAAGCAGGAATATTCTGGTGCTTAGTGAGTATGCTCAAACACACAAGCAGAGTTTGGCTGTTGGTACAGAATATTATCACCTCATCATATAGATTCTGTGCTCTGTTGATTTAAGCATTCAATTTTTTTAAAAATCGGGAAGCTCGTAGGACCTGTGACTAATACAATTTATTTGCTTTGGAGATACTGAAACAAACAATTAAATGACAGAAAATTTGTTCTTGGCCACATGTCTTTTGATGACAGTTGCCAAATGCTGTGGCAATGTGAGCTATTTTGGGGGGGTTAACTTTGCATTAAGTACAGTCCTGTTCTAAAATGATCTAATAAGACGGGTGGGATAAACCCTGCATGCATAGTTTGGAACTGCAAACATTTTCCTCTATGAATTCTTCATCTAAAATATAAAGCTAAGAGGAAAATATCTCCCATCCAGATTAATTATTGATAAGTACAGATGCTGAAAATAGTGATGAGGTGCCAGTGTTACAGACAGGCAAAGAACTACTACTCTTCCTTGTATCCCAAAAGTAGTTTCAGGGATGATGTTGCAGTCAGGGGTACTCATTCCTGCGAAGGGTCTCATTGACTCAGAAGAATGATTGAGGCTCTGTCAGTCTCGGTGGTGTATTTATGCGGCTGTAGATCCAGCTTCTTTCTCGCTTGCTTTGAGCCAATTTCCTTTTGCTTGGCCCGAGCTGTGGTGGCTCCGGTAGGAGTGTCAGAGGTGTGGGTGTCTCAGCACTGAGCCTCCCTCATCCCCAGCACCTCCCACACTCAGATGGTGGGGTTTCATTTTTGGGGAGGAGGGGTTTGGGTGAGAAGGGGACAAGGGGATCCTCCAAAAATTATTTGGCTCACTCCAGCAAAGAAGTAGAAAAGTTCGCATTTATTGGAGGCGTTTGTGATCACTAAAAAGATTTCTCAAGCATCTCTAACCAGAAGCTTGGTTTCCTACAATAAATTGTGTGCACGTTTCAGAATTGATCTGTTTTGCTACTGCCCCCTGGTTAGCTGTGCTGTACACAGAGATTAGCTGAAGCTGTCACTGAATGTTTAAGAGTTTGGCCAGGCTGAAACAAAATAAAGTACACTATGAGAATAATGTATTATAGAGCTTTTTCCACTTCCCCTTTGTTTCCAGATAAAGCCTCAATATCAGAGAGGCCTCCTAGCACAGATCTCTGAGTAGCTTTGATTGAGGAAAAGCCCCCATCATTTAAGGAACTGCGTGCAATAAATACAATTTTTTTTTTTAAAGTACAATGTAGCTGTGTTTACAGCAGATAAGATTTTTTTGACATTTTCCTTCAACAAAAGCTCAAGAGCAAAAGTATCTGCCTCGAACACAAGCATCACACACAGGTCGCTGCAATTGATATTTATTGCGCTAACAGTAATCTGAAGCGGAGAAGGCATGTTCAGCTGGCTGTGTGTTCTGATCCCTTTGTCCAGGTTATTCCGCTGGGTAACTGAATGCATTAGTATTTCCGCTGAAACTTAATTTTGTGGCAGATAAAGCAGGCATGTACATCTACATAAATCTTTTGTTTTCTGGCCAGGCAAGAGGCTAAAAACACAGGGTGTGTCTGGATATATTTTGTTTGGTAATCAGTATTCAGTATTTTTTCTCCCTTTTTAAAATGTCTAATTCAAATGTCAGTTCATTCTTCTCTATTTCCTGCCCTTATTCAACTAGACTTCCAGACCAGGCTTAATTAACTTTAAGACCTTTTCTGCCCACCCCTATAGTTACAGTCTTTTCCTGGAACATTTCCATTGTTATAATCTCCATGTGTTGTCAGATGATACAAATGATATTGTTACTGCTCTTAGGAATTTACAATGAGCCTTTTGACATTTTTACTTACAGCTTAGCTCTTGTCAGGAAAATCTCATCTTCAAATCAAAATAAAACTGAGGAAGCAAATTTCCAGCTTACAGGGCTGATAAAGAGAAGCTGGAGGCCCTGAAAATTCAGGCCTCGGACATAGGGAAGCTTGAAAAGGTGAGGAGAGCTGTTGTTAAGTTTTGTGACTTTTTTTAGAGATCGACTTTTTTTCTGTATGGATTTGTTTCCATGTGGGAGTGATTGTGATTTAACATGGTGTTGTGTTGTGTTTTGCTCCGTTATCTATGCTCTGGCTTAAGGAGGTCATTAGTCTGATGAATTTTACAACTCCAGTCCCGAGGCAATGAGGGAGCAGGCACCCAAAGAGAGCTTGTTGCTTCATGAAACGGACTGTGACCATGGTCAGTGCCCCTTCAACGTGCGAGACGTGACTGCAGGAGTGACCCTGGTTCAAGGCAGGCCGTGCTTTTGTTTACACGTGGTAAGAAGTCTTTGTGACAGTGATAAAAGTGAGAGCTGGGGGCTTTCAGCTGGCTGGCCCGGGGACGTTTCTGCTCATGGGTCTGGGCTGGGGGCTGCTGCTGGTGCCCTGCTGGGGCTGGGCGCGGAGAGCGCCGGGGAGCAGCCTGCGTCCCCCCCGGAGCTGCCGGCTTTAAAGTACCCTGACTGTTGGGAAGTTCTTATTCACAGCGGTGCTGCGCTTGTGGGTTTGCTGCCTGAATCCGAAACACAGCTGGAGAGCCTTCTTAAGCGGATATGGGAGTTCTTTTTTTCTCCTTAGTTAGTGGCTGTGTAAGTGGAACATTTATTTCCCCTACAGCTCATATTTTAATCATTGCCACTGAAACCCCCTTTCTTGTGCGAATGAAGCCTTTCTCTTCATTTAAAGAAGGCGCAGATCAATCCTTATAAGGCAGGTAATACAGCTCGCCAGTTCACAGCAGGAAAATGACGCGATATATTCCAAAGAGAAATGTGCCTCTTTCTTCCTGTTTGAAACTTAAGTCATGTCCAAGTGCAATTACTGGAGGATTCAGCATCTATTCTAATCCTGAACTTTTACCAAGGCTGCTGCTGGCAAATCGGCGTATAAAGCAAATGTATTTGTTAAACGATGCTACAGATGATAAAGCTCTGCAATAGCTTTGTCACTGTCAAGTTCACATTACTGTCTTTGTAAAATGAACCCATTACAGAAAGCATTCCTGCTTTTCCCGCTCTCCGCTTTCTGCCCTCGCTTCTTAACTTCTGTGCTGGATGCGTGTTTTAGGTGGAGTGCACTGGTAATCTGGGTGGTACTAAAATGTCCATAGCATAGCAATATTTGTTTATGTTTTAATGACGGCCTAAAGCCCCCTAATGTTAACAGTACCGAGCAAATGGACAATAATACTATTTCATTGCGGGTTTGGATTCACAGAGCAGGTGGTGAAAAGTCTGATACCTTATTAGTAGTATTGATCGGTTGGCCTAACCCTAGAATGAGTCAACTGGTTCTCTTGCAGACAGATCATATATATCTGAAAGATAATGACAGTAAAAGCCAGTAAGATAATGCAAATTGCCTCTGAATTCAGGTCTAGGACTGGAGGGAGAGGGAGGGAATATCCCACAAAAAGAATGGAGAAGCTAACCTAAACCCCTGTGCCAGTGGAGATGCTGACGATGAAGCTGAACCTATCACAGGAACAATTCCCATCAATTGCAGGATTTCCTATCATTTGCATGAGCGCAGCATTAGGCCCTTAGTCTCCCCAGGCGGTATGTTGTAAGGTAGACTTTGCACTCCTAGAGGATTTCCAGAACACAAATTCGTCGCAGATAGCATCATAAAAGGAAGGGGAATAGGAAGACTGATCCTACCAAAGCATTGCTTAGAAATGTGGACAAAGGCAGGAGAAGGAATTCAACTGTATCCTCCAGACATGGTATAGAAGTGGAATTTCCCTTTACACTGTCATACACAATAAGGACAAGGGCCTGTGTGCGCTGCAGATAACCCACCTTGCGCCCTCTGAACTTTGCCAGGTGTCAGGAGGACCATTCCAGATGTTGCTGGTGGGCCTGGGGAGAGGAGGATGCAGAGGAATGGATGGCTTCAGTGGGGGCAGAGCCAGATGTGCTGCTGCTCATTTGTGGAGACTGACAGTAGGCTTTTTAAAAGAATGTGTAGTAGAAACAGGGGGGTCTTTCTCCTGAAGTTTTGGCAAAAGGATGGTGGTGAAATCCCACAGGAACATGAGGGTTTTGACAACACCTAGACTGGGACAAGAAAACTGACCTCTTTGGATTTTGAGAAATGAGGAATTAAACATTTCTGCTTTTGGTCTGCCTCTAACCATGGCGGTGCTCTGGAACTCCTTGCGTTTCAGATAGCAATGCCAGGGCAGAAGAATAGTCTTTCCTCTCCACTGGTCTTCTGGAAAGGTGCCCCTACAACTTCTGCAGTGTGTCCCAGGTAACCATGCTTGTCCTTTCTCTAAAATACCGGTCATTTTTCAGTAGAAGTTTTGGACCCATTCATTAATGATACTTGATAACACTTCCACATGCAGCTCCTAATCTTTTGTAAGACATCCTTGCTGTGTGTCTCACACAAAAATACTTGTCTGGAGAAAAGTCTGCCGGAGTGTCCACCCACCTGCTTGACTCTTTCTGGTTTACTGATTGTAAATCTTTACTTGGATGTACTCAGCGTACCCAAACTGAAGTGGAGGTGGTGTGAACACCTGCAATGAATGGATAAGTTTCCCCTCTGCCCTTCCCCTGTCTTTGCCCACCCCTGGCAAACACGGAGCTCCTGGACTGGTCCAGTTCCTGTGAACATCCGTGGGCTTTAATGAGCACCTACAAGGGCTGGGCCCCAAATCTTCCCACTGCCTGCCCAACAGATGTGTATAGCAGCCTATGTACAAAATAGACACGTGGTACAAATAACGTCCATCCCAGAAGTATGTTACAGAGAGAACTTACTTAAAATATTTGGCAAAATCTTACATTCATAATATAGCTAGTTTTGTGCTTATTGACAAATTTGCAATTCAGATCAAGATGAGTGAAGCTCAGGTCTCATTGAATGAAAGGGCTAATTTGTGTTCTTGCACTGAAGAACTGTAAACAGGTCCTTCACAATTTTTCATTAATTATTTTATATTTCAAGATCAGACTTCCTCCAGAATTTAGGAGGCAGGTGGCACACGTGCTGGTGAGTGTTGTGCATTCGTTTTGCACATCATTATTCCCAGCGTTAGTTGTGTTGGTGGGACTCCTGGGTTTGCAGTGGGCTCTGTCCTTGGGCTGAGGACAAGCCCTGGAGCGGGATGCCTGCAGGGTTGTTGGCAGCAAAAATGGTGGCTCCTGATCATGACCTTGGCACCAGAGCGTTGTCTGCTTTCTGTGTTTGCGGTGGAAATACACCTGCACAGGCCCTTCGCGTGGAGTAGGTGCTGACCTGAAGTCCACAGACGGATGAAGCAAACTCTCATCATGCACCAAACTCGTACCCAGCTCTGGATTTGCTAAGCTCTGTTCTCCTAGTGCACATTCCGATCAGCTCTTCAAAGGCACGTGTGGGGAATTGTTTCACCTTAGTGACTGTGAGCTGGGCATCTCTCTGTCCTAGCAAATCTCCAGTTTACAGGAATAATCCCTCTCTGCTGTGTTCTAGGGTGGAAGTCATGTCAGGGCTAAACTTTGAGGGATTTTTGATTTGTAAACCCACAAGGATGACAAAGGGAAAGACATTTGTTTAAAAAGAATACACAAAAATATTTTCACGGCCAACAAATTTCTCACAGAGAATCTCTTATTTTCTTCTTGGCACTAACCTTTGAACCTCTGAATTAAGCTTCTAGAACCTGAGCAAAAACTGGAATTATGAACGCGTGACAAAAATAACTGTGAAGATTCCTTACTGAAGGCTCAGCTGCTAGAAATAATCGGTTACCTCTATTCTGCCAACCCCTGCTTTTTTAGAAAATATAAAGCGTTAGGTGGTCTGCTTTAAGCCTGTAGTTCTCTAGACACGCACCCTGACAAGACAAAAGAATTTTTAAAAAGTATTTCTATTTTTCATTTGAAATATGAACTGAAGTAATTGATTTACGGATGCACAGTGAAGTCCTTTGTTCCTAAGTGCCATAAATCAGAGGAGCCTCTAAACCATCCCCAGTGATTTTTACCTATATCCTGTTTTCAGTTCAGTTTGACTCAACAGAGGCAGGATGTGAAGCAAACCTGGCAGCAAACCTCTAACTGTTTGGGTGGAACTTTCTCTGCCTAATCTAGCTCTCTGCAAGCTGCAGATTGCCGAGTGACGTGGAGCTATTTCATGGCTTAATTTCAGTGTTAGCATTTGTTTGAAAATGCTTAAAAGACAGTTTTATGATCTTATGTTAAGGAGCAAAGCTTTGGGAAGCACTTCTTGTTGCAATGCAGTGCAGCTGTAGCACTCCAAAAAATAAAGCCCGCGTTTGTGGACAAAGCAGGAATGATTTGTTAACTGAGTTTTTAATCCTTTGCTTTCAAATTCGTTTGTTTTCTTGTTTGTAACTTCACATTCTTCCCTGTAGTATATTGGACTATTCTAGGGCTTTCAGGTGCTAAATTAATCCTGTGCCCATCTCTCCTGTTGGTCACCCTTTATTTAAGGATAAAAAGTTACTCCTGGAGATACTGCAGATAAATTGCAAGTCAGCATTTCTGTCATTTGTTTCTGGTATATTGGTTGTTACAAGGCACAAATTAACCTAAGATGGGACGCTTTTGTAAATCATTGGAGTATCCTTGCTTTTGTCTAATATTTTTTCCTACATGAACATCTGTAATACTCTATGCTTTTACAAATGCTGATACAATGATTTATAATCAGTGGAGGCAGGGACACACCAATTAACTCTACCTTTGTTAACTGCAGTAGCAACCAACTTTCAGTGTTTTCAGTAGCTAAGAACGGAACGGATTTTCTCACAGAAATTCATCTTCTTCCGTATCTTTTTTCCTTGCATTTCTTTCCTTCCTTTATCTTTATTCCAGCGTGACAACCAGCACAGTAAGGTACTGTGCACGCTGACAGTCTCACTATTGCAAATAGACTTCTTACAGAAAAAGCAGTATCAGTTCATCTCTTATGCATAAATGCTTTGTCTGTGCAAGCTGTACAGCAGACTTGCTAGCTCAGGGACTTGCTCCACTATCTTTAGGGTAAGATAAAAGCCTTTTCAACCAACTTTTTGTGTCAAGCTGCTGCTCATAAAATACCTCGTCAGAAAAAATGCTTTGTTTTGGACTGCTGAGATCAAGAAACTTCTAAAATACTCTGGTCTTTTAGAACGGGGGCTGTAAAACCTGGTAGTCCAGGGTTCGGGTGCGAAAGTAACATTAAACTTGAGATTTAGGAGACCAAGTCTCCGACGTGTTTATGTGAACTCCCCTCTAAGCCTCAAACAAATCTCTTAGCCGGAGACCCGTGCCAAAGCTGGCTAGTGTACAGGGTGCTTTCGCCTCCTCTCGGCGTTGCTCACAATAAAGCCATAGCACCTTAAAGACAGAGACCAAGTCAGTCCCCACTTTGAAAAAACGTATTGCCTCACATCACAGCACAGCGTACACCTGCTCACTCAGACCAGAGCTAAGCCTGTCACCGTCCGCACTGCAAGTGAAATCCTTTCCAAAGGGGTTTACAGGTGCAATTTGCAGTACCATTTCTGTCCCTTTTCCATTATGAACGAGCATCGGCAACATCATCTAAATATTACAAAACAGAACTACGAAAAAGCAGAAAATGTCTTTTCTTTTAAACAATCTTGGAATATTGCAGTATAGCCCAAGAAAGGCAGAGATTCTCCCCTCCTAGTGTCAATTGTAAACGGCTCTGCTGTTGCCTGCGCTTCATTTGGTTTAAGTGCCATCGATGTTAGGCCCAAGGATTCTGTGGATATGTATAAAATTCATGCCCTGTCTGCTGGAATTTCTTAAATTAATTAAGACATTAAAAGAGATTTTTGGTGGAGGCAAAAAAACGTTGAAACGAACTTCATAGCCGAAGGACAGCAAATACTGTTTATCCCTTACCTGAGTCAGAGTTGGCGGAGCTTCGCTTTGTTCCCAAATCAGGCAAACGAAAATCAACAGTATCCCAAAACGTTAAGCAGTATACAGAAAATGAAGATCAAATAGAAAAATCCACTTCTTGTTTCGTTAAGCAATACTGGGAGTGTTCGGCTCTCTAGTCTCCAAGGTTTTCCAGCTGGGAGTCAGCCTTTTCCCGTCCTGCATCCCGGCATCCTGTTATTGTTCCAAGTCTTAGTAATACAGTGAGAAAAGGGAGTGTAGGAAGCAAGATAAACTTAGCCTTATTATTGCTATACCTACTTATTTGTTGCTGACTCTAATGAGGGAGCTGAATAAAAGGAAATTGGCTCTGAGAGAAACACAAAAGTCGGTATGTTATTTAGTGTCATTTTTATAAAGAGTGTTAGGAGTTAGCAAACATGTGAATGGTACTTTAAATAGCGGCTGATATTTGATCAGCACAGACTATGCCTGTTTTGCACAAACAGGATTTTCAAAGCAGTTTGGAGATGTCCTACGTATAAGGATTTTTATACCTGCAAGCAAAAAAGCCAGAGCCCTCATATGAATGAGCTCCTGCAAACCTCTCTCAGCGCTGGAGAGAAAAATGAAATTTAACAGTATTTTTCACAGCTGAAATTATGACTCCAGAAGCAAGACAGTGTAGGTGGGCCTTCCAGAAGGAGAAAGTGTTTGTAACGTCTTGGTGGTGGTTAGTTTTAAGTCTCGAGACCTCTCGGGGCAGAGAGGAGGGAAAAAGAGGAGAGGATTGTGTTCCATCCCTGACTTGCTGGGCAGGGGCAGCGCGGGGCAGGCTCCCCAAAGCGCAGTGTCCCTCGTACTGTCACCCACATAAAACTGAAGTCAGGGTGTTGTTCGGTGAGGCCAACCCGGTGAGCCAGCCGAGCCGGAGAACTCAGACCCTTCTGTGGGACGGTGATGCATTCTTCGGTGCCACCCGCCGTTTTCTGACCCAATCTGCAGGTTAAAGCTGAAGGCAAAGGGGTATCTCTGGCATTGCACCGTACAAATGGAAGAGGAATTTTTTTATTAATAAGGCAGAAGAAAATCTGAGACGTGGGGGACTTAAGTCAAATCTCATTTTTTTTGAACCAATTATAATAAATGTAGGCAAATGTTCAATGTATCTTAAGTAGGACTTCAAATAATAATGTTCCACAGTTAAATACTCTCTGGTGCCTATTTGTCATCACAGTCCAGCACAGGTGACGGCATTGATTTCCTGGCTTGCTAGGAGGCTGAGCTTGGTTAGATTGCTTCACATTTTTATGACGTATGGCAGCAAAGATTAATTGCTCTTTAAAAAATTTGATACATTAATTATTCAGAAAAGTTAAGCAACTAATGAGGAGACATTTTTCAAAGTCTTACATAAGGAGGCCAACTGGAATTAAGTTTCCTTGCAAGAAAATAAGCCGTTCTTGTGTTATTGCTGAGAGAAGAGCGGGGAGGATGTTGATAGGAGTTTTCCAGGGAACTGCAGTTATCTGGTCAGGATGCAGCTCGGTGATAATCTGGTACCCACAGCAGACAGCGGTCCCAGATACGAATGACTTTTGCAAATGACTTCAACCGTATTTACAACCGTTGCATAGCCTTTGATCTTCGTATCGGTGGACTTGGGAGTAAGCGTGCTATTTAGCTAATCTAGACAGAGGATGAGGATAAGGGAGCCCCTCACGTCCACTGCTCAGAAAAGGAAAAGAGCAAACCCCTGTGTTCTCTATATATGCCCTGAGGCAGCAGGCTTGGATTATTAAGGTCTGGTTTGATTCGTGCTAAATAAACTTTGTATTAGTGGACTTGTTTTATCGCTACTGGAAAGTTTAAGGAAAGAAGTGAGAAAGTTTCTAAAGGCATTTCAGCATGCTGTGTTTCAGAGCTCAGTAGAATAACTGAAAACCATTTGTATGATGAGGAAGGTACTTTCATTTAAATTTTAGAAACCTGATTTAATATCTCAAAACCTTCCACATTATGCTTTATAGATTTCATCTCTGAACTGATTCTTTAAGTCTTCTTTCTGGCTATGAGGAAATTGAGATTTTACTGAATGAAGAACCTGTCTGCAGCCCTCTCCGAGAGGCAGCAAAGCTCCTCATGGTTCAGACCAGCCCGCGCCCTCTGGGTGATCCCCGGCGTTTGCTCTGCTCTGCTTCTCCGGCCGTGCATTTCATTGCGTTTTCAAAGCTGCTGACTCAAAACGCTAACAAGCAGGTTTTCTTGTAGATCTTAAGATCTGGCTTCTTTCTCTTTACCGTTAGGGCCAAGTAATTGAATTTGGAAAAATTCTTTGGTGACTGATATCTTTTGCAAGCAAGGGGGTAATGTTTTAAATGAAATATTATTAATTCACACCAAGTTTTGCTAACGAGAGATATCCTGTGCATGATCAGACAACATTGGCAGGCATACTTACCTTTTAGGTCCCTCATTTTATGTATGAAATCTTATTTAATAGTCAAACTTCTGGAAGTGAAAGGAATAGGTGAAAAATGAATAGAATCCTTTGCATCTAACAACTTTCCACTGCTCTGTGTCACTCATGGATGGAGCTGGTGGTACAAATGAGACAGCGATAATTATTTACTTGGCGTTTCACAGTGTTTCTCTGCCATTCCTTTTTTCCAAATGACACCAGGCCTTTTTCATTGGTCTGTTCAGCACTGCTGTACAAGTTTTCTTCCATGTTATATATCCAGCTGTCCCCGCTGGATCATTCGTTTTCCCCCGAGGTTTTCCCACAGATGTTCATTAGCTGCAAGGTCTTGAAGTGGTGGCCTCTGGGTCAGATGTCTCTGGTTCAGATCAGCATACCTTTCTATGAAACTCATAGCATTAGCCCGTGTTATTTAAATGCTGGTGTCTGAGCAATCTTCCAGACTACTTATGCTAGTAAAGTTTAAAATAGTCTTTCCTTCCTTGGATGAAGAGGGTAAAACTCAACTTTGCTTTGGAGGCGCTGGAGCACAGTTTGAATTTGACATTTCTGGGAATCTAAAGTAATAACTGTCATCTTGCTACTGCTGAAAGGAGTAATGTGCTATAACGGGCAGAAACAGAGCCCTCATTTACTATGCTAATCTATTAAATTTGACTGCTCTCACTATACACGGATACCTGTGAGTGGGTTTGTGTAAGTTAATGGAATTGAAAACTGCACAGAATAAATGCGAGATTAAAGCTTGCATCTTTCTTCAGAATTATATTTTATCTGTTGCTGAGGAGATTGGTCAGGTGATCTGCAACTCCAATTTCATTACTTTCTGGGTAGCCAGCAAAGCAGGCTGACTCTTACCATAATACCTTTTGGTTACATCTTGTTTCAGTTTTCACTGTAGCGCTTTTTCGCCGTCCTGTCTGATCAGTGGTCTGTGAAGTTGTCCTCAAAGAGTTTGTGGAAAACCGTAGTTGTATGAACAAGTTCATTGCTTTCCTAACCAGGACAAATTCCAGCAAAGTTGATAAAACAGCCTATGCCTTTCCCTGAGAGAGCATGAATTTTTTTTTTTTCTTTGCCAGTAATCGTTGTTATGGTGAAATTCCACATGATAAATAAGTCCTTCTTAATAAGGGCAGTCATCAAACCCAAGGACAGCTATTGACACAGCTGCAACTAATTGTGTTTTAATTTCTCAACAGCAATTGTCCTAATATTCGACTCTCACTGGAGAAGGACTTTACACACGGCAGTACAGCTCAAGAATGCTTTTGGAGCAGTTTGTAAAGGTTAGACCCAGTAGCCTGTCCCGCTGGACCCAGCACGGCACAGGCACTGGGCAAGTGAAGGTCTGCCAAGATTTGAAATTCAGTCACAGCAGTAATAACGTGTCAGTATTTTTATGACCAGCTAAGAATTATGGTAGAGGAGAGCATAAGCTTCCCTTCGGTTATAAAAATAAACCTGAAATGCTAATTTTGAAGAGCTCAGATAATCGTTGTAAAGTCCCTCCCATTTTAAATGTGCAATTGTATCTGACTGTTCTCTGTGGCCTCTCTGGAAGAAACATTACTTAAAGTTTAAAAAATAACAATTACTGCTCCATGTGGAAAGCATAATCTCTGCAGAAGGTTGTGTTGTTATTTCTGGGACTTTTAATCAGGGCAGTGCAGTGCTCTTAGTCATTTCCACTTGGTAACCGTTTTCCTTTTTGTCACAGATTGAGGTGCATATCCTGGAGTGAGTCTGACTCAGCTTCCTTTTGTCAGGTTTGTTAAACAAAAGAATGTAGCTCTGAAGTTTTTTTAATGTAAGGTGTATTAAAAAACTGCTGAGGAATTTTAGTTAAAGCTGATGGAATTGGATGTTTGCTGGGGACACGTGACAGCATTTGTCGGAGTATCGTTATGGCGGTGCCATATGCATTTCATTAAACTGGATCTCTCATGGAAGGTTAAATCCTGTGCTCCTTAGTCAGGCAAATCTCTTGTCATATATGAGCCCTCTGGCTGCATCAAGACTAACGATTGCAGGATTTGTGTCTAAAGTGTTCAGCAGGGAATGATCCCGAATGATCTTGTTTCCTCGTTTGGAAATGACAGGAAAAAATTGATGGTAGAAAATGTGCCGGTGTTGTGCTCAAACTCTTAGTGGCACTGAGCAGGAGCTGTAAAACGGAACTGCCTCACCACTGAACTGAAAGAAAGGACTCATGAATCCCTTTGTTTTGCTTATTGAAAACACAATCCAGTGGGATTTTAACAAGCAAACCTGCAGGCTAACTCAGGCAGGCTAACCTTGGTATGTGATTTGAGTTTGAGGAGCAAGTCTAATGCAGAGGTGTGGAGCTGATCAAAAATTTTCCAGAAATGTTTTTGATAAATAATCTTGATTTCAGGGAAACATTTTCACCCAAAGAACGTATCTGCTTTAACTGAAACTTCCCTTAAAATAGAAACCCAAACCAACACAATGTCTTCTTCTCCCACTTAAACAAAAATGATGAACATCGTTACCTATCATTCATTAACACTGCTGATTGTTTGTAGAAGCAGCCCAGCGTTCGCCTCTGACTGGTGGTGTAAATGGGAAGCTCGTGTTTTTGTAGAGGAAGAACAGAGAAGTCTCTGTTATGCCAGGTCTGAAATGAGAGGGATAATATCCCTCTGAATTTTTGGTAAAGTTTGCAGTGCAAACACTCTTTTATGTCTGTGGCATTAATTAAAAAAAATAAACAGAACCAGTGTGTGCAGTGGGTGCTGGAGAGGCAGTGCTGTGGAGCTGCTGGGGGCTGGGGAGGTTTCCCTCTGTTTGAGCCCTGTCGTGTGTTTCTCGGGACACGGCGCTCATGTCCTGATGGCCTGCTGCGATTCCTCGCTCCGTAAGGGGTGTAAGGGCCGGAGAGGAGCAGGGATGTGGCCTCCTCTTTCCTTCCTACACTGTTTACATAACTGACATACCTATCCTGACACTGGCTGTCGTACGACATTCTCCCCATTAATGGGTCGGATGTCCCCAGCAGAAAGGCTTGGCTGGTGGGGTGACCAAGGGCAGCGGATCTCCGTCCCTGCACTCAGCAGCACTGGCTGTTTGACTTCTTCTGAAGTTGAATGTCTGCTATGAAGCTCTAAAACAGAGGAAGATTTTAGATAAGCTTTAAAAAAGGTTGAAATAATGTTGGCTTTTCTTTCAGAAAAGACTGAAACCTAATTTTTCTGCCTCTTACTGTTCTGTGAGAGCCTCAGGAGAGATAAAAAGTCAGTTTACTGCTTGAACTGCAAGCTATATACCAAATAACCATTCCAGACATAAGCGAGATGTCATCCCAAAAGCTGCAGCACACAAATAGCTCTGTGACGCTGGGATTCGTGAGGCTAATCAAGTGCAGAAGGAGTTTTATCTCGAGAGTAAGATTTTACAGTACTGGAGTGAAAAGAGCAGGGTGCAACAAAGAGTAGGTCACAGGCTCGGGGTTGCTTCCAGGGCGATGTCGGGGTGCCATTCACCTCTGTGACTTTCCCGATGCTGGTGCACCGTATCAACTTGTGAACGTGCTGGAGGAGAGATGTGTCTCACTCGTGCTGTGTTCCGTGACAGATGAGTCTGCGAATAGACGAGTTCCTGGAAGGGAAGCTGCACTGGGTGTTCACAGGACACGAGATGGCCCATATCTCCAGTGCTTTCCTTGATGCCCCTTGAAGTCTCTAGATTTGCCTTTTATCTTGTTACAGTGAACTGCCGGTGCTCCAGTGATTAATCTCCATGCATGATGTCATGCCATTGACACTAGCATCTCCTGCGCCGGGTCACGGACCACCCCTCGCGTCCCTGCGGATCCCTGGCGCAGGGGTGGGCAGGAGCGCTCTGCTGTGCCTGGAGCATCTCCAGCAGCGCCACTCAGGCGCACACACACGCGCTGGCCGTCTCATTGCGCCGCAGCCGTGGCCCTGCTGGTGTGTGCCAGCCCCGGCTGGTTGGCAGATCCCAGCTGGGGCTGGCCGGATCTCGCTGGCATATGGTTTCACAGAGCGGGAGGGGAGGCTGTGACACCCCGCTCTCCGTGCGGGAGGTGCCAGGGAAGGGATGGAGAAGCGGGAGGAGTGGGGGGCAGGCTCCGCTGCACGGCACGGGCTGTGTCTGAGACTCCACAGGCTTCTGCGACAGAGATCAGATGGACCCGCGGCTCAGATTGCTGCCACCCTTTCCCCAGGGACACAGGATTTCAGGCTGGGGGGGTTTGTTGTGTTCAAACAGCGCATGGGAAAAGGGAAGGAGGTACATGTGCTTTCTCTAAAAGCTGTTTGTGGATCTGGCCGCTGGGCTGAGCGTGCCTGAGCGTTTGCCAAAAGGAGGGTGGAGAGCGCTGCACTGAAAGAATTCTTGCTGAGGGGCTGAAGTCTGGGAGCCAATGCACTGATGCCTTGTAAATTGGTTCAGTGACTTTTACTCATTTATATGCGCTCCCTTTATTATACCCCCAGACCCAGGCTGCCTTATTTCTGGTTTTGCTGCCAAACGCTGTGCAAGTGCAGATGGTTTAAGTGTATCACTGACAGTCCCCCATGTATTGTTCCTGTGCTGCAGCCCGCATTGTGCCTCTTTTAGCCAGGGAGTGTATGTGTAAGAACTCCTAATGGCTTGGAAATCCGTCAGTATAGATTTTTCCCCCCAACCCGTTGAAACCGAGCCATCCGTGTGGAGGCAACAGCAGCCAGTATTTTGCTTTATTTAAACACTGGAGGCCATTCTCTGCTGCGATGTTGTCTCCTCTGCAGGGAAGCTGCTCTGATGTGCACTAGTCTGAATTTAGCCGTTGCAATGGAACGTGGAATACAAAGTTTCAGTCTGTTCCCTAGAAGGGATAAAATAGCATTTAATTCTTAATGGAAGAAATATATTTGCGTTGCATAAATAACTTCCTAGCTTCCAACAGCACACAGACAGCGCAAATCTGTTGGAAATCCAAAGATTTGAGATTGGGTTTTCTTGTTTGTAATTTTGGCATGAAGTACCACCCCGCAAATAGTCAGGGAAACTAGTCACGGAGGTTGAAGGTCTTGCTCTATAAAATGCCAAATTTCAGCGCATGCGATCTTCGCAATGCAGTGGCAGTCATTTTTAATCTTCTGGTTACCTGTGAGTTGCTCAGTTTGGTAGTGCTGAGGCGCGGGACTGGTCTCCCCAGCTTCAGACTAACACTTCTGCGCTGTAAGGATCTCATTGCAACTCTGCTATCGGAGGGAATAATGCAGGATGAAAAATGTGTAATGAATAATGAAAAGGCTCAAGCTTTAGGAATTAATGATTCATGCTGAAATATATCTGCCCTGGACGATTTTTTTTTGCTGATATTTCGTCTTGAACGTACAAATGGTTATGCCGTGCCCATCCCTGTGCACTTTAACAGAGATTAAAAAGAATAAGAGTTGGCTACTAACATCCAAACAGCATCTCAAAGGAGAGAATATGTATATTTAAAAGCACAATGGAAAATTTAAGACAGTTAAATCCTTGCTTTGACTTTCCAGGTTTTACATTAATTTTGGAAATTCAGAGAAATAGAAAAATGAATGGTCTTGCTAGTTTGCAAAGGTTGTGCATGAACACTTCTATTAGGATCTATCTTCCTGAGCGTGGTCCTGAAAAAACATGCCGCTAAATTAACTTATTGTGTAAAGATATGTTTACAGTGAACAACAGGAAAGATAAATGTTCATGAATTACTGCAAGTAGATTTGCAGCTATTTTGACTTGTCACCAGTTTAATGCAGCAGAAAATTATGCCGATTTAACTTTAAAAATCTGTTTTTAAGAGAAAGCATAGTTTTAAACCACTTGATTTTGAAAAAAAACCCCACCTTTTATGTATTGCAAGTGCAATATTTTTAAACGTACTTCAAGTATCTATGAAATGAAATGGCTGGTAATTAATATTCTTTGTGTTACGAGTTACAGAATAACTCATAACACAAACAACTATGGAATAACTCAGCCTCCTCTGACGGCCACCTGAGGTGGACCCGGAGCAGCAGACCTGGAATCCAGGCCCTTCTCTGGTGGCTGGGGATGTTCAGCCCCAGCGGGTCTGCCCCAGCCCCAGCCCTGGACCCTGCCGTCCCCTCGAACCAGAGCTCGGCAGCCTCTGTGATCGTGGGGGTCTGGCCTGATTGAATATTGCACTGCAGTAGCCAGATGTTCGCACGTTTATTCCTCAAAGCTGTACGGAATAGAATAGACTATTTCGATTGGAAAGGACCCACAATGATCATCTGTATCTGGCTTCTGCAAGGCTGGGCTAAGATCTCATTCGAAAAACTTTCTTATGACGCTTCCAGGGTTTCCTGCCCGCGTTCAGATGACAAAGGAACCGGCTTTCTTGAAGCATTTTGTTGTTTCCTCTGCTGACCTTGGCCGGCGTCTGCAGGTGCACGGCAGCACAATGAGAAATGTGTTTCCTTTAAATCTTCAGAAAGGTGGGTTTAGGGGCGGCTTGGATGAAATATGAGCCATTTCTAATCATCCCTGTGGAGCGTTATCACAGCTCAGGCTGCACGTAGGGAACGAGTGCAGAAGTGTTCTGAAATGTAAACACTAAATATGAGCAGACTTAAAAAATCTGGCTTGTTGGAAACAAAAAGGCACCTAACCAGTGGAATGCAGTGAGTCAACAAGCTGGAATGTGCCATTGGCTGCGGTGATGTTCTTCGGTGGCTTCCATCTGGGTGGGGGAGGAACCGCACGTGGTGTGGCTCTGGAGAGCAATTCCGGTGGGGTTCAAGGCGGGGGGATTTCCCTGTGGGTCAGAGATGCCTTCTCCAGCCCAACGCGGGATGGCGTGTCTGGCGTTAACTACAGCAACCCATCTGTGTGTCGCACTGTTTGTTTCACATAAGCGCTCTCTGACTTTCAAGGCAAAGATTTTCTGTCCTGTCTTATGTGGAGGGGGGGGGGGNATTAAGACTAAAACAATGGGTACCTGAGCATGATTTGACAGTGGGGCTGCATCTATGGGGAGGCTGAGTTATTTAATACACTACACAAAAGGATGTAACAAAGTGTTTTTTACAATGAGACAGTTTGCGCTATTGGAGCAGACTTGATCTCTGACAATTACACAAGTGTAAATATAAAGAGTTTTTACTGAGGCTGTAGACAACAGTTGTTTAAAGTTTACAGTAACTTTTTACAATAACTTGAATAGTATTTGAAAGTGCGTATTTACTTCTTTTGCAGTGATTGACCAGTTGAGGTGTCTTGGGTTGTATTTGAAAAAACACCGTGCTTTATTTTGACTTGACAGTCTGGAGGTAGAGAGAAAATGAAGACCAACTGTAGTCACGGAGCTGAACTATTCAGTAAGGGCTTAATGCATCACAAACCAGAAAAACGAGAAATTCCAAGTTTTGATTTGGCTTTCCAGAGCAAGAGAGCAACTAGCGTATGGGAAAATGAGGCTGCTGTGTCGCCTGCCTTTGTTAACAAATGGGAAAACATAGAGTTTGCAGCATAAAGCTATGGTTTGTGTAACCAAAGGAATTCAGTGGCGGAACAATCTTTGCTTCATTCTGCTTATTGCTGGGGGATCAGAGACTTCCCTGCTCCTGCAGGAGAAGTTGTGCCTGTTAGGCAGAGCAGCGTGTTTGCGCACCCCTTGAGTGGTGAAGTGTGGCCAAGATCCGGGGCGCTGCAGAGATTCCTTGGCTTGTAGCGGTGTGGCGTGCGGGTTGGAAGGGACTTGCTGGGACTAAACAGGCGGTGATGGTTGGGTGATGGCAGATATTCCCATCACAAAGTTGAGAATTTGTTTTTCCTTTCGCTGTTTAGGGGTTCCCTTCTCACGCCCGCCTTTTCCAGCTTGCACACTGCAGCTCCAGCGTCTTCCCCGCCAGTTCACATGCATGCAGTATCCTTCTCCTGCTCCTTCCTGCAGCTCCTCCAGTTTTTCTCCTGCCCCTGGGGAGCAGGAGGGAGCAGTGCCCTGCTCCAGGGGGACACCAGGGAATCCGGGGGGATTGAGCGTGGCTCTCCTGCTGCTCTGATTTTTCCCAGCAGCAACAGATGTGGCTACCTAACGCCAAAAATATTTTCAGGCACGACTGGATACGTATGCCATAAGCCAGTCTGCCACAGTGGGGTGGAGGAGCTTGTACAGGTGCTACATGTTTCAGGGCTAAACCACCTCTTTTTAGCTTCATGGATACCTCATCTACAAACGTGTGCAGTACCACAAACAAGGATTAGAGCTGCTGGGACCACGTGCTGATGAAGTTTATGGTGATCTCCAGAATGAAAAAGGGCCCCGTTGTGCTGATCATTGTGCAGACAGCTTATTGGTTTGAAATCGTCCGTTCAGACGTGGCCTACAAAGCGCTTGCTTCTCCACTCCTGGGGGGTCTTGAAGGCACCAGGGTCACATTTTTATCGACTTACCCAGACGTGGATTAATTAAGTTTTAAAAGTGGGCTTACTTTAAATTATATGACTGAGTATAGATGAAGCCCCTTGAAACAAATTTGTTTGTGAATGACTCAAATATTATTTCCTATCGATTCCCTTATTGATTTCCTAGTTTTTGCAGATCATAACTCCTTAAGAATGGCTTAGATTTTTCATTCTGGATTCTGATCTATGACCCACAATTTTATGATAATACAACTAACCATGTACCACATGTTGGGAAGAATTGTCCCGTTTCCCTTAATAGCACTGCAAGCATGAGTAAGGTGATCTGAATTTTGGATTTACTACTGCGGGTTGATTGGAAGCGTATCTTTCTAAAGGACTAAGAAACACAATGCTGATTTTAAAGGCTTTTATTACCATTTAAAATCGAATGCTGCGTTCGTGTTTGGGAAAGCAGAAGCTGACTTCTGGTTTTAATTGGATTGGTAACATTTCTCCGCATTTCGTTACGTGCATTATCTAGTGTTAGCTGTGGTGTTCGCTACTTTCAGTTATATGAATGATGCAAATACTCAAAAAGCACTTTATCAGCAGTCACAGCCTAAACTGATGGTGCTGTAAAGATGTATACGGTACACGTAGTGGACTCTCCCCGTCCCTTCGGGGAGGCGTGCTTGCTGTCAAGGGCTGCTTCTTCCGTCTCTGTTTAACGATTGTTGTTGGGATGTGTAGGGCCAAAGGGTCTCTGAAGCTCGACTGAGCTAACTGTGGAACACAGCAGATGGAGCCAGGTGCGAGGTGTTCTCCTCCCTGCTGACCCCTCTGTCGCTACCTCCGTCCATCTGTCCGTCCGTCCACCACGGAGTGAAACGGGGCTGATATTGCCAGGAGTTGCCCTGGAGTTCCAGTGCCCCAGGCTAGTATTTCCCATGACAGTCGTTGCACGTGCTTGTGTGGTGGATGACTTATGAAATGTCACCTCTCCTTGGTCACAAGAGGAGATGTTATTTTTAAGAGAACATAAGCGGCTAATTTCTCAGCTGTTGGAAGGCATTCCATTGCAGACACATGTCATGGCGCAAGGAGAAGATGCAGTCCGGATGCCAGTAAATGCTATCAAATACACTCTGAATAGAATAGTATGTGGGAATGGGAACTTTTTTTTTTTTTTTCTTTCTGGACACAGTAGTTCTGGTTTGTTTTGACCCGTCTATGCTTCTATGGAAAGGATTTCCGTTGTATAACAAAGCTTGGGACAGGAAGCACATTGTGTTTGGACTTTGCTGAAATAAGGTATAGACTGTTGTAAAATGTTAAACTTGTGCCTTTAAAGTGGGCTTTTAAAGTTGTTTTCTTCACACTGTAGAAACTGGCTATTGGGGAAATGAAATAAATGTTTAAGGAAAAGGAGAAAATTGTTTTACTTTGTGGGTGTAGCGTTTAATGCTAATCAGTTTTAGAAATAGGAGATCTTGAAAGAGGGAAAAAGAGGAGTCCCATTTTAAAAATAAACCATACTCCCTTTGCTGTGTATCTCAGCTTCCTACAATAGCTAAGGGTTGTGTCTCACCTGGCCTCCCTCCGCAATCCCCTCCCGGAGAGCTGGTGTTACCCAAGATAGGGTAATCACCTGGCGTGCTGGTCTGACTCCAGCAGGCGGACATCCTCTGCCCTGTGCGAGTCTCTTCTGTCGCTACGACATCGGTCTGTTTTCTGTATTTAAGGACAGCTTTTAAAAAAAATATCATTAGCATTGGCCCATTAAAATCAATGATAGCACTGGTAGATTAAATAACAGGGCATGTAGATTAGTGATACGTGAAAATCAACAGCAGGAGAAAAATTTCACCTTTAGGGTTTAATTTTTCTCTATGTCAGTAGTGCAATGGCGCTTTTAGCTCTGAATTCAAAAAGTGTTCTGGCATTTTGCATATATAGGCAACCTGAGTTTTAAAGCAGTTGGTTTGCTTATGTATACACAGTGCAATAGTAACTACGCCGACAGATGAAAACCACATTCCTTGAGTTTTGTGAGCTGCCCCAAAGTCGTGGCTGTACTTAGAGTAGTCAAATCTGCCATGACTGAAGACTTTTTAGTAAGTATGAATATCTGTACTGTGCAAAGGCAAACCCTTTTATTAATTCCCTCTGATTTTAAAAGGAAATGTTCTCAGTAATCTTATGAATAGTTTTGTTATTTGATGTGTTAATTACATCCTAATTCCTCTTGGTCTTAATGTGGAAAGTGAACGGTGAGACGTATCTTACAATGACATGTACGACTTCAGTTGTAGCGAAAGCTGGTCTGTATGTTCTGAAAGATATTCCGTGGCAGTTACATGGCAGAGTTAAGAGGATGAGTGTAGATACCATGAGGCAGAAGATATATATGGAGAAAAGTCATTGTCTAGTAAAAAGTTATGTGGCAAATACTTGTATTAATTTGTGTGTATGAAGTCGGGTTCGTTACGTGGACAGTCCTAACGCAGACAGTACTAGTGAGCGGTTTGCTCTCTGGGTGCCTTCCCCGAATCGGCCTCAAAGACAAGAAAAGATTTTGATTTTTTGGGGGTGATATTCCAGGTTAATGCTAATAATCCTTAATGCATCGTAATAATGAGAACATAAGTTGAGGCTTACAGAGTTTTTGAGAGGGAGATGCAGCGCGCTGCTTGATACGAGTTCTCATGTCTGGCAGGAGAAATTTTTGTGCGCTTCTCTGGACTCCTCCTCAGCACTAGCCCAGGTCTGTTTTCACCACAGTTTTATCTTTCATGCTTGCTGTTTTGAGCTGACCAGCTCTCATTCCAGCGCTTGAAAAATGTACCCCACCTACTGTGATTAAAGAATCGACTTTTAAGAACAAGAGGAAAAACACATTGCATCCATCACCGGGCAGGGTCTCCTGGGAAGCGGGAGTTCAGGAAGGATGCAAGAATGAGAACTGAAAGCCAGAGCAGTCTTAAACACACTTTTTTAACCTTGAGAGGATAGCATTTAAAGTTATCCTCCTAGTGGATGGTTATCTGTGGCCAGAGGCTACTGAATTTCTGAGCAGACCACAGTGGCCATGAAACTTATTATTGGGGGAGGTGGGAACTAAAGATAGAAACACAGGTTTCAGCGTCTGTTGAGAGAGCTCTTCACACAGCGCACCAAGCACACAGTTATACAGCACGCAGCCTAAAGCAGCTAGTTGTAAACCAGCGTGTTTTCATGTATAATCTTTAGTGATTTTTTACTAATCTGAATGATCAAATAGCTCAGGATGGTTTGGAATGGACCGTGGAGCTTTTCACTTGTTCCAGCATGTGGCTGAGGAACAATGTGCAGTGCGCAAGGAAAAAATGATTTCAAGTATGTGGGCCATGTAGCGTCCGCAAAACCTGTATTGGCGGCCTCTACAGTGAATTAAGGGGTGAGTAGAGCATGGTGGAACTCGAGCTGCTGTCTTTCGGTAAAAAGAAGGCTGTTTGGGCAATTGCAGTTGTCGCTGGTGAGTGAGGAGAGCTTGGGCTGACGTTCCTGAAACACTCAGAAGCTCAAAGTTCAAGCATTAGACTGCGGGAGAGAAATTTGCACCTTTGTCCAATGTTAAGCTGGCTTAATATGAAAAGAAAAAAGCACTGTTTCAGTATGAAATGCTGTGTAGTCAGGATGATATTTAAAAAAAATAAGATAATCTGCTGATAGGTGGAGAAGGCCTGAAACGCATCACTGAAAATCTAACAAAAGCAGCTTTTCCTCCCCCTTCTGCTACCAGAGATGCTTCTGTGAAATGGCAAGATGTTTACAGAACCAGGATAGTTAAACCAATGTTCTTCCCTTTTCTGACATTTTCGAAGACTTGATAAGAATCCTTCCTCATCATTTTTGCTTTGCAGCCTCTCCTTCCTTTTTGGAAGTTGCGTCACACTGCTGTAACAGTGAAAACATACTCCATTCTCAGGCAGACACACTAGCATGATTTACTCCGGTTTGTATTGAAACGAGTCTTTTAATCACATTACAGAAAAAAGAGATTAATTACAAAGTTTAGAATTTGCAGATTATCCTTCATTAGAAAAGGCATTTAAAAATTGAACGCATCCCACGTAGCTCTGTTGTTGCTGAACCACTTCAGAGCGACTCCTTTGAAAGGGTGAATCAAAGTCAAGACAGTGATCTCTCTTCTTCAGATATCGTGCAGCTCTGAGCGGAGCTTAAGTCCTGGTGTAGAGTGCTGACAACTAAAGAAAACACTTCCTATGTTGCCCACAAACAAAACTTGTCTGTTGGTAAACACAGCAGGGGTAAATGTAACAATTACGCTGGCTTTCCCAAAGGCCGAGAAATTAACCCAGCATTTGTTTTGACCTGAGTTTTTCAGTCTTTTGATGTCCTCAATATTTAGCTTATTTTTTGAATTTTGAGTCCTTGGCTTTTATTACATTCAGTGAGTTAAAGGACATACTAAATGATAGGGACATAAAATACAGCACACATCAGTTTAAGACCTTCAATTAATAGCTACTAAATGACAAGACATACAAATGAAGTAGACCGGGCACTGAATGCAGTGAGATGAACTTTAACTTGTTTTTTCCATTTCCAATAACGAAAGATTTTAAAAGAAATACTTTTTAATAAACGGATTTTAAATTATAGCTTAGTGTATATTTTATATTACAGATGTAATTATTACTTAATATTAAGTTACTCTTAGAATATAACCTATATAATTAAAAGAAGTTACATAGGAAAGATCCCTCGGGTGTTGCATAGCAGTCACGTCAAGAGGTACCCCACCGACTCCTGGAGATGGACTCATATTTTACTCTTGCTAGAGCCACATTCTGGTACCTCGACTGACTCTGGGTAGCCTCAAAATTGGTCCCATCTCGTTGGGACCATTCAAGAATTTCAAGAGACTCATTTTCCACATGAGAAAAGATGTGCATTGGTCCCATAATGCTGTTCGCTGGTGTTACTTGTAAAGCTCTAATGGTCTGGACTGGGAACTGCTAATTCATGGTAGCTCCATCATCTTTACTGATAGATTTACTGTTAATGCGATGGTTAAGTGGCACATTAAATATTATAGCCATTATTTCATCTTCTTTTTAAAATATAGTCTAGCTTATTAAGTGTAATTTGACTTCAGCTATACTTGTGTAGCGCATTATGGCAGTATAAATGGTTCTACTGCAGGTGAAGCTGAACTCTTAGTGAGGTCAAGATGTATAAAGTTTAGCTAGCTGTCAATTTTTATGGATTTGTTCTGAAATACTTAAGCCCACAGAAAGGCAGCACTTCAACAGAAAACAGAATTTGCAGCTTTAAAAAAACCCTGTAACTAGAATATGACAATGCTATCCTTATTACTGGAAACGTAAGAATCTGAAAATTAAAATGTGGTAGGTTTGCAATATGAACTTATGTTGCTGTTAAGAAACCGAATTAATGTAGTAGACCTCTTATCCTTAGAAACAATAACAAACCCAACAATAATAACACTGATAAAGGAATATTCATACTGCGTCTCGCATTCGGGAGTGGCATGCGGCTTCTGTGGAGGACATAGGATAGCTGTTACCACAAATGCTCCTTCACTTCTAAGTAGAAGATACCAAATACGACTCTCACCCATCAAGTCCTGTGTAGTTAGGCATTACAACTATCTGACATTAATTCTTGGCCTCTTCTAGTGATGTCATCACAGTAACTCTTAAGTGCGTGTAAGTGCACCAGGAGCTAACGCCTCACAACGCAATTAGGAAGTGGATAAATAGTAACTGTCTTGACATCTCCGCTTGGGCTGGGAACAGCTCAATATTGCTCTCAAAATGGCTTGGGAATGACCAGACTGCAAGATTAGAGAGTGGGCTAGTTTAAAGCTTCTGAAACAGGCTGAATTTGTATGTTTGGTGGTGATTAAAAACAATCAAATAAAATGACGCTTCTGTTCCTAAAAGGAAAATTAAATGAAATGACCCCCAAACGAGATTATTTTGATGAAAAATATTTTCTAAAATGAATGCCATAACTAAAACTTAAAAAGCTTTACCTATAGTTACTTATTTCTCTAAGAAACCAAGTATACTTTTTTTGAAATGGCATTTTACTTGAATCAGTTATTCCATTTTGAGGTCAGGCTGCTTTTACATTATCATCACCTCTAAAACATAATGTGATATACAGACAGTCATAAATTGCCTCTTGTAACACGAGAAATAAAAGCGTAATGGATTCCCATTGGATTATAAATGGCAGTGGTAGGAAGACCTTCATAATTTTGTGGCGTTACCCCATATGAATTATAGGTGTGATCTCTCACTAGCAGGATGCATATAAATATCTATAATCATTGCGCATTCATTTATGTATTCTCCATTATGCTTGTAATGTGTCTAAGGGTAAAAAATACGGCCATGTAGCTGACAGCAGAGTTCGGCAGAAAAATATTTCTGATATTTGTGCCACAGTGATTTGTGCCAGAAGGAGAAGCCTTTCCAGAGCATCTCGCTGCCAGCTTTGGAGCGTTACCCTGACCCGAGGGGGACTGAGGGCACGGTGAGAGGCAGCGCCTGCTCCTCGCAGCTACCAACGTAGGCGGCAGGATTAATGAGCAGGCAGCAGGCATTGATTTACTGGCCCCACCACTTCCAACTCTCAGCTTAAGGATGTTTAAAGAACACAGTGAAAGCTCCTGCCCCTTCGGCTTTTCCCATCGGCTTTTCATGCCTCTTACGTAGAAACAGGTGAAGTGATCGCGAACAGCAACCAGAGGTAAATAAACAGAGAGGTCTCTCTTGCAGGACACTGATTTTTTGTTCAGTCTGAAAAGTGATAAATTGTGAAAGTGATAAAATCTGCAAAGTCGAACCAAGTCCATGACTGCGATTGAAAGCCCGGTTTGTGGTTCGTCTCTTTGGTGCTCAGCACTGACCCGGAGTTTGGTAGGGCTCGTGTCCTTGTGGGCAGCTCGGGGCTGACCCAACCCTCCAGCGAAACCGCAGACTGGTACGCAGGGTTTATGAAATGTCACCTGGTGTCATTCAGACAAGGCGGTGGCCCTGTAGCTGTCGGCACTAACAAAGACAGCCAAAATATTACGAAGCTGGAGTTGCCGTACCCAATAATTTTGACACATCCCATCGCTTCTTTTATAACCTCATTTAGGGACAATACGCTTGCTGCTCCTGTGCTTCTTACACGTGGTATGACCACAGCGATCCTGCTGTGTATGTTATACTGCTGATTAAAATACCGGATACTTCTCTTTCCTTTTCCCCCTGTTTTTTGTGCATCTGCCTCATTATCATCAGCTCTGTATATTTTAGGTGTTTTACCTCGAAAGAAGACGATACTGAACTAATAAAAATAATTTCTTAGAAGTGCCCCATCTTATCAAAATATCGCAGCTCAAATGGCAGCGGGAAATGGTGTTCTCTCTGTGATGCCAGTGGCGATGGGCTTTCCTGGGCTCTTCCTCCCGGGGCTGCAGACCCCGTTTGCCCCGTGCTGGCTTATGAGTTCTGACAGTTCTTTCTGCCCCAAACGAACAACACGTTTTGTGCATACTGCCAAGATGGGTTTCTGGGTCCAACACCACAGTTGTCCACAGGAACACGGCGTTTTCAGTTTATTGCCCATTCTTGTTTAATGAACTTCCCGTTACAGTTTTGTGACGGCTTCAGTGTTTTCGGTATCCTTGAGAGATCTGGGTGAAATGATGGTGCAGACTGTAATGTATTTCCAGGCTGTTAAAGGTTTGTTCCAATATGAAAACCTGGAATTAATCTAGTTATAAGTACAATAAATTTTTCTTATTGTGCTTACAAGAGCCATAGAACAAAATGGTGTGCAGGCGACACTGCTGGTTTGAAAACCTAAAAAACCTGGGACGAGAAAATACTGCCCTCTCTCAGAAGGGGGCTGCTCATTTGTTCCAAGTTCATTGTTAAATCTCCACTGTCTGAGGCTTTATTTTAATGCAGTTACCTGTGGAGTTCCTTAAAAGCACTTTCTATTGCAAATCTCCTCAAAAGGATTCTGCAAGTGCTGCACTTAATTATTTCAGAGATGAAAATGACCTTTACTATGTTCTCCTGCATTAACCTTCTTCCCTGTAGTAAATAAGATGGTGCAAAGTATAATTTTCATACACTGGGCATTGCATTAAGCAAATAGATAAATGAGTATTTCTACAAGTTATGCTGTATAAACGTATTACAGCAGGTTGCCACTTTAAGTAATCAGGATAATGTTTTTTCCTTACTTGTGTGCATATTACCGGCAATTGTTTGGGTCATATGAGCTGTATGTCCTTTGCGACTAAGACAGGCAAACATTTAGGGCTGCTATTTACAATGAAATTATTGCCAGGATTTGATGGGAGGGATAACATTATGCCACGATTCAGTTGTCACTGTGAATTTTTTTCTAAAAGAAATAGGCTGCCGTTAGTTTGACTTTTTACATAAGACATCAAGTATAATCTTGGTTTTAGAGAAAGGCATATAAAGTTTTTTTTTAAATTGAGCCTATAGGTCCCCAAGTCTTTCTCCAAAACCAACTCCATCCCAGCAACTTTTCCATCCAAATTTTCAACTAATACGAATTCTGCTGTTTCCTAAGGGCTCTTTCCACAGCCTGAGGTTTCTCTGCTGCAGCGCAGTTGGGAGGGAGCTCCGAGTACCTGCTCCCAGGAGCAGACTTTGCTCCTGCGTGTTGGTCGCTGCGTGCTCATTATGTGGCACAGCGGTGTGAGCCCGACGGCCAAACGTTCAGGGACTGGAGAGCAGTGTGGTTCCTTGAAGTGACATGTTTTACCGTAAGCCTCAACTCATTTCGCAATTTTAATTCATGTCGTTACTTAGACTTTCTTAAATAGTGTAGAAATGCTTTAATGGCTCATTTTTTTTCCTGGACTGATTGTTGTTTAAATTATACCTACGACCAGAAGAGAGGCTTTGGAAAGCTGTCCTCTGTAGCCGTGACCGGGGAGTTGTGGGCACAAAAGACGAAGTGCGTCGCTGACTTCTGTCCCCACTGAGTGCACGCCGGCAGGACATCTTTGTCTGCTCCTCGTGCTGCCCTATTTACTGGAACTGCGCTGACCGGCTGCGTGCCGGGATCTGGGTTATGCGAGGTTGAGGGGTGAACAGTGGAGTGCAGGGATTAAGCAATTGCATGTGCAGTTTTGAGCATCAAAGCTAGAAGCTGGGGGTAATACTGGCTGGAAATATGGTCGTTAGTAACTCACACAGTTAATAAACTATGTGGATACGCCGTCATCCAGCCATCTGTCCGACTGCGTGTACAAAGTCCTCCCCAAAGTACACGATACAATACTCTCAAAATCGGTGTCATTAAGCATACTGCAATATTTGTAAAGCCATTCCGTTTCATATTCAGTGCCTTCCTAAATAAGACCAATTAACTCTGTGGCTAATATAATGAGAAATCACTCTGTGATAGCCAAACTGAAGCAAACCTCCTGTTTCTTGAACTGGGCAGAAGCGTGTTGCCCTGCTGGCCGCTGTTAGTGAGCGCCAGCGTAGCTGCTCCCGCTCTGCAACGCTGCCTCAGAGAGGAGGAACTCTTTCCTCTAGAAGTTTCAGTGAGGTTTTAAAGTAGGTTGAGGAAGGCAGAACTTGGAGCGCCAGTTCCCCCTCTCAGGGATCGTTTATGTAAATCACTTCCTCAACCTGGGAAAACACTGGTAGCTCTTAATAAGGGTCAGTTCAATTGTAATGAGTGAATGTAGGCAAGTGCGTGTGCGTGTTAATTTTGTATGAGCACAGTTGCTGGTATTTTAAGTCATCAATTTAAATGCATGCAAATCCATCTAATGCATTAAATGGATAGTTTTTGGAGTCTGAATTTCAGAAATAAATCTGTCATGGAAACGAAGACAGTTTTCCTCTACTTGTAGCTATAACTTAAGATTTTTTTTTTTTTTCAAACTATCATGGTCATTCTCCTATTAGCTAAAAAAAACCCCAAACCCAA
This sequence comes from Ibidorhyncha struthersii, assembly GCA_013398815.1. NCBI lineage: Eukaryota > Metazoa > Chordata > Aves > Charadriiformes > Charadriidae > Ibidorhyncha > Ibidorhyncha struthersii. The sequence goes on from VZSZ01001507.1 coordinate 528,773, forward strand.
ACCAGCAAGTACCCTGAAAGTAAACTAAACATCCATATAAAATAATTATTTCCTGAAACCTCGGTTGAATGTTATGAAGTTAAAAGTTGAGAAAGCAAGCTGTCAATGCCGTAAGCCTGATTACACCATTATGTGGTCTTTGCTGATGAAAATGCTGAGGATTTGCTGTCTTCCTTGCATTTTTGCGTTGAAAGATTCACTTCCTTTTTCTTCCAACTTTCTTGAAAGTTCATCATTTCTGTTCCTAACTTTAGAACTTTGCTCTTTCCTTTTTTGCAGCCCCCAATAATAAGGCATAGCTTTCAGCCGATCAGAATACTGAGAGAAAATTAGACATAAGTTTTTGTAAGAAATCGGATTTATGCTTATTAAGTTTGTGAGTCTTGAAAAGTTTTTGGACAAATTGCCTGCCAGAATTTCATAGCCAGCTGCTAAAAGCATCTGAAAAAAGAAGGTAACATTTCCACGCAAGGGATTAGATTACTAATCTGAACTACCATTTCAGCACCTTCCGTAGTAGCCTTGCAGTGTCTCAGGTTGCACGGATGGCAATTAAGTTATCAAAAACTAAGTAAAAATATTGTTGTGTAGAACCCTCCTCATCTGACATGGGATGTGGAGGCCTGTTGCTGTTCAGTAGTTTGCATTTTATTTCTTAAAAGATCTAATCTGGTTTAACTCAACTTGGTCTCTTGAGTTTGTGTCGGTCTCTTTAAGCACTCCAGGAACGTCAGGGTGGTAGTCTGCCTGCCCGCAGACAAACTATCTGGAGTTGAGTAGTTTCCCCACTGTAAGGAATATCTTCAGATTTTTCTGCCTAATGACCTTGAACAAAAGTATAGCAATTTAGTATGACAGTACTTAATGTTCTCATTAGAACCTCATATTCTTCTTCTCCAGGCAGTGTTGAAAACATACCGTACCACTACCATCCTCCATGTCCTTTTTAAAAATATCACAGCTTTATTTTGAAAGAAGGAAGCGCGGACAATTTTCCTCGAATTTGCCTCCTGCCTTTTTCCAATTAGAAAAGTGAGACGGGGTAAGGAATTAATCTGTGTGCTAAATCCAGAGTAGCTTGCACCTAGAAGTTGTGCAATGGCAGAAACAAAGCATCTGTCAGTAACTTAGAATAATGGAGCCAGTGAAAATCATCAGCGCAGGATGAGCAGGAGGAACAGCCTTGTTTTCCTAAGTTACTCACTGGGAAAGACTTAAGCAGTGATTGATGAGATGCCTTAGAACTGCTAAGCGTATCGGTCAGCTGGCATTTTGTTACTGCTGCAAGTGATTGTGAAGAGAGCTCAGGACTGGTCCCGCGGGGAGTCTGACGCTTGGTGGAAGCACGTGTTCTTCCTGCATAATTCAACCATGGCTTCGGTGGTTTCATTTTAGTGCCTTGGAAATACATGCTTCATGTTTCACCCAGTCAACGCTCACGTTAGGAAGAATGGCACAAGACAGCAGGAGCGAAGAAAGAGACGAGGCATATGGCACCCCTTGGAAAAAGGAAACCTTTAGCTGCCCTCTTCATTTCATTTAGCAGAGAGTTCCTTAAAGAACAGTCCAGAATGTGACAGAATGAAGTAAAGTAAGAGCCGAGATGGGATCTGCCCATCTGCAGAGGGAATTTAATTACACTTTTGTTTTGCTTATGTAATTTCCTTCTTCCTCCCCTCCTGTCAGGCTCTGTTCTCGTCAAGGGATGTCTGACAAGGAGAAGATGTGAATAGGATGCAGCTGAAAGCTTTTGAGCTCCTGGGACTTAGGTAGGGAATGTGGACTCTGATCCAAAGCCTCCTCATGTCCTTGCTGCCAGATTCCTCTCCACCTCTCGGAGAGGAGAGAGGGAAGATGGCCAGGAAGGCAGCTCCGGGGTGCAGAACCAGGACAGAGGCACTGGGTGGGTTTGACCCTGGTTTCACCGGAGAGAGGGTCTCACGCTCCCCTGCGTGCCCAGAGAGAAAGGCGGTCAGCCTAGTGCAGGGAGGCCGGGAGGCCCGTAAGCTTCACCTGCCTTTACAAATCCCCTGCATAAGAAAAAAGAAATCCTGCTTATTCCCCACCTCTGGCTGGTGAAGAAAGCGGCCACAGCTCACAGCCATAGAGACACCCATGTGTGCCTCCGCTGCTGAGATCCAGCTCACGCCCCGAGGAAAGAGAGACCATCAAAAGCTGCCCTTATCGTGAATTGCAGGGTTACCAGAGGATTGCACAACCTCAATTTACTGCATAATGTAGTAACACTTTTCATCAGCTTTCCAATTATGCTGAAACATTTTTCCCTATTCCTAATCTAACGAAGGTGTCTGTATCCCCACAGTGTACGCTAATGCAGGGGAGAGGATGTGCACACATTCTGCTGCTCACTTACTGTCGTGGTTTAGGCCAAATCCCACTGGGGACGTGGGGGATCCCAGATGGGACCGACAGATGCTCCCCTCTACCCCTCTTCGAAGAGAGAGGCAGAGGAGGAAAAAGAGACTTATGAGTTTAGAAGGAACTAAACTACTTTAATAAAATATTAATAATAAAATAAAAAGAAAATAATGAAATATATACAAAACCGTATCAAGCTCCCAGGATGACAATCACGACACCGGCTGGCACTGGGGC
>VZSZ01001507.1:531824-606887 GCA_013398815.1 Ibidorhyncha struthersii
GAAAGTTACTGAACAAAATTGGTCCTGTTTTACCTCAAACCAGGACACTTACCCAAAAACTCATTTGCTTTCCCTTCCCTTTTGAACAAGCCCGTTCTCTGGGTGGTTTGTGTCCAAACATAACTTTTCCTCCTCACCTTCCTACAGCCAAATCACTGCTCAGGTAGTCCTGATTTTCCTGCTGCAGGTACTCAGCTCTGATACACGGTCTCCAGCTCTGTTCAGTGAGTCTCCACTCCTCACGTCATCCACACTGGTTTCCCAGCTCTTCAACCCATCTGCCTTTATTTTACAGTCTCGCTTTCCATTGACACTGCTCTGGGTCAGGTGAGTGCTTGTTTCCCTGGTTCATTGCTTCCTCATCAATTCATCTGTGTTTATTTTCATATTACTTGTAGTCAAAACTTCTCCTGTGGTGTTCCATTCCTTTTCCTGTTGGTTTCTTTTTTTTTTCCCCTAGCCAGTCCCGGCTATCTCCAGCTCCCAATCTGTCCTGCTGTCCCCGATTATTTGGCACTTAGCTTTTCTACTTTTCTTGAACATCGGAAGTTCCATCTCAGCCTGAGGAGGGACTTCTTCCCTGTGCGGGTGGCAGAGCAGTGGCACGGGCTGCCCAGAGAGGTGGGGGAGTCTCCCACTCTGGAGCCGTTCCAAACCCGCCTGGACGCCGTCCTGTGCCGCTGCTGGAGGTGCCCCTGCTCTGGCAGGGGGGGACTGGGTGAGCTCCAGAGGGCCCTTCCAGCCATGACCAGTCTGGGATTCTGTGATTCTGTGACTCTAATTTTAAACTGTTATCCTTCGTGGCCCCTAGAAGCAGCTAGAGTAAGGCAGCAAAAAGAGCACAGAGGAAAAACTTTTGCCTTGAAGTGTCTTGGCTCTACCGTATTCTGAGAAAACATACTCAATGGACGTGAGCTTCACTTATGAAGTTATGTCAAAATCAGACAGGTTACCATGAAAACTGAAGTGGTTTATGTTTTGTCCCCTTGCTCCACAGCACTGGGATGCTCCCGCTCCTAAGGAAAAAAAGCTTCTAAAAGTCTGTAGTTAACCTGGGCACAATTAGCTCGTTCTTGCTTCGGGGCCCTTCTCAGAAACGGCAGAAGCGTTGTGGTTGAAATGCTCTCAGAAAATGTCTCCTTTTGTTTAGAAATGCCCTGACTGCTTAAGATTTGACAAAGATTCCAACTGAAGACTGCATTCTGCAGTTCCGAGAGTAGCAGAGCCTCTGCTGTGGCTGAGGCTGAAGGGCTTTCTGTGGGGCTGGGATCGGCTTGTGCTCCCATCCGCTGGGGTTTGGTGCTTTGCTCTGTTCCTGCTTCAGGTCTGCCAGCTAGATAGGCTTTTGTGTACCATCCAGGCACTATTTTTCTTCTGCAGTGTATTTGAATTCAGTAGCACCAAGAATCATAAAGGAAATCTGTTGACAGATTTGTTAATTGTTGGTACATAATGGTATCTTTAGGAGAAGAGCACCTGGCCGGGCTGGTGTGTGCTGCCAGTTGGCGCTACGGGGGTACTTTCAAGTCAGGACAAAAACTGTCTGTACTGCCGGCTGTATCACACACGTTTCCACTGTGCCGTGTACGTACCGACAATATCCAGCGGGAAGAGGCTCTCTGCAGCATTTGAAGGGCAAACAAAGGGGAAGGAGCCTTGATTAGCGAGCCTTGTTTGTATTACACGGGGATCAAAGGAGATAAAACACAGCCTATTGCACTGTTTGTAAAATAAAGATTCCAATTACAGAAGGTGTTGCTGCATCTGTGGCTCCCTGACAGCTGTGAGGAGAATGAAAACAGCAGCTCTCGTTGCATTAAGTTATTAATAATTAATTCTTCCTTGGAAATCTGCAACCTTAGGCATTGCACATAGTTTGTAGAGGATACTGGTTTGGGCTATGGCTGAAATTTTCAAAGGTGCCCCCTTCCCCCTTCTCCTAATTTTCAAAGGACAGGGGTACTGGGGAGCCCCAGGGTCTGTCTGCAGTGATGGCTGCGGAGAACTAAAACAAGTTTGGGGATAGCCCGTAACTTGAGCTGCAGCGGGGGAACGGGTATGAAACCCTCCTTCTCCAGCGCCGGCTTTTTCGCTCTTGCGTGGGGCCGTGCAGGGAACAGGTGAAGCGGCCGAGGGCGGCTGATGCGGCGGCAGTTAGTGTGTGCCAGCTGGGGCTGCCACCGTGGGACTGCGGGTGGCTCGATAGCGTGGCCCTTCCCTTGCGCCGTCCCCCGTGGGGTTGCCTGGGCGAAGGGAAACGGGGCTGAAGAAGCGCACCTGAGGCACGGTGTTTCTGAGGGAAACGAGCATCGAAAAGGGAAATACTTCTTCAGCTCCGGGGAGGCTAACCGGAGGGATGCGAGATGCTTGGGGGTGTGCAAGGGATGCGGGGGCTCAGTGTCCCAGCCTCGCAGGCTGCTCACCCCCGGAGCGTGTCAGCTGCTGTCCCATGAGGTGCCAGGGGCCAGCGAGCCCTGGTCCTGCGCTGGGGGCCCGTGGGGACCAGCTGCTGAGCTGCCCTCCCCGCTAACGCCAGCCTGCCTGCTGATGGACACCCTCCTGCTGCTCATCTCTGCAAAAACCAACGTGTTCTAACAACACAGTACACGCACTGCTGAAAGCGTAACGAAGATTTGGATGGATGCAGCGTGCTGTATGGAGAACAGCTTTTTAATTTTACTACGTGGTGCTGGGCCAGCCCGACAGAACTTGCCCGTCTTTGAGAAATGCTTTTATTAGTTGGCTGTGATATGTTGGCAAATTAGGCCACACCAAATGTGCTCGCAGCCTCCTGCTGTGAGGATGCTTCACAGATTCTTATGCATACCTTAGAGGTGTTTGCACATTATACGGTATTTGCAGCCTATTTGTCCTGGCTTTGATCATGTCCTTGCTGACTGTATTCTAGCTGCGTGCCCTTCCCTCTATCAGCATCGATCCTTTTTATAGTATTTTATAACAACTTGGGTATAAATTGTCTTACAGTTCTCTAATTAGTATTCCTTTCTTACACTACTGAGGCAAATCCTGGGTCTGTTACACCAGCTGATAGCGTGGCTCGACACAGACTACTTAATACACGTACATGAGCCATATGCAGTGCATAATGTGTAGTGCTTGTTAAATTTGGCATTTTAAGCGTGGTTATAGGTAGTGTAGTAATATAATAAAAGTGATACCTGGAAGGTATATTTTTGATGCCTCGTGTTTCAGTCATACAAACTGGATTTGCTTATTCGTCGTAGCAGGGGATAGAATTAGACTTGATGCTAAACTTTAAACACAGAGAAAACCTGAGTGTTAGGATAGGTGCGTTCCCCCAGCAGGAAATAATCCCTTAGCATGGGAGGGCTTTGCTGGGCCGGCTGGTGCCGCGGTGAAGGCGTGATCGCGCCCGCAGCTCTGTCATCAGCCTTACTCTGCGCGTTTTCAGGCGCATGGTGTGTCGCGGCTGCCTGTGTGGGAGCGGGGCTGGCTCCCGTGCCTGCTGGCGGGCACGGAATAGCCGTATGGTGTGCTTGCCAGAGATTTACAATGAATATACCAAATATCTTTCCTCAAGCTGTGCTAGGAGACTGTGTGTGTTTAGACACATGCTGGATCACAGTACACCATCCCGTGTACGCTTCCAAGTTCTGTAAAATATCCCCTCAGCTTTCATTCCTTTTCCTGGAGAACTTACCAGATGCTTCATTATTGTTTTGCAAAACAAGCTGCGTATTACCCATATGTTTTCCCCCTTGTTTTTCAGGAGGCAACCTAAACGTTGGTGCCCATTTCAAATATTCATTAAATATTTTAGATATGTTGGAAGTGAAGAGCGAGAGCTTTTCACGGCGCGGAGCAGACAGAAAATTGGTTCAACGCGCAGCCGGGCTGGTTGCACGGCGTCTGGTGATGGGGGCTGGAGCGAAAGCTCCTGGGTGGCACCGCCGTGATGGGAGAGGATTAATAATCTTCGTACAGTTGCAAGAAAGGGAGTATTTCAGGGCGTTAGCTAAACCTCCTGGTGAGAGGTGGTAAGAGGTTTTTGATCCTTTAATCTCCTTTTTGAAGAAAAGGAGATGGGTTTCTTCCTCCGCGTCTGGGAGGGGTTGTCGGCAGGCTCTGGGGGCGCCGGACCGGGAGGCAGATCGGGGCGGCTGTGGGGTGTAAAGCCCGGCAAAGGAAGGGCGAGGGGCTGCGCGCTGGGGCTGCCCAGCGGAGGGGGGCTGTGCTGAATGAGGCTTAATTCCAGGCCTTTGTTTTATATTCCGCTGCTTGACAGAGTCCCCATGAAGGGCGTAAAGCTGTAGCTGTATACGCATCCTGTAAAAATGCGAATTTTGGGACAAATGCTCCCTTGTTGCCATTAATGTGGTGCAGCTATTCAGGTGAGGTTAGGTCTACGCAGAAAATGAAGACACGCCTGAAAGTGAATTATTTAGAAATTAAGTACAGCTCCCAGAGTAAATATTAGGCAGAAGCAGGGGATAGATTCCCGTGAATAGCGCCTGCCTTCCCAAGCACTCCCTTTGATGCTAATGCAGCTGCGCTGATACTTGGTGATTTGGAAGAATTTAGATGGAAGCTGGCAGATATCCATGTTTTGCTTTGTTGAATTTTCAGGAAGAAACTACTGTTTCAAAGTTTCTGATAAATATTTTGCTGTGTAAAACTCAGCCAAATGATGCATAATTCAACACATTTCCCCCTCTTCAAATTCCTCGGTAATTTCTACTCTGTTTCATCTTGATTTTGTAAATGGCTTTTTGTTACACCGCTTTGGGGAAGGGGGACTTCTTTGCCATTTTTTCATGAATCTTTTTGCACCTCTTCGTCTAATGCAATGCTATAATAAAAAGTTTGCCTGGCAACCAACCAGTGCACTAACTGTTATGGAAAACCTTATTAATGTCACTTATTGACACAGCCTCAACAATTCAGCTGTCAAAAGGTTGACACTTCAGTGGGTGACAAGTGCAAGAGATTATTAATAGTGTAATTTCTGATGTGTTTCATTTCAGAGTGGAAATATCAATTGCTTAAGAGCTAAACTTCGGTGCTCTGAGAGCAGCTGGAGGGACCAGAAGGACAGCAGACACCATAGGTTGGCCATAGGTACTTAATGTCCCTGCTTTAGTGTCAGGTGAGGGAAGGGCCATCCCCCTGTGGGACTTCTTTGGAGAGGACAAGGCGGTTCTGTGAGAGGTTCCCCTGGCACCTCACAGGGGTTTGTAGCTGTGACTTGGCCTTGGCTGGAAGAGGAAAGGTCTGTGATCCGGTGCCTTCTCTGCCTTTAGAAGGCTGCAGGCGTTTCTGCTCGCAGCACCATTTAGAAAGGAATGACCTTTCTGCAGAATACTTGAGTAACTTCCCGAACCATGCTCCATGACTTTGGCTTCAGATGTCTGTGCTATTTTATTGTCTACATTTTATTTGTCTATTTAATTGTCTATATTGTCTCTGTGCTATTTTATTGTCTGTGCCACAGGGTTTTTTTTAACTATTACTTTAACTGTATCCTGATTAGTACATACTGCTTTGTAAATGGAAGCACAGTCATCTCGATAAAGTCACCCCTTTGTTTTCACGCGGCCCTCAGTGTCCCCCCGTGGAACGGCGTGCTGCCATGCTTCGCGTTGGCGCTCCGTCGCCACTGCTGCCGTCGCGTTGGCAGGAATTGCTGCAGTTAGCAGGATGCGTCTGTGACCTCCCTCCAATATCTGGCATAATAATGCTCCTGTTCCAGTTTGGCCCCGTGACACGAATGAGATGGTAGGAATATGAAAATGAGGAACTGTGTCCTGATGCTGAATAACTGTAGAAGCTGTGGGCAGGAGCTGTGAGCAGAATACAGCTCAGAGGATTCCTCCCCGTCTCTCGCAGGCAGCCTGCGCGCTGCCGGCTCTGTGGGGGGTAATAAAGCGCACATTAAAGCTGATGAAAATTCTGACTGCTGGTGCTCAAACTGAAGGGCTCTGCTCTGCCTTTCCTGCCATGGGGGAGTTTTGCAATTTAAGGCCATGATATATGATCTGACTGTTTTATTGTGGTGTTACTGACTCAGCCAGTGGCCGCCCTGCACTCTTACCCTCTCCGGTGACTTGTGCTTTTGGCGCACACAGCCCCTCTGAGCAGCTGAGTGCTAACCATGGCCGGGCAGGATCGGAAAAAAAACCCGGGAATGTTTGCCTTTTAATGCATTTGTATGGGAGTTAAGGGGCACTCAGAGCTGGCTTCAGCAGACCTAGCTCGGTCATCCCCCTGATTTTGTGTCTGTTCTCCTTCTACAGGGTAATGCTAATCATGCATGACTTCAAATATTAGGTATAGAAGTAGAGGTTTGTAGTGCCCATACTGTGCAGGTCTGCAAGGGAAGCTGCGCACATGCCAGGACAGTGCACGCGCAGTAAATCTCTGCCCTGCATTGCATATAAAATAAGCTCTTTAATTACAAGCTACTAAGATTTTACAAGCAAGTGAATCTGATTCATGCACATCATAACTTGCATGAAAATAATGCCTGTACTTCAACAGATGAGCATATAAATGAAAATGTTAAAAATAAAATACTTTATTTCATCCTTAATTTGTGGTGGTTTAAGGCAATAACTGTCATAGACAAATTAATATGCTTTATTAGGAAATCAACATGTTGGAGATGTAGCCTCATCTGTTATGCAGGGGAACCACGCCAGCGTGTAGTGACAGTACATAATGTACACAATTCCTATTGACTTTTTGCTGTTGAGCACCTCGAACGAATGGTAGCTTCTGAACCGGTAAGTGGAGAAGTCTTGCAGAACTCCTGAAGTCTTTGCAGCTGAGAGGAGGCAGTCTGGAAAACACGCAATTGCGAATGCATCATTAATAACAGATTTTAGCTGAACAGGAAAATACCACAGGGATGCTAATCATGAAATATGTTGAAAGTGTTATTTACATACCTACTTACCAATTTGGTCGACATGTATACAGACACCTCTCAGTGCAACTTAGGAGGTACCAGTTCTTCTCAATTATCCACAGCTTGTTAGATCTTTAAGCATTGCACAATAAACACAAGAAGCTCCATTTCACAAACAACTAAACGTGCAATTGTCAATTAACGCTCCGTCTTGGTCTTGTAGTCCATTAATGCTCTTCTGTATAATGCTGCGGCACAATACTTTAGGGTCTTGTCTTGCACGTGTATTGATAAATAAATGCTGCTGCTTGTTGCTAACCTGGACAGTTGAAGTAGCTTTCTTAACTAAGGGTGGACAAAATTGATTAGAACAGCTAGGCTGTGGTTAAAAGAAATAGTCGTAAGTTCCCTGTTAATCCATGAAGTATTCCGTATAGCAGTAATGTATTCCGATATTTTTTTTCTGTATTTCAAGTGACTGGCAACGGGCCAAAGGTACTGAGGCCATGGGGCACAGTCTGTTTTGAAAACAGTCAACGGGATTGTAGCTGCATGATACCAATTGGCTTCTAGCTCTTAGAAAATAAATGTGGATCCGTGGTTCCAGCTACGAGTGAATTGCTAATACTTACTTCTACTCATTTAATACACTAAAAGCTATTTAGAAGTGTTGGCTTGAGTCGATCATTGGCATTCTGCGGGAGGGATAGGTGGGTGATGAGAAGCAAAGCAGTCAGCAGTCACCTGTCCCAGGGGCGGTGATTAGCCCCTTCTTAAAGGGGGGGAGCAGAGCCCCCTGGGGTGAGGCTTGTCATACCTGCGGTTTGCTCTGATAGGCGTGGGGCTGGGAACTTCGGCTGGCGGGGTCTGGAGCGTCTTGCGTAAAGTACCTCTTGGAAGGTGACCCAAGAATCAAATCTTCCCGGGAGATTAGAGGCCATCCTTTGTATTTATTTTTGCGCATGTGCATATATAAATACGGGTAAAAAGGCACCACTGTCTTAACATTTGGATAGTAAACGCCTCATTTCCCACCTGCTGTCATTGCTTGACATTTCAAAGGTAGAGTCATGCACCTTCACCATCTGAACGCCTAGGTTACGTTGTGCAATGATTTGCACTTTTCCTCTTCTTATTTGACAACATCACTGTTTTTTGTATAGTCATTCTTCCTGTTCTTTGAAACCGAGTCATCTTCGGTGGTATTTCACAGCAGTCGTGACGTTGCCCTGTTTAGGAGATGAAACCCCCGCATGAGTGACTGCTGGCGACGCGGAGTCGGCGTAGCTGAGGAGGTGCCGCCCGGCCGCAGCCCAGCCCTGGCCGTGCCGGGTCACGCAGCCGCCGTCACCCGCTCCCGAGCTGCTCCTCTGCTGGGTGAGGGTTCACTTTGCACTCCGAATAAATGGCGACAGTGCTCGTGAGGGGAAATACCTCAAATGTCTCGCCCTTTCCCTCTCTGCCTTGGAGCCTTGGAGCATAAACTGCCCCAGGGAAGAGAGTGTAGGAACTAACCGCACAGAAAATTCCTCCTTTCCCTCTGATTTTCGGTGGAAAGAAATACATATTTCAGAAGGAAATATGGCAGAGTCTCATCTTTTTGTGTGGCCAGCTGTGGCTGCCGTACTTTGCAGCGCTCCTTGATCAAGAAGGAGCGCAAGGCGGCCGTCTGGTCCCTGCCCCTCGGCGCTCAGTCCTCCCCGCGCTTTGCATTCTTAGTTTGCTGTGGAATTAGTGCTGTTTCCAAGACACGGGGGAGTCTAGAGAGACTTGTGAAGAGACCATTTTATTCCTTGTGATGCCATTTATTAGGGAGCTAATTAAAAATTCACCATAAATGTGCTTTAATTAATACATCAAGATGAGAATGTAAAGCCCTTAGGGTGAAAGAAGAAACTTCACCTTTAAATATAAAATGTACCTTACTTGCTTTAAAGTAGACCTTTGAGAATGGCAATTTTACTTATCTCAGCTTTTTAGAAAGTTGAAATCTCTTTGTAACAGGTAGATAATGATTTCGGTTGCTTTTTTTGTACATAAGGAAATAACAGCAGGTATTGAAGTGGAATACTGGTATTTTCATAGCTGGGAAATTATCCATTTTACATTTTGGTAGATAAATTATCTGAATAATTGTAGAAGAAATTCAGACTTCATGTGTAATATAAAACACCGAAGAGAGCTTTTAACGAGAAGAATGCTTTTCAAACTTTATTTTCTGGAGGTTGAACAAAATGGAAAATACTTAAATAGATACCTTATATATAACAGGCCACATTATTCAGAAAAACACAATAGCATTATAAATTAATTCGGTGGCTTATTTCTCTCGAGATCTCACTTAGTATCTCGGCATTTAATGTGTGCCTTTTCAGATTGTCTGATGTGCTCTCTGGGTTTGCTTGAAACGGTATTGACGTTAAACCTACCTTATAAATATTCACAGGAAACTGCTCGGGAAAACACGGACAAAGCACGATACCTTTGCTTCCCCCACGCAGGCAGCAGAACTTTCTGCTGGGTTTTGTGGATGCCTGAGATAAACCCCCGGGGCTGAGCTGGGGCTGAGCCCGCCCTGGCCACCCCGGAGCACGGGGGTCCTGCTGTGCCACCTCCAGGAGTGACCCTGGGCCGTGTCTTCAGAGGCCACTGGCTTGCTCTGACCCTGCTGTCTCCAGTGAACACAGACAAGCACGTTCTTCCCAGAAATACGGGCGTAATAGCAAATTTGCGTTCTTACTTGATTATACTCAACACTAGGTGGTGCCCTTAAAAGTGCGGTAGAACTTTGTCCTTAATTTTTAATTAAGATGAAAAGTAATTTGAACCTGAATGGAAGAATTGCTTAGTGTTTGTTTGTTTTTTGTATTTTCCGGTTGCAACTGGTAGAGCGTGTAGGAAAAATAATATAACTCAGAATGAAAGATAATGCAAGATGCTATGAAAAGTTAATTCATCCAGCTGAACACCTGACTGCTGCACATCCCGGGGCTACTGAGATGCTGGGACACTGCGCGCTGCTGAGATGATGCTAGCTCTGGAAGTTATAGGTGCTTAAAGAGGTATTAACTTCTTTCCATCGTCAAAGAGAGGAAGAAGCTAGAGGAAGCGTTAGCTGTTCATGGAAGAGCTGCTGTATAGAACTTTAGAAAAACTATACATAGGGAGAGAGAGAGAGAAAGTTACATGACTTTTTTGAAATACCTGTTTTCTCATTGCATTAACAGAAATATTTTAAGAATGTAGAAAAAAATCATATTGTATGCAAAAGGGAGTGCTGCAGTGTCCCTTATTTGTTTAAGCCTAGATGAAAACAGTAGGGAGAAGGGCGGAGGCTGGAGCCGCATGCCAGGCAGGCAGTGAAAGCCGGCGTCTCGCGCTCGACAGTCCCCGTCCTGAACCGGAGGCAATATGAGATCTGGAGGTTTCATTTGATGTCGTAAAGTACTACATGAATCATGTAAATCCAAATTCTTTTGTTGGTTTTACCAACAAAAAGACTTCAAATGGTTCAGATTTTTTTTTTCTTTTTAGACAGAAGCAGAGGTAGAAACCACATTGTAAGTTGTTACTCCTCAGCCCTGAAACAGCCGTGGTCTGAGCCCGCAGGACAGCACCGTCCTGCAGAGCCACTGCCGGAGCCCGGGTGTTGGGAGGAAGGGCTCTGCTCCGCCGTGGGGCTGCGGGCACTCGGGGCAGCAACCACGGCCTCCGGCTGCTCGCAGCGAGGGGAACGTGGAGTAATGAGAGCAGTGACTCAGGCCCATCACGTCTCTTCAGCCCGTAAGGGAAAAGAATTAGTTGGGCGTTCTGGTTGATTCGTTGCTTTTCCTGAAGTTGTGAAGAGCAGAATATGTACCGGCGACGTTTCTGAAGCCTGTGTTCTCCAACCAGGAAAAAAGCGGAGCCTGTCTGCTGCTGGGGAGGAAGGGGACTGTGCTCATCAAATGGCATTCCTTCCTTAAACGAGCTGGCAGATTAAAACCAAAACAAACAAAAAAACAGTTAAGCCTTGTATTCGATAGAAAGCAGACAAGCTGAACTTGGGGATCAAGTGAATTAGGCACGTTTATTTAATGCAAAGGGAAATGAATGCATTGACTATATATTGCTTTTCTGGACTTTTACAGCAATATTGGCCTACTGGATAATCAAATTTGAAAGAAACTGGGGAAAAAAGAGAAGAGAGCAGACAAACTGAAGGTCCTTTTTGGCTCCATGTATGACTTTGCCAGGTATTCCGATACCATTTTTTAAAAACCAAAGGGTGTTAACACATAGTGCAGATATAAACCTACATGAATTTTAGTATTGACTAGGTGTGTATATGGTATTGCAAACACAAGTAGATACGTGAATTTTTTTTTTTAGGCTTTTCCTCCATTTAGATTGGCACAAGAGTTTCTAGCATTGACCTGTTAGCAAAAGAAGGACATACTTATCTTCTTTGTCGAATAACAAGTACAGGACTATATAGAATTGTCTGGTTAAAACAATTACCTCCACCTGCCCTCAGTGTTTCAACTCAGTTAACTCCATTCTCTCTGAAATTTTGCTCTGGGTTTGAATGATCTCAAGTCTTAAAGACTGAACTTGAGGTTAATATTTTTAGGATCAATATTGAAAAATAAAACCAAAGGGTGTTGTAAAACTGCTGTGCATGCAGACTTAGCAGAAGGTGAAGTGTTATTCAACTGAAGCATTGAAAATGTCCTTTTTTCCTGCAGACTGATGTAGGCTTGGCCATGAGTTTTGACGCAGGATTCTTGGCAGCCCGGTGGGGGATTTTTTGCTTTGTTTTGTTCTAATAGAACTGGGCTCCAACATAAAATGGTGCATCCTTTCTACATTTGGCAACTGTCAGGGCGGGTTGTTTTGTGATCTCCATCAGTTATGGACTGATGATGTTACCTGTAGGCTTCAAGGTGTGTTTTAGTCAAGCGTGTGTCTAAATGTTTAGCCTTCAGAATACACATTTTCTCTTCTATATTATACATTGTTCTGGTAATAAAAAATTGTAGATATGTCAGAAAAGTTTGATTTCTACCTCAGTTCTGATATAAAGTTTGTTCTTAAGTGAGCCTGTTAATCTGTCTGCAAATCACTGCTGGTGCTGAAATCCCTAACAGAAGGGGAGGTGCTCAATGTGCTTTTTATGACTGCCTTTGTTCCAGGGAGAGGTATATACACAATTAAAGCTAATGTTGCTTGGAGTATGCTCAGACTCCATCATCACGTTGCCCTCACATGGTCTCAAATACCTGCCCCAGCTTGCTAGGAGTGCCAAAATGATGGTAATTCACTCTTTCATGGGCCTGAACGAGTTTTGTAACAGGGCCAGCTAGTATCTTCCTGTTTCAGCAGTGGTGAAATTGAAATAACTGATTGTTTGGTTTTACATTAATACTTTGCTTGGGTCAGGCTTGCCTGGCTCCTAGCCCCACATCCTATCCTCTTGGGCCATGCTACAGAGGATAGAATATTTTAGTATTAAAATTAAGAAATCTTTAGATTTAAGAAATCTTTAGACCAAAAAACCCGCATTCTTTACTATAATATAAATGAAGACAGGCTGATGCTCTTATGTCTGCAGCAAACACTAGATAATGAAACAAGCTCCATGGGGTTCTTAAAAATGCTTTTGACTCACATTTTCAAAGTTGAGACCTTATAGCATATTTGTACGAGATACGATGATACAGCTGATGAATTACTGCTTAGATCAGAGAAGAATGCTGATAAGCTGATTCGGTATTGTAGCTGTCATTGAGGTAGAAAACATTATCTTTACTAGAAAATACATTTTGAAGAGTCTTGCTTGCCTTTGCTTTTGTGAGTGTTGCACATATGATAAAAATACGTATTCAAACAATCAGGATAAATGGGGCTCCCCTGTGAGTCTCCAGGCTCCGTGCCGTTAGCTCCATGGGGTGAACGTCTCTGAAAGGGGCAACGTGCTGATGTTAAAGAGTGAAAGCTTTTAACTGAGTTATACAGGCCAGTCTCTTTTTGTTCTTTCTGAGCTACATGGCCACGTAAAGCCGCTCTCATTGTCTCTCGCACACAGCAGTTGCTGGGGCTTTGCTTGGCCACAGGAGGACAAATGGGCAGAGAAGGACACGCGGTGCTGTGCAGCCTCAGCCCTCGGCTCTCGGCGCGAAGGGGCGGCAGGCGCGAGCGGCTCCGTCCAGCACCTTCCCTCTCCTGGCAGTGGCCTGCTGCCCGTCACGGCAAAACATGTTTTCCCCAGGTTCCACCCCACTAAGGGTAAACGCAGGCTGAACAGGGTCAGAGTACATACTTGTTTTCCATGCAGTCTCATTCCCCTCCTATACCTAAGAATAGACCTGCTGAACACTGAGTACGACACTTCTATCGAATATCGCTCCTGACTCATCTCTGGGGCAATGTGTTCAAAGCAAAGTGGGCTAATTAACGTATGGGTCCGTGTGCGTCAAAAACTCTTTGTGGTGTAATCATGGAATGTCATCTGGGATTTTTAAAATATGAGATGTGGCACATTCTGATAAGTACAGAAGAAGAATAGTTTTGTATTTTATGCTTTTAATATGCTGCAGAGAGAGGATGAGCTCTGCGGCAGGAGAGCCCTTCACAGCGTAGAGGGTAAATGTTAGTGACACCTGCAGACCCTCAGCATGGCCTCGCAGGGTGTCATTCGGCTTAGCCGGTTTTGCTGAGGGTGAAGTATTAGCTGCGGTAATTTTTCTGAAGGCGAGGTGGTTTGCCGTGGTTGCGGAAGGAGGCGGGCAGTGCGGCAGTCGGTGGGCGTCTGGGGAGAGCTGCCTTGGCTTGCGGGTGAATTGGCGACTCGGTTGCTAAAGGGGCTCAGTGTGTTCCGAGCAGTGTTGGGGCAAGTCTTCAAGTTTGAAAGGCAGATTCGGGTCCAGAATTTGCAGCCCCTCCCTACTGCCCCCCCGGCTTTAGAGATGTAAGGATTTCTCTCTCTGACAGCTAATTAAACTTAGTTCAATATGTATGTTGTAATCCGTGAAAAAATAATCATCTTCTCTAATGGCTGGAAAGAGCTGTTGCAGTTAAAAAATATTAAATAATTAACCTTTAGTCCTTAGAAATAAGAAGTTTAAAAATTACTTTAGTGCATCAAATTTCAACAGAGGGCAGTGTGACATTGCTATATGCATCTCCGGAGCATTTTCTGCTGTGATGATTTATGTGAAGACTCTTCCACTCAGTGTCCTCATTAAGCTTATTATAGGAGTAATAGCATTGCTGAAAGCACAGGGAAGATGTAAAACAGAAGAGATTTTTACAATGGCTAGATGTGATAAAGGCAGGATAAACTGGAGAACATTTTAAGGTAATGGATGGAGTCAATTACAGCAGCATCCCAGGATCCAGGATAACAAAAAGGGTTCTGCCGTGAGCCACGGGGAGAGGTTATTGTTATGGATCAGTTCCTCGTCGGGGAATATTTCAGTAGTTTGTTTGGTGCGCAGACCTCAGCCAGAAGGTTTCGGGCTATAGATTCTGGTTACATCGAGCTGTTTCTGCTCTCCCATTATCTGGATGCCCCGAATGACTGTGGTCTCCAGAGCAACAGAGCGCTCTGTCGGGACCAGCTGATTGAAGTGGTCCCCCGAAAGGATGCTATGTCTCCCGTCAGCATCACCTGCTGCACAGGTTGCTTCAGACCGTTCTCTCCCAGCGAGTGTCTCCCAGCTGTTAATAACTACTGCCTGGGAAGCAGAATTTTAGCAACAGAGGACCAGAAAGGGGCTTTCTGGGTCGGTGAGTTCAGTCTCTTGCTATCACAGAAAAGCGTATCATATAATCCCCTTCAGAAATTTATCACACTTCATTTTAGAGCAGACATTGCCTTACTCCAGGGGTGACCTAGCTCAGGGGGCTCGGCAGGACAGAAACCCAACCTGCTTTTCATCCACTCCAGTCTCTGCCTGGCGGAGCTCAGGCGAGGAGACCCTACCCCAAAATAACTAACAGAAAGTGTAACTATTTCAGCTGTTAAGTGAAACAAACCCAAACAATAAGTCTTCCGTTGGGATTTCTTGCATAAGAAAAATAATAAGTATTTGTGTACACCCTGTAGGAACGCCATGTTTTGTACTCTGCCTGCTAGCTCTACAGCAGCAGTTAATTAACAAACACAATTCCCAGAGCTGTGTTGACATTAATCATTGTTGCTGGTGCACAAACAAAGATGTTTTGGCATGAAAAGGTGCTTTGGTAGTTGAAGTTCTTGTTGTTGCTAAACAGAACAGCAGCATTAATTTAAGCTGAGTTTATAGCATAAGGAAAGAACTGATGTTTGTAAAAGGAAGAGAGCAGAGCATCATGGAGAAAGGCGCCAGCAAGAAAGGAACAACTGCGAGCATAGAAGTTAAAATATTTGGACGTTACTTTGGTAACAGCAAGTATTGAATTGCGATAAGCAAAGAGCAGTGAGCTAAGGTGAGACACAAACATGCAGAATTGTTGTGTGGGAGCATGGCTCCTCCATGGTTGGACCAGTCCTCTGGCCGTGGCACCTGCTGGGAATTTGGTGGAAGAGGTGAATCCTCAAGAGAGAGTATGAACTTGGGCCCTTTTCTGTCTGTTAGCTCTTTTCACTGCAGAAATCCTTCTAATTCAAAAGCCCTTGAACTTCTTTGATGTCAGAGCTGCAGCAAAGACTTGTTGGCCAAAAGTTGGCTTATTGTCATCTTGTTCTTCATGACCCATGATTTCTGTTTAAATAAATTTATAGTGCATATCACTCAATTGTAGTGTGTCAGAGAGGGGAAAATGCAGTGCTAAGCATAAAGAGAAAGAAATGAAGCAGTGTTTTTAATCATCTCCTAAACTTGCTGTCCTCCAAAACTGAATTGTGTGGTGTCCATGTGTCCTCATGAACCCCTGGAAGAGAGACGGGGAGGAACTTGCAACCATTTCAATCTGAATGAGCTTGTAAAGCGGGGCTGGTGCTGAAATCAGAAAGTCAAATGAGAGGGGCTGGGAAGATATGTGAATAGGGAAAACGAGGAAAAAATTATTTCAAGAGACTACTTTATGGTAGGCAAAATGAAGATAAGCAGTATTTGACTGGCTTTATTGAAAATTAAGCCTATATTTAGCCTGCTAAACGGCTGAAATGGCTTTTAAGGGAAATATACTATATACAATTTGGATCCAGATTTCTACCATTGAAGTTGGTTGCATGGTGGAATGATGTATGCGGTATACGTTAGTTCCAGTCACAAACGGCCTTCTCCCTGGCAGCTGGTCTGTATACTGATTATGACTGTTCCAGAAATCACAGTAATTATAGATGTGAATGCACATGCCTTTTCCTCTTCTGGAATTGCGAAGCAGCTATGCGTTGCTGTGAGAGCGTATCTTCAGAATTGCCCCTGATGTTATTTGCTTGAATAATTCCTGCACTGCTCGCTGCGGTATAAGAGAGCAAAGTTCCTTTGACAGACCTTGTTTTGCCGTCCTGCAGTGTACCGGGTAAGCTCCTACTCTTGAGAGAGAGGGTTTTCCTGCAGATTGCTGATTTCAAGTTGCTCTAATCGTATTTACAAGACGGTAACCCGAGACAGCACCGGTGCTCGCGTTCCATCCTTCTGGAAGGATCCCCCGCTTCTGACTGCTGCTGGAAATCTGTGCTTTTCACTCTCCAGCAAGGCGAGCCGGAGGACTGCAGCAGGCAGCGGCGTTCCTGCCTGAGACTCCTCTGCCATTTCTCAGTGTGGCTGCAAAACGGCGAAGTTTAGCCAACATGCCTGAACTGCATTTGTAGATGTTTTGCCTGCTTTACGGATGCTCTCCGCAAAAGCAGGTTGCGTTTTTCCTCTGCCTGCCGCCTGCGCTGGGAGCTCGGGAGAGGGCAGTGCGGCGCCAGGCTTCGGGGGCTGCTGGGTGGTGGCGGCGGTGGAAAGCCCGTGCCTCCTTGCCTCCATCCATCAGCGAATGGATGACAATGTCAAACTGCAGCATTTCATAAATGTGAACAAAATACAGTTTAACAATCTGATTTCACCCCATCTCCAAACTGCTCGCAGACATTTTTTTCTTGACAAAATGCCTGTTGAATCAAAATTCACTTCGCGGTTTGATTTAACAATATGTTTGTTTGTTTTTTCCCTCCGGTTGAGGGGCAGGAGCCCCCGCCCCAGAAGCAGCTTTCTAAATAGTTGTGTGGAATGACAGATTAATTGTTTCTTGGTATCGTACTCTGCTGTGATACTGCGATTTATTGTATCTGAGTATCTGATGCTCAGCACTGTTATTATAGTTTTATATCTTAGGCGTACGCAGTCCCTATGCTTTATGCAGTAGGTAACGGTATGAACAAAGCACCTTCTGAAGGTGTTATAAAAGCAGTGTCTACTTGCATATTGAGCAGAAGGAGGACAAGCTATTATTAAATGATGGTAGTGAAGAAGAACATTTCCTTCCACCCTTAGGCTAATATTAAGTATTCTCAAGGTCAATTGTAAGAGAATATAGAGAAAGACAAGAAGCATAGGTGCTGTCAGTTGTATTTTCTGTTTTCATTTAACTGTAGCCTTAAAATCAGAATTATTTATAGCCGTTATGTGTTTCCCTGTGACCCTGGTTCCTGTAGTTCAGGAGTGCCCGTTTGTGCTCAAAAAGAAGCTGCAAGTTGTTCTTTGAGTCACTCCCTTTTGTGCATATTGGACAATAGGAAATGCCTGGAGTTTTCTTGGCTTCCGATTTTAATTACAATTTTTCTGCCGCGTATGTATTTGATCTTTTCAGTACCCGGAGAGCCCTGTATACCGAGACTGCTCAAATATGACTGCTTTTGGACTATCTGTCATGCATTGGTTTGCATGGATGTATACTTAAAAAATCTGAATTGATGTTCTAAGGCAACATCTAGGTGCAAATACAAGGAATTTGAACTTCAAAGGCAGAAGTAGGGAGGTGATTGTGCCCCTGTACTCAGCACTGGTGAGGCCACACCTCGAGTATTGTGTCCAGTTTTGGGCACCTCAATACAAGAGAGATATCGAGGTGCTGGAGCGAGTGCAGAGGAGGGCAACGAAACTGGTGAAGGGCCTAGCAGACAAATCATATGAAGAGCGGTTGAAGGAGCTGGGACTGTTTAGTTTGAGGAAGAGGAGGCTGAGGGGAGACCTCGTCACTCTCTACAACTATTTGAAAGGACACTGTAGAGAGGTTGGTGCTGGTCTCTTCTCACAGGTAATTAATGACAGAACAAGAGGGAATGGCTTCAAGCTCCAACAGGGTAGGTTTAGACTGAACATTAGGAAAGAATTTTTCACAGAAAGGGTGGTTGGGCATTGGAATAGACTGCCCAGGGAGGTGGTTGAGTCACCATCCCTGGATGTGTTTAAGAGACGTTTAGATGTGGTGTTGGGGGATATGGTGTAGGGGAGAACTTTGTAGAGCAGGGTAGATGGTTGGACTCGATGATCCCAAGGGTCTCTTCCAACCTAGACAATTCTATGATTCTATGATTCTATGATTCTATGATTTACACTTCTGCCTTGCTTGTGTTGAAGATAGGAACAGCTGGGGTGGGGCATTCCCTCGACCGGCAGAGTTGCCCATGTTCTTCAGGTCTGACTCTGCGCGCAGCGGAGGTGAGTAGTGCTGGGAGCTCCAGCACAAGAGCGTCATGGTGCACGTGCAGGTTGGATGACAAAGCTTATCTTTCAATTTGTTTTTAAATGTAGTTCAACATCGCTGTCATCAGAATAACTTTTAAATGTTTTAATGTTAAATACTGCTTTTATGTGTGTGAACTTCGCTGCTGGTGGAGGGTAATAGAAAAGAAACACAAAATGCTGGAATATTCCAGTGAGCTTTTTGTAAAGAGCCCATTTTTAATCCATTTCAGTATACACACTTACAGGCTTTAAACCAGGGGCTATTCAGCGACTCCTCTAATCGCCGTTCACAACAGCATCATTTCTAGCCTTTCCGGTGCCCTTCAGCAAGTCACTTAACCACCGTTTGCCTCAGTTTCCCCTTTGTGAAGCGCATGGAGATAATTATTGTCTACTTTACAAGAGTTGTAGGACACAAAGTGCAGTACTTAAATTAAGCCCAAATGCCAGCCCTGCTGAAGTCAAGGCAAAATGTATGATTTCATACTAATTTTATACTAACCCGATAATCTAGGTAATTAAATAGCGGTATGTATGTTAGTTAAACACAGTTGAATGTATGTTGGTCTTGTGAGTGCATACGCATAAGATGTTTTGGAGGTTTTATGTCAGCTGGCTGTGGGTAGGCATCGCTAGGTGTTATTATTTATTAAGACAAACATAGTTTGCTAATGTGTGGATTACGGGTGCATGTGTAACTGTATGTATTCAGTTGAGAAAAGTCGTATAGGAAATCCAGGCTGTGGAAAACACATGTTGCTGATGTACCCTGCTCTGCAACCAGAGAGTTAGTTTTTGGGTTTCTGGAAGTTTTCCAACCTTTTAATGAACGAGGGTGAATTTCAATCAAATCTGCGTCAAATTAAGCATGGCCTTCTTTTGAGCTTCCTTGGGTAATTCCATTTTCTTTTTGTTAGAGTTTTTGCTCCTTTAGATTTTAAGTGTTTCACAGTCATTTTTAGATCGGAAGCTCCGGTCCAGCTAGCTACCTGACTATGTGCTTGTCGTGTTTATGATGAGCCGTTTCTGGAAGCTGCAGGTCCATCGGCTCGTTGTGTTTACCCCTGTGTGCCAGGGTGCTCTGGTACGTGCTGAGCTTGAGGGGCGTACTGAAGGTGCCTCCATTTGGGGGCTAAGTGTGTGCTTGTGTGCTTTCTTGGAAATAAATGGATTTTAGCAAAGTAGTGAACACATACTTAATTGGGACTTAATTATTAACTTCCTCTTTATTTGCGTAAAAGGCATTATCAAATGTATCATTGTGATGCATCTTCCTGTCTCGGTCTCGTAACTCAACATTCACTTCTAAAAAGACGATGCTTTGTTGCAGGCGCTTTTTCCTGCCTTCCGTTTCGCAGAGCTTCATTCCTCCTCACATTTCCATGCCAAATAGCTCAGCGAGAACCAATTGGGGAATGTGACAAATGTTGAGAACGTTTCTATCTTCCTTCGCTGCCAGTGGAGCACTCATTCTGTTTTCAGGATGTCAAATGATGTGTGCAGCAATAAGCTTGCCTCACTAGCACTCAGTAGGGGGGAGAAAAAACTAACAGTGCCTCTTCTCTGTCTTTATAGGTGCAGCAAGCGAGTAGATGCTTCAAATCCTATTTTCCAAAATTCATTAGAATTTTCTGAAAAAATAATTTATTTCTCCCATATTTATTTCTTTTCTCCCTTCATTTCAGAGCCTAATTTTAAGTCATATGTTTTTATGTAACCAATGATTAGATGGTTATCAGCTGTATACTAATCTTGCCCCTCTTACTCTAAGGCAAGTTAACGTAGAAGGGTGGGCAGTGCGGCAGTATTATGAAATGAACACTATCATGAAGTGTATTACTTGCTATTCAAGGCTTGATTTCGTAACTCATTCTTTATGTAGGTTCAGCTGTACTGAGTTCCCTTGTACCGATCAGGCTTTATGCTGGTGCAAGTGAGAGCAGAAGCTACTCCTCTTATTTGTGTATTCTCATCATACATCTTCACTTCTTTAAGCGTCTACTTTATGTATTTGTCCGTGCTACAACCCCCTGTGGTAGGGGCTGTCTTTTCCGATGGAAGCTCAGCGTCAAAAATAACAGGCCAGATGTTGCACTTCCCCCCTAATGCTGCTCATATCAAGGATGCGCAGTGCCCCAAAATACAAATGGCTTGATGACCGTGGGTTGGGCACTCCGTTCACATCAACACGTGGGCTCGCGGGTCTGTCTGCAGTGCAGTCGGGCATGCTGAGGAAAGCCCTTGCTACGCTTCAGGGGTCCCGCAGGCTTTGTTTCCTCCTCAGGTTTCATCAATAGTACGGTACCTGTGCACACGCTTCCTCTGCAATTCGGTAATTAAGGTCTAATCAGGAATTTGTGGTGACTATTTGTCACAAAGCTGTATTTTAATAAATTCATACTGAAGTGTTGTAGTTAGAAGAAATTGTGAACGCTCGCAGGTGGCTGTGAATGTCCAAAATTGAACTTCTGAACTCAGGCAGAGGCCTGGTATGGGATGGCTGTAAATGCTGAAGATGCCTGAATTAAACAAGTGGCACATCCCAAATCCTCCAGTTAATAAGGAGACACAAACCAGAACCACTGGTTAGGAGGCACCTGTTGGGCTTTTGTACATGGACTACACAGGGAGAGCCGAGGCCTTGGGGTTCTGGAAAGCAGAGCTGGCCTTGAAAAGGAAGGGTTCCCAAAGAAAGAAGTGGTCTCAGAAAGAAGAGGGACAAGAAAGGAGGTGGTGATGATCCCGGCTGGAGGAAGGATCCTGGATATCGGATGTGAGTAAGGGGACGAATGCCGGGGGATGCCCAGGGCCCTCGGCCAGGAAGACCTGGGAGGGATACCTGCACAGCTGGAGCAGGACGGCTTTCTGCCTGACCTCTCTGCGGGACAGGGAAGTCGAGACCTGATGAACAAAGATAGCACCGAGGGGGACGAGGGTAAAAGCTCTGATCTCCTTGGTTTTCTTTTAAATAAACCCCAGTGTCCAGATCTACTACAGGTTGTTGCTTACTCTCTCATCCGTGACACAGAGGGGACAAAACCCCTTTGTGCAGCTTCAGAAACATCCTTTACTGTATCTATTTGACTTTGTGGACCTTTTTAGCAGTTGTCCGTTATAACGTATGCAGACAAAGCTTATTGCAGTAACTCTTGTAAGGGCAAGAATCTCTCTTGGGAACTTCTGGGGAAATACTTGGCTATCTTACATTGCTCTCCCATGTGCTTGGAAATATCACTTGTGTCAATAGGAGAATCACATCATATTACACTGTAGGTGTGAAGGACACAATTGTTCTAGCAAGGTATTTTCAATAAGCCGGGTCTCAAAAAGAGATCCAAACAATCGTTATGATGAGGAACAGAGAGGATATTAGTCAAAAATATTGCTTTTGAAGGTGCACAACTTTGGAGGGGCTACCAAAAGCAAATGTCAGTTGTTTGGCTGCTCTAGGAGTCTACACTGTATTTCTTTTGCTTGACAATAGAGAGTTGGGAGAGATGAAATCGGCATTCAGGAGGGAGCTGGAAAATGCATGTTTTCTCTCTCAGCAGCATGAGCGATGTTCAGGTCTTCCTCATGCTAGCACAAGTAATTTTGCAGAATGAAACTCCACTCTTCTGCTTTATTATCAGTGTTCTTCCAAGAAACAATCCTATCTGTGTTGTTATATTAATATATTATTTTCCTGTTTCTTTTTCCCAGTAAACAGAAATATACAGAGAACATACCTATATATTATAAGGTTCCCTTGTGCTTTATTATGGTTTTCAAAGGTAATGTTTCTGTTGTATAATTTTAGTTTAACATCCTTTTATGTGAAGGATGACGAGGAGGAGCGAGGTCTCACATTAGCTCTTTCCGTTTCTGGCTTGGATTATGGGCCCAAAGGAAAGAAAAGAGGTTCTGACTCTGTCCCTGCATAATGGGATGGCAAAGGGAGTGGGTTTGGAGGGACGATTGAGTCTGTCTGTCCTGCTTGGCAGTTGCTGGGGTTTCTCCCGAGAAACCTCTAAGAGGTGCTGTAGCTGAATCCTGTGTTTCTCATTTGGTTGGGAAAAACTCTCCCTCTGAAGGGCCCTTCTTGGGATAGTGTACTTACAACTTGCCTACGTAACTAGAGTGAATCACAGAATCACAGTCTGGCAGACTGGAAGGGCCCTCTGGAGCTCACCCGGTGCCACCCCCTGCCAGAGCAGGGTCACCTCCAGCAGTGGCGCAGGACGGCGTCCAGGCGGCGTTTGAATCTCTCCAGAGAAGGAGACTCCACCATCTCTCTGGGCAGCCTCATCCAGGGCTCCGTCACCCTCAAAGGAAAGAAGTTTTTCCTCATGTTGAGATGGAATTTCCGGTGTTCCAGCTTGTGCCTGTTGCCCCTTGTGCTGTCACTGGGCACCACTGAAAAGAGTCTGGCCCCATCCTCTTGCCACCCGCCCTGCAGATACTGGTAAGCGCAGATAAATTGAGCCAAACACTTCTGTCTTAGAAAATTAATGTAGTTGCTATAAGACCACCTGAATTATAAAACAGTCTAAAAATGCTTATGAACAAAGACTTCATTCATACTCTCTCTCTCATCCGGTAATTTATACTGGGGAGCTTTTCCGTCTAGCTGTTTTGATCAGCTCTCCGCGGGAGCCTGTATGTAGTATTGATGTAGAACTGATATAGGAAGTTGCATAAAGTTTCCCTATTGCATCTTAGGAAGGAAATAAATATTCCAAAGAGTAGAGGTTATGAGTCCCAGTGAAAAACAACACTTTAGCCTAACTGCACATACAGGCTGGTAAATATACTGCCTTCTGTCAAGGAAGGAGAACTATAAATGCATATTAGCTGAATCTATGCCAAACAGTATGACTGCAGTTGGATCGGCTCAGTGATAGAGAAAGTACTACTTCACGTCAACATAAATTTTTAGATTATTTTCACGGTGGGAAAAAAAGAACTTGTTTTAGACCTACTGCTACGTTATATATCAGAAATACAAAATGCTGATTGTATAAATTTCAAACCCAGGACAATTTAGAAAGATGAAATGTTCTAGGCGTCTTGTGGTATCTGTGGCAATTATGTGCATCTTGTTTCTCGGAGAGGTTTATTTAAGTTTATGTTTAGTTCTAGAAATGAGAAAAGAAAAGGAAAGGTGTCATGCCAGAAATTCAACCTGCCGGAGGGATACTAAAAGGACTGTAAGGGCAATTCAG
Source organism: Ibidorhyncha struthersii (assembly GCA_013398815.1). NCBI lineage: Eukaryota > Metazoa > Chordata > Aves > Charadriiformes > Charadriidae > Ibidorhyncha > Ibidorhyncha struthersii. The sequence continues at coordinate 555,560 of VZSZ01001507.1, forward strand.
CTTCATTATTTTCTACTGAGACAAGTACAGAATAGAGAATTTAGAGAGCTGGTTTATTGTTTCGTTTACACAGAGGACACGCGACTGTGAACGCGCCTCCGTGAGGCTTGTCTGTCTGACGAGAAAGCAAACAAATACCTTCACAAACTGGCCGAGTTTAGGTAAGACTGGCCCCGTGTCCTTTACGCCCGGCCTTCAGCAGCAAGCCCTCAAGATCATCCCAGAGCTGTCCTTAATTTAATTTGGGGCGAAATACTGGGGAAGGGCTGTAATTGCTCGAACCATTAAGGTTGAAAATAGCTGCTGACAGGAGTTATTCTCCTGTATGACAGTATCCAGGAATTACAGTCTAGGGTGCGATAGCCTTTCATTAACATCAGCACCCAGGATAATGATACAAGTAAAACTGTTGTACTTTATTACGTTCTTGCTGTCATTTAATTGCTTGATAATAGGTTTTCATAACAATAGAGGCCCGTGGAAAGTTGGCTGGAGTAATCCCAACTGGTGTATTAACTGCAGCAAAGTTGCCATTAGCAAAGCGAGTTGTTTGGGGAGGTCATTCGGAACAGATGGCTATTATTTAGGGAAAATAGCTGTCGAATCGCGTCTCACGAGAGAAGCTAAAGTTCCCATATTTAATATGAACTATATGAAAATGTGCAAAAGGGTTCCCAGGACCGGCTAGACAAAAGAAGCGCTATGCTGGAAAACTTCACAGTGGAGCCGTTGTGAACAGGGAGTGCCGGGAGGTGGAACGCGGGTTCTGCTTCCTTTTTAATATGGTCATATATTCTCTTCCCTTAATGAACTTAACCATAAGCAATCTATTCTTGTTTCATTTCACGAGCCTGTTTTGCGCGCATATAGACAAACCTCACACGGAGCGTAGGCAGACTACTACCTTTGAATAATAATGTTAATCAATATTAATAATACATAATGCTTCCACGCGAATGTGTGCTTACATATGCAAACATGGGGGTTCAGACATGGTGATGCAAATGTTAAAACGCTGGTGTTTGTTGCATTTGATGTTAAGGAACTCTGGTGGGATTTTCTTCTCATGAAAGAGCTCATGTCTCATTTGATCACCCTGGGACGCAGTTTTAAGAAAATTAATTAGTTGTAGTGGAATGGACTATGAATTTTATTTTCATCGGTATTGGACAAGCTGTTTTGTAATTTAGTTGTAATTTCCAGTGTGAGGATGGGTACACAAGAGGACAGCAAGTGTAACCGTCATGGTTTTGTTACTGGGAGGTGAGGCTGAGACAAAATAAGGATGTTTTCCAGAGAGATTTCTCATACAAATTGAAGTTGTAGCTGCCAATCAAATCTCTTTTCCATTTGTAGCTCCCAGCTTTCACTTATAAATTTCAATGAATAACAAAAGCAAGTCAGAGTCCTGCGAAAGACCGTATTGAGCAACAAACTATTTTTTGAAGAGCCCTTTTCCTTCCCTCACGTAGATGGGAAATAAATACAATCCCAGCTTCCTAAATAGTTCTAAAATTGCCAGATACCCAATTTTCCTCCCATAAGAGGCGTCTTAACCTCCCGGGGAAGGTATATATTACTTCTGGGGATGCTCTTACTTCTTTTGTACTGATATTGGGAGTTATTGTGTAAAGCTTGTGTGGGACAGTGCAGTTGGGTCTGTCACGTCAGCGAGTTGTCTATGGCAAACTGGGATGCAGGGAGGGCGCCCAGCCGTCTGACTGGGCTGGCTGTATGGTAGGGGCTGTTTTTTAAAAGGCTGAGCGTACTGCTGAAATGGTATGTGTTTTTCCATTAAATATACATCAAATACTGGAAATTGCGTAATCAAACTACAGACACCCCGGGCCCTGGCTGTCTTGCAGGTCTGGAGAGGCCGAAGCTCGGCTGGCTGTGGCCTGGCGAAAGGGTGGCCGGGCCAGCGTGGGGAGGTGGACCTGCAGCCCCGGACCACTGCTGGCCAGGCACTGGCCACGGCACAGCTTTCCCTCCTGGGCTGCTCCTCAGGCAGCTTTTCCAGGCTGGTGCCGGGTGGTGGGGGGCAGGCAGAGCACTGAGAGTTAAGGCCACTGACTCTCTGAGTAGGGTGCAAGATGCACTGTTCCTTCCCAAACCGCGCAGGCCTGCAGGTGTCACGAGGGACGGCCCGTGTTCACGGAGGTGAGTCATTAAAAGAGAGTTGTGTCCTGATTTCTAGGCGACTTTTCCTTTCAGATGCATTCATCCACTCCCATTTCCACCCTTGTAAAAGTGGTGGTTTAGATACTACCAAGAACTTTGCCATGGGGCACTTACTGTTTTATGTGTGGTTTAACAATGCAGGTTCAGTGCCTAATTATAAATGCCTGAGTAGTTCCAATGAAATCGCTGGATTACTTACGTGCTTGGCTTGGGAGGAAACTGTGCCCACCTGGGCTGAGAGCTTCCTCTTGGAGTAACGGTCTTACTCGACGGAGAAGGTGCCGTGCACCAGCCCTTTCGACTACACAGCAAGGCAACTTGGAAAAAATAAGTGTAGTCACCACAATAAATATGATGAAAGTTTGTAACTCGCTTGCATCTGCTGTGGAACAAGTGACGATGGTAACATTGGGAAGCTGTTGTATTCCCTGCGTTGGGAATTACGAGATGACTGCAATTTTTCTCTTGGAAAAACATCTAAATTGTTCATGTGGAAAACAAATGGACTTTTGTTTGATTTTTTTTTTAATGCAACCATAAAAGTTTTATCTGTCGTAGATTTTTTTTTTTTGGTCTTCTATTACATCATTCCTCTATTAAATGCAATCAAAACAATGCAAAATATTTTTCAGCAGAAAGCTAATCACCTGCAGAAATGACTCAGCGAAGGTTAAGGCTGGACCAAAGCTATCAAATGTAAGTTGCGGAAGACGGGGATGCACAAACCTATTAGATCACTTAATCCTCCAAACCTCCAAATGCAAGGTGTTTGCTGGGAGAGAGGGACATGGCAAACTGAGACGAATCATTACAAAAATTAGTACTTTTTTTGGTGTTTATTTTGTTTTACTGATATGTTAACAATATTGGGGAAGAGTAACAGGAGGGTGTCACTTGATTTTATACAGCCAGGGTTGCAGAAGCCCCTAATAGTCAGCGGTCTGTATCAATACGGTGCCTTTCTTCTGGGTGACCAGAAATGGTCATGTGGTGGGAAAACTAGCCATGGGATATCTGGGGGATGCCAACCATCATAGGAAGGCCTGGGCGTGTTGGTGGACAGCCGGCTGAGTATGAGCCAGCAGTGTGCCCAGGTGGCCAAGAAAGCCAACAGCATCCTGGCCTGTATCAGGAATAGTGTGGCCAGCAGGACTGGGGCAGTGATCATCCCCCTGTACTCGGCACTGGTGAGACCCCACCTCGAGTGCTGTGTTCAGTTTTGGGCTCTTCACTGCAAGAAAGACATTGAGGTGCTGGAGTGTGTCCAGAGAAGGGCAACAAAACTGGTGAGGGGTCTGGAGGACACGTCTGATGAGGAGCAGCTGCGGGAACTGGGGCTGTTCAGCCTGGAGAAGAGGAGGCTGAGGGGAGACCTTATCACTCTCTACAGCTCCCTGAAAGGAGGGTGTAGGGAGGAGGGGTCGGTCTCTGCTCCCAAGGAACAGGTGATAAGACGAGAGGAAATGGACTCAAGTTGTGCCAGGGGAGGTTTAGATTGGATATTAGGAAAAAGTTCTTCACCAAAAGGGTTATCCAGCACTGGAAGAGGCTGCCCAGGGCAGTGGTGGAGTCGCCATCCCTGGAGGGATTTAAAAGACAGGTAGATGTGGTGCTGAGGGACATGGCTTAGTGGTGGGCTTGGCAGTGTTGGGTTAACGGTTGGACTTGATCTTAAAGGTCCCTTCCAACCAAAAATGTTCTATGATCAGCTGTGGCTAAAGCAGCTGTACGTAAGGACTCCTCCGGAATCCACTGGAGATGGATGGAGGGAGACTCAGTGGGCTCTGGATCAGACTGGGGATCGCAGAGTTTCTTCTATGAGAAGGGTGATCTCCTCTCAGAAGAGGACAAGTTTGGCAAGCATAAAAGGTCTCTCTTCATTTGCCTGGCAGACCTGTCAAGCCAAATTCATGGCAACTGCCTGTTGGGGATGTAAACGTGTTGAAGAGGGAACTGAGGCTTGCCTCAAACTGCCCGGGCCTGGCTGGGTTTGAAGTGAGCACCTTTTTCTTAGTTTTGCTGCTTGTTTGCAATCCAAAATCCTAACTCATTCTTGTGTTGTACAAACCTCCTCCGTGTTTGTGCATAAAGCGAGGCCTTTAATCAAGTTTTGCTCTAATGGTGGAGAATGTTATTAATAATATATAAAAGCTATTTCATGTAATTAAAAGTGGGGAAGAAAGTATTATTTTACAATTATGCTGACAGTCTGTCGTTGATCTTGGAACCTTTGTCAAGGTACGTGAGTAATAAAAACGAATGCCCTCTCATTTTAACCTTGGAGTAAAGCTATCATTATGTTTGCTAAGCCAGCACTGCCCTGTGAAAGTAAAGTACTGTGTTAATTGTACTCAAGAACGGGATCTGTTGGCTTTTTTAACCTTTCTTCCCACGTCTTGTCACTTCTGCATTACGAAGCTCAAGCAAATTACCTTAAAAAGGGAAGGAAGTGGTAAAATGGCAACCATTTTTGCAAACATTTAAATAATTTAAAAGGTTAATAAAATACCAGCACATGGGGAGCTGGGTTTGTCGGTGTACAGTGGCGGTGTGTGAACGGTGTGTGTGTAGGCAATGCAAAGAGAGCACAGCACGCTTTCTGGCTTCCTTGCGTGCCGACTTGGCTTCAGAGCAATACAGTAACTGTGTTTGATAACAGGATTTGGTCCTTCTGTACAGATGCTCTATATTCAGCTGTAGCTTAATGTAGTCTGAAATAGAAGTTTCTGTTATTTTGCTTTAGTTAAGTCAGTGTTTTCAGACTTGGGCATCAAAGAAAGGATGGTATATACCTTCCTGTAGCTTGTGTTTTCCTTCTCCTCTGCTTCCCCCTCCCAAGCAAGCTCCAGCGTACTAATGCAGGGCTGGTAGCGCAGGACCTTTAGGAACTTGGAGAGAGCTGCAAAAGCTACTTAAGAAGCTGGATGGATATTCTGGCCGGCAAGCCACGCTAACGGTACAGCTATTACACTGGCAATACCTGAGCTTTGTCGCTTAAAACTAGCTGATACATTCAGCCTTGGCTGCAGGTTGTGTTAATCCTTCGTGGCCCAGTGCTGAGAAGATGTGTATTTTTTCAGGAATGGATGCAAGTTTCTGAAAGTTATGCTGCTTGTTTAAAGGTGGCATGAAAATTTTACCCAGGTGTGTACGTGTTAACTCCAACTATATAGTTGTGATGCAAGGCTACGTTTTTAGCCTCTTTAAAAAAAAAAAGGTAAATTTATGATTAAGTAGTTGACAAGAAAGCAAATAATGCCGTGCCGGTTTTCCTTTTCCTCCTCTCAAATTGTTGTATTTAGTGTAAAGACCAGGAGGCAGCTTTGGAGCATGTTTTAAGAGCCGTCATTCACGTCACGTCAAGGTTTCCAGAACATTTTTTAAAATCTAAATTAAGCATGATGGCAACACTGCCTGGAAATTATTTTGCTTACGAGTGAAAAGAAACAAAGACTGTACCGTATGTGTTGTACTCCAGAGGGGAATTACCATTTTGGGTGGATGGATGGGTCTGCGATCGCTGAAAGCACTCGCTCGCCTCTTGTGCGTGTGTGTGAGTGACTGGATGTATGCAAGTGGGAGTCGCAGCTGTCTGCCCCTGCTGCACGGCGTCTCTTGTACAAAATCCCCTAAAATGGGTCGCAGAGTTTCTGGTGTGTAGCAAGTCATGAAGACTTTGCATGGCCGCACATATTCAACCACTTTTACCCCACAGGTTCACTGTCTCGCTCGCGTGAGCCTTGCGTGCACGCTCTGCTCCCGACTGAGATTTCAAAAGAAAAAATGTTTTCTTCCTTCGTTAGCCTCCAGATAGCAGCAGAATACCTGCTGTCGATAGCTTATTACTTCATTTCCACCCCCCGTATTTATCATGTTATTAATTCCCCTTCATAATATTAAAAATGTTAATTCAGTGTTTGCTAAGTCTCCTGTTTCCCAGTGAGAATAAGACCAAGCTGTTTAATCTTTCCGCACAACCCGCTGCAATTTTTGAGAATTGTTATCATTTTGATTACTCTGTAATGCACCTCCCAGAACAATTAGAAACTCTGTAAACTGAAGCTGCGGCAAGCTGTTTGTGGGCGATTCGGGCCCCGGTGAGGAAACCTTTGCAAACTGGCCGTGCGGTCGGTGCTCCCCAGCCAGCCTGTGCGTCACGTGCGCCTGCGTTCTGTGAAGCATCGACACGCACATCCTTCGGTGACGATCTTCTGGGGAGAAAGCAGGCTGGGCAGGGTGAGAGCAGACAGCGAGGGGCTCTAAGGGAGGGTAGCGCTCACCCTCTAAAGCACTGGGGCCAGGTAAAGGGCTCTGGGCAAAACTTTGGAAAATGCAAATTGGACCTGAAAGCGGGGAAGTGAAAAGGGTGGGCGAGCCCGAGAAGGGCTGTTCCTGTGGAGGGGCCCAGACGACCGCAGAGGCACGCACCGAGGGCCTGACTTCGCTCTTGTTCACAAAACATCCCCGGTGGGTTAGCGGGGATATTAGTTTGCATCACTAGTGGCCACCTCATGCGCGGTCAGATGGGAATTCTGAGGAAACGTCTGTCTTCCGAGTGGAGTTGGGACTTTTTTCTTTAATTTGGGATTTTGCAGCATCTGAAAGAATTCCCTAAATCTCTCCCATATTCTTGTATGTTGCCTAAGGTTTTCCCCACTTTAAAAAATGGTATCTTTTCAGTTCTTCCTCTATTTGAGGTAAAATCTGTGTGTTTTTCTGACCAAAAATAGGATATTTATTTGTTGCTGCTAAAAGGGTCCCTTGTTTTCCTGGGGAGAGCACAGCAGAAGATCACCCTCTCTCTGTGAGCAGAAAGCCTCTGGGTGAAGGATCCAGTTCTTTCGCACTCCCTGGCGCTGCCGTCCTTTGCTTTCGCAGCTCTGGTGAGCCGCGTCCCAGGGACATGGTGGCATACAGGAATTCTTTTTGTTTGGGTTCCAAGTGTGAATTGCTCCAGTAAAATCAAAATGTGGAAAAAGTAAGTTATAACTACTTAACAAAGGAATAACAATGGGATTAAAATAGAAGGCTGTTTCTGCTGTAGAAACAGTATTACAGCTGTGCCTGGCGGTGGGGTAGGCTTTGGGATGAATAGGTACGTGGGTGACTTGAAAAACGACATCAGATACTTCGTGCGCCATGAGTTAAAGCATATACGTTGCTACCCACAGTGACTTATTTCAAGTGGCTTATATTTGGCACAGTATGCCTTTAGATTACAGAAGGAAATGCTAAGCGTGGAGCTCTTATTGCTCCGCTCAGGCTTAGCAATTATGAAGAATAAAAAATTTACCAGAGCCCGAGCTCTTAGATAGTTATAAACATGGGGAGAATTAAGGGACAGGAAAATTATAGCAACCCAGCTAAACCACTATAATTAAGGCTGAATTGCTTTTTATATTATAGCATTCATGAAGTAGAATGTTGAAATAAGTGAGAAGTAAAAGCTCAAATACTGTTTCAGACTTAAATTTTGGTAGGACAAATCCACTTTATCTCACGACGTGTGTGTAACTGTCAGTGTCTCTCGTCCTCCTCCTCTCCGTGCCGACGATGCCTGGCCCTCTGGATTCAAATGTCTCCCAAGGTTCCTCGGCGGGGGGGACGGGGCTTGCTCTTGCGCAGGGACAGCCTGTGAGTACACGCTCTGCCACGCTCAGTGCCGTTTGCAAAGGGCTCCTAAATCACTGGGGTGGGTGTAAAATCCCATGTGTTACGGAATCAGAGACGCCGCAACAACCTGCACGTTCAGATTCAGAGCCAAAAAAGATTGTAGGGTTTTGGTGATGGTGTTTTTTTTTCTTTGGGGGGGGGGGGGAAGTTGCTTGTTTGTTTGTCTAAATTTTAACTAATTTGTTTCACACTTTTAGTACTGATATGCTTTTGTACAGTAGACCCACCTGGCTCCCTCTGCATCTTCATCAGTCCCCCGCTCATAACTTTGGAATCCAGTGACCGGTTTCCACTGAAGCTGACAGTGATGGAGACGCTTGAGAGATACTAAGTTCCCCCAAGTTTGGTGAAAATCCTCAGCTGGAGAAAAAAAGACCTACATTATAGCTCCATTGGGGGAAAGTCGGGCAGACCTCAATCCGTGTTGGCTTTGGGAGGCAGCAGCCAGACCAAAGCAGACAGCGCGGGTTATCAGCCGGGCAAACGGAGGACACAGGAAGAAGCTGGAAGTATATAGAGAGGAGGTTAGTGAATACAGGACACGGGTCTTGCTGTTTGTAAGCCTGTTTGGATCAGCGGGTTTGTAGTGGGAATAAATCCCAGTGTGTGAATTTCAAAGGCACCCCTACAGCTTAGGGAGAGAGGCTTTTTCACGGACGGGAAAAGCACCACACAGAAGTAGGCTGAAGTCTTAGAAAGTGATAAAATATACAAGAAAACAAAATAGTCTTTGTAGAGAGAATTCTCAGGCTGATGGTGATATTATGCACACGACAGGTGATATTATGCACATGTAGACTGCAGTAATTTAATTACAGCTATATTCTGCATTATTCTGACATGATGAGCTAGATCAGTGGTGCTGCTTAGCCTCCCCCCATGTCATAAACCAGAAGGCAGTTCTTTGCAAACCATAAGACTGACTTAAAGATCTTGGCTGCATTAATTTAGGACTCTCTGTAAATTCTATCTTGAATTATGAAACAACAGAACTTGGAAACAGCTCTGAATGCTGTTCATGTTCACAGTAAATTGGTTTCATGCAGGAGGAAGCGCAGCCACCTTTGAGCGCTTCTGTAAGTCCCAACCGAACTGAACGTTGATCTCAGCATGTTGGAGAGGGGGGAAACCGTGATTTCACCCTGAATGGGAGCAGCAGCAAACCTTTTCCCTCTGTTTCTAAATTCCTTTTCATGTAAGCTTTACCATCTCTTTGTAACCATCTGCTGCAGCGCTGTGCACTCTGAGCTTGTGTAACATTTAAGATTTTTTGTTTGTTTGTTTCTGTGGCTGTGGAAAAGAGCTGGAGGACGCGAGCTCTGAAAGTTCAGAAGCAACAGAGCAAATGAGGCAAAGGGGATCCCAATTTAAGGGAATTCAGAATTTGTTGTTAAAAACATAGCTTGTTAAAAAAATCCTGAGAACTTAAAATATAGTTATCAGGCAGTTGTCTCCACCATCTTCCGACATCTTCATTTAACCCTAAATATACCTTCATGGTGTCCCTGGCTTGTTGGCTGCTGGAAGGTGGATGTGTGACTCTCTAAGCTGTCTGTATTTTTAAGACGATGAGCTATTTTGGATTATAAAATGCAATTGTTCTCCAAAATAAGTTTTGGTAGTGCTGACCAGACTTTCCGACGGATGAATGATGTATAACAGGAAGGTAAACTTGAACTCAAAGCTTGTGAAGTGGAAGCTAATATACATTTTTCAAGGGGCAAGAACATGTTAAACCTAATTGACTGTAACGTATAGGCCAGAAGTCGGGTTGGAGGGTGTCTTTCCATTGGCTTTAGCGACAGTAGGAATAGGCTCAAACAGATTTTAATTGATAGGATTAATAAAGGTATGTGTCTTCTAGAACTCTGAACAGGATATTTTAATTTACTTTTTATATGTGGTAGCTTTTCTGCTTCGAATATGCCAACTTGCTTTTGTAATTTTTATTTAAGCAGAAGATAGACGACATTTCTTTGTGTTGTTTTCAGACTGGTCAGTCTATTCCAGAGGTCCACAGCTGGAGTCTTTGGGCTTTTACCCGGCAGGGCTTTTTGACTTGTGTGTTGTGCACTGCAACGTGGTGGGGTAAAGACAGAGTCATTTTTAGGTATCCTTTGAAATGTTAAAACGTTTGCTAATTCTGCCTTTGTATAATTATACATCTGCCAGGGTTTGGGGATTTATATAGCTGAAAGTAAAAACTTATGTGTGAAAAGCAAAATGACCATCAAAGAATCTTCTATGAAGAATCACAGAGTGGTTTGGGTTGGAAGGGACCTTAAAGACCATCCAGTCCCACCCCGCTGCCATGGGCAGGGACACCTCCCGCTGGAGCAGGTTGCTCAAAGCCCCGTCCAGCCTGGTTGGAAGCCCCCAGCCAGGGCCGGACCTTGGGCTCCTGCTGACCACCGAGCCCTGATGTGGAGTTCAGGAGTGTGGGATGGGTCTGCTGAAGCAGCTTTGGTACCATAGTCCCAAAGTTTTGTGTGTCTCTGGCAGAGCTGCCGTAGGGGCTGGTACAGCCCAGTGGAAAGCATCTCTGAGGTTATGCTGCTGCAGTGCTTTGGACTGAAGGCAGCTGGGGTGGAATCTAGTTGAAGGGGTTTTATTTTGTCAAGAAAAATAACTATAGTGGTTGCCAAATGACCAGACAGAGACGAGGAACAAATGTTTCCAGTGGGGACTGGAAGCTATAGCAAATTTAAAACGAAATTACAAGCTGTAGATTATTACTAGAAGGTTCTAGAAGTATGAACTCTCTGCAAAGAAATTTCAGAAATCAGGACTGTCCTTTATTTTCTGGGACTTTGGTTTGACAGAAATAAATGCATTACATGTATGCCAGATGTGCAAATTTTAAAATGTGTGTGCCTTGCCCACTACTCTTTGCTACTCCTTGTTTAGGTCCTACATTTGAAACCTCCCAGGTAATGAGGAGTTATTTGGAATGAATTTATTTATGGTGCTGAGAATTTGGCCCAAATTTCTTGAGCAGTGAGAGGGTAGACACTTTATGAATTTTCAGAACAAATCAATTTGTGTTCTTGTTTAACTCATGAACTCATGTGTAAGGTTTAGGGGCTTTGGGGGCTTTTTTTTTTTTTTTTTTTTAAATAAATCTGTTTCTTCCAAAGCTGGAAGTTATCTTGTAGGGTGTGTTTCTGAGAAAAGCAAACTAAGGCTTGGCTTGGTAGGATGCCTGCAGTGTGCAGCTCTGGACTACAGACCAATGGGATTGTTTGATATCAGCATTAATGCACAGAATTTTGTGGAAACCCCTCATTTTCCATGCGATCGAAGTGACCTGCCACCGTATTAGGGAGGATTCCCAAGGACTGCTCTCAAAGAGCAGTAATTGCTGGATCCTAAATTATCCCGGGGTTTGCATTTTGGAGGTCATGAGTTCCAGTCTCTCTAGGACAGTTGCGTGGAAGTCATGGTGGCTGGAAAGCTCACGGACGCTTCGGTAGGTGAAGGGATAATGCATTGCTCCAGCAATGGCTGGAGAGATCAGTTCGAGCTATCTCACTCCTTTAGGCCCACTCAGGTAACTTCCAGTAAAACGTACTGAGTGTTTCTCTTGGCTTGATGCAAGAAATTTGAGGCGGCAACCTCGATAATGCGGTCAAAACTTGGAAGGAGCAAACCTGGGTGTGGAGGCCTGGGTGTGGAGGCTGGAGGCTAAGATAAAGCCTACCACACACCCGGGGGAACACAGATCCACGTAGAAGCGTCCCCTAGAATTGGCCAATCAGTCGTAGTGATAATTGAGAATTTTGCTGGACATTTAATTTCTTACAGGAAATATTTTCTATGTTAAATTTCATTAAGCTTAGAGTAATTTAAAGTAGTCTATAAACAGAGAAATAGTATGAATACTTACACAAATGAGCACCCGTTTTGCCTTCACTTAATTTTGTATGAAATGTAGTATGAAACTCCAAAAAGAGTTAGCTGTAGACGTGATTTGATGCCTAAGTAGGATAATTTTGAATTATGACTTACGTTAAAAAACAAAAATCCTCTTCAGATGTAAGACAAGAGAGAATGGGGAAAGATGTGCTTATTATATTCAAGAACTGTGATACATAAGCATCAATGATTCCATTTGTTTTATACATTTGCTTGTCATTTTAATGGTTTATTATCAGGGATCCAGTCAAAATTGGCAATAAAAAGAACATAGCTTTACTTTGATTCAAAGGCTGCAGCAGATATGCCAGCAGAAAGGATAAATAAGGCATGGAAAATATGCTGTTAATAAGGGAAATACAAGTAGTTCTAAGCATATTTCACACGCTTTTTCTTTATTTTGATTTCAAGCAGGGTGTTGAAAGCACTTAAATTATTAAGTTATAGTGAATAGTACCTTGAACATGGGTTGAAATATTCCATTCTAGAGCAAACTTGGGTTTGTTCTTGTAAATTTATTCTTATAAATCATTTTCAGAGAAGAAGGAGAAAAATACAGTCCCTTCTGATTTTGTGTACCTTACAGAAAGGGAATATCTTCTTTCTAAGAACCTCATTGCTATTCACTGCAGTTCTCCATTCCAGGGGAGGAAATATGCTGGAGGATTCTGTGGCATCAGGACTGTATATTATTCTGTCCTTCAATGGCCGAACACGACGTATATGTGAGAGAATGTAACGTGAACTAAATATAGTTCAGCACTGTCATTCTTTTTGGTGCCAAAAGCCCGTTGGCTGGCCAAGCGCTTGCCCGATGGAAGGTCAGCTGGCCCTGGGTCAGGCAATTAAACTGCCTCGTGCCCTTTTGGACCAGTCCCTTCATCTGACTGTGGCAGTGTTACAGGAAAAAAGTCTCGATTAAAAAGTTTAAAAGTAGAGTAGCTGTCTGTACAACTGGATTCTGCGCCTCGGGTTTTCTTTGCTGACACCTTTCTTCTTCCCGTGGGAGGAAGAGAGGACAGGAAACTAAATTCAGTGGTTCTAAACAGTGTATTTGCTATTGTAAGATGCTGGAAAAATGTTCGGGCTGAGATGACTCTTTTTGGGCCTTTGTCAGGTCCGTGGTCACGTCTGCACTCCCCCTGCATGTGCCTTCTGAAGTTGTAGGAGCCACGGCACCACCTTATAACTTTTTGCTGGTGGGACTGGGTTTGTCTGTACCACGTTAACTTTTCATGGACGTAATTGCTACTTCTCCTCCTCGTTCATCCGATGAAGAATGACTGCCTCTGCTGCAGTGTTCTAGCACAGATCAGTCTGGAGACTGTGGGACAGGAGACACTCGCTTGCTCTCGTTTAATTCGTAGCCTAATGCAAACGTGATGAGATTATCCATTGTAAGAAAGAATCATCATTCCTTTTAGACACAAAGCTGCTCTTACCCCTTGATCTGGCGCTCTAGATGCTGCTGGGGCTTGCGTGTGAGATCCTCAAACCCACAGTGCGGCTTCTGTGTTAGCGCGGAGGAGCCGGAGCAGCCGGGCAGGACACCGGGGGCTTCCGCAGCCTGGAAGGAGGTGCTGCTGCAGCTCCGCCGTCTCCTCGGGGTCCACTGGGGAGAGTCAGCTCAGCAGTGGGGAAAACAGCGGTAACCTTCAGAATAAACTGAAGAGGATACGGAGTTGAAAGGTTATTAACAGTCCAGGCAGGTGTGGTTTATATGTGATACCGCCGGCATAGAAATCTGCTGAGGGAGACCTTGTTGCTACCCCATTGATTTCACTCGCGTTTGGGAATACTTTGTGCTTGTATGACTGATGCCTGCCTGGAAGTCCCCAGACAAAGTGGAAAAATATGTTTAATACACAAAAAGGGAACAATAAGTTGCTCTTTTCTGAAGGCAAGTGTGTGGATGGACCTCCTGATCTTTCCACAAAGAAATCGGTAACATCTGGAAATAACCCGTGACAGACATTTGCAGGGAGAAACACAGGAGAATAAAAGGAAAGGGTGGATTTTTGTGGCTTCGGAAAGGAGGAAGAGCGGAACCAGGCAGCAATATAACACAGTCGGGCAAGCTAGCAGAGGTGAGGCCTTGTGGTCGCTCTCTGGAGCGTGTCTTCATGCGCAGGTACTCAGTCTTGCAGTTGGCAGGTTTGTTACACGGCCCCGGTGGAGCTTTTGTAGTTGAATTGTGCTTCCTGGGCTGTATCCAGATCCCCAAACCCTCATCTCATGTGCTTTTAATCATCTTCTGGCCCGAGTTGGCTGCTGTAAAGCCTTTCTTTGTGGTGGTTCTGCTGAACTTGACCCCAGCTGCAGAAGCCAGGGCTGCCCCTGCCTGATTTTCTTGACCTGCTCCTTTTTCTCTGCCTGGAGTCCTGGTCTGGGGAGACTTGAGATCAGTCACATATGACTGGGACCTTTGGACACCAAATTGTATCTGGCTGGAGCAAGTCTAAATGTCTCAAAGCCTGGGCTTATGTATAGCACATGTGTAGATGAATTAACTTGGACATATCTAGGGCACTTTGGACTGACTGCATGTGCTCAATAAATATGACACCTTCTGGCCACCACGGCAGTCCATGTATGTGAGAGCTGAAGTGTCCGGGCATAATTCATATTGCAACTCAGTGCTTAAGTAGCAGTTCAGACACCCCAAACAGTGTATGAGCAGTCATTCATCTTACCCGTCTCTGGATCCCTGAGATTTACCGTTCCCTTGCTGTGGAATATATTTTACCGTGGCTAAGAGACCTAGGCTTCCACCGAAACACATTGCTCTAATTTAGGAGTGCTGCCTTGCGTGAGCATCTGTTTGAACAGGAGTCATCAATATATAGTGACCTTTTGTCGTCCCTGGTCTGGCCGTAAGTGACCTGTCCAAGGCTGCCATGGTTTTCGGAGACAGCGCAGTAAGGACATCAAGTTCTCTGTAGGTGGATTTCCCAGATTGTTCCACTGGAGTGAAATAACTGAAGGTTGGGTTTAGAAGCTGCGTTAGGAGGCTGTTCTGAGTGTGCTGTGTTGTTGGAGGCTGGCTGTGCTGGCTGGAGCTGTAGACTGCTGTGGAACTAACTGTCCGTGCAATGGGTTGCGTACAGTCAAACACATACTTGTGCTGAGACCTCCAAACGTCTGCCGTTCTGAAAAAAGAGGAGGTGGTGGTGGTGAGTTCACAGGTAAAAGGCTGTGCATCAGGAAGGAAAATGGGGTTGTGGTTCAAGTGCAATTCATCGCTCGCCTCTGCCCAGTGGATGGGATACAAAAAGCAGAGTTTCTACTCCGAAGACAGTAACTGCTCTTCTTTGCTGCCCTTCCTAGATGTCCCCCATCCCTTCCCCCTCCCCTTTTCCACACGGGTTGGCTGTATTCGGTGCTCTCCGTTGCTTTTGAAACCTCTTAAGGCAGCATGTGTGAGGGGGACACAGTATTTCCAGAAGAAGGGAGGCCAACTTCTGCCTGGCGGTATCTGGAGCCCATAGCACTGCCTGTGGCCTGGAGCCCAGCCTTTGTTCTCTGGATCCGCTCCCTTTTCTTAGGCTTTTTCTGATGAACAGCTGAATGCACTAGATGGTCACGCTTGAGTGCTTGTTATTTGTGGCAATTAGCGGAGGGTTGAACAGCATGCACATGTGCAGGAGAGTCTGGTATAGCGTCCCGTGCAGCCAGAGAGAAACACGAATGCCCTTTGGAACAGGTTTGCTCCTCACGGTGAACAAGGAACCGTAGCTCCAGCCTTTTTAAGATAAGGCTGCTGCTGGTATGGCTGAGAACATCCCATGCAAAAATGGGCACTGGTGTCCAGCGCCCGGGCAGGGATGCTGGGATCTCTACTTGGGAATGAGGCAAAAGAAAATTCCCTGGAAATAATACGGCTTACTTTCACAGTGTCCAGAGGATGTTCGTTCTGTGTCAGTGGTTTCCCGGTTATTGTTGATTGTCTGTTGCAGCTGTGAAAACGGTGGGCTTGTGAATACTTGTCCGCTCTTAGAGTTTGGTCCGTTCTACAAACAATGTAATCCTGAAAACCTTAATATGTTGCAGACAAAAAAGAATAGTTAGGGATCCATGGGTACAACTGATTTATAAACAGCAGTATATTTTATGGTCCTTTTACCTGGATATACAACTTGTACTGGGTGGTGGCAAAAGGCACGCTGAAGGGCGCTAAAATTGGCACAAAAGGACAGATACTAATCACTGTGGGTTTGCAACTGTAAATTTGCTTGCATAGCCAAGGAGGCGGCCAGGGAGCCAAGTCAGGGCAAAGAGGGCCTTTAGTTAGACTGTGCGGAGGGGAAATAAAAGCATGAGTTAGGGTATTCCTGTTCCTTGGAAGGCAAACTTCCCACCCAGCCATCTGCTCCAAGGACAGCGCGACACTCGGGGCACAGCTGAGCACGGAGCAACAACTGAGCTGTTTAACCCGGTGACACTCTCCGTGCTGAAACCAGTCATTTTCTCATTTCTTCATTTACTCAAACTTCGCAACAGGTGGGCGAGGGAAAACGTGGCGGGGTTTTTTCTTGTTTGAATCTATGCACTGTTGTAGCTGCTGCAATTACGCTAGGGTTGACATTTTAAGGCAGTGTCTTACTCTTCCTATTCAACTCTGTTTTGGAGAATATTCCTGCTTCTCAAAATTACATTGCTGTGTAAAAGTAGAAAGTGCAGTGACAAAGGCTCCTGCCTGCCTCTGCGTCACGTCCTGACCCCGACGGCTGAGCACGGGGACTTTGCCTGACACCACGGTAAGACGCTCGAGCCAGCGCAGTCTGATTTGCGGGCACGGGAGCAATCTGGTGTTGCACTCCGATGAGGACCTCTATATGCGCAGATCAGACACTCATTAGTCAGACAGAGGAAATACAGCATCTTAATTAGAAAGGGAGTTGTTCATGGTTGTGTGTGCGCTGTGTGGAAAATAACGTGTTAAAGAAGCAACTGGAGTGGGGGGGGAACTATTTTAATTTTGTTTTTCTTTTTATTTTTTTTACCTGTCAGTTTTATTGCCCATTTTGACCATGACCCTAAGGTGTTGTGGTTTTGTTGGTTGGTTGGTTTTGTTTTTCTTTCCCCTCCTTGGTTAATATCTGTTTGATGATCCTGGTATGACAGTCAGATAGCTACAGTTCTGCTTTTGACACTGGTTGTGGATTTGCCCCAGAAGGGTCAAGGATTTAGAGAAGCTGATGGGAGTCTTGGTCGTATAAGGAATACAGGATGAAGCAGATACTCCACATCGTTTACCTTGTTTATCTAAGAATGAAAACAGTTACTGAAGAGGGAAGAAATAAGGTTTTATGAGCTCTCAACGAAAACAGCAGTACTCCATCTTTCCATGCGTCTGTAATTCTCCCTTTCTCCCTGTCTCCTTAGCTGTAGGAATGTGACGTTTCTAATTTGCAGTGTTGTAAGAAAAAGCATCATATGATAGAATCACCTAATTACAACATCATTCTTTGCAAAATAATAATTGCCCTGTATTTTATTAAGCTGTGGGACAGTAAATGCAGTGGAGACAGCTGGCGTCTCCTTGGCAGGAATCCTTTTGAGATGCATTGCTTTTTTCTATGTTCCTCTTAAAACCTCTGCTTGTTCCCTTTGATGCTGATCTCCCGTTTAATAGGACTCATCCTTTTACCGCAAGAACATCAGAGTGCTATGAAGAAGAGTTTGTCTGTTCAGCTTTAGTTTCTTCTTGCTATCAGCTATGTGTACNGTGTCAGGGAATATGATTTCTTAAAGGCTTTATTTCAGAATTTAAAGTAAACACCGCTGTTGCTGTATTTTTCCCTAGCACTGGGAAGTTAGAGTGTCTCAGCATTGCCGAATACCTCAAAAGTGCTGCTATTAGTTTACAGCCCTGATGTTCTCTCATCTTTTGAGATCACTACTCCATCCTATTAATAATAGCAGTTGTTAGTCGTGTTTTACTTGTCATTATTGATTTAATAGCATTTATTTCTAACTTAATTTGCTTTCTTCTTGATACTTGACTTTTTCAAATACTCTTTCAATACTCAGCATCTCCTTTAAGCTATGTTACAGGTAAGATGGTTACTTGTAGTTTTTGGCGGCTGGGTCGATGTTTTCCTCTACTTATTTTGGGGAAAATAGGGATTAAGAACAGCTGTTCCTTGGCTGTTCTCTGGTAGCTCAAAGGCAGCGGCAGAAAGGCTGATCGGCCGAGTGCTCTGGAGCTGGGATGTAGTGCCCTGTGGCGTTTGTGAAGCACGGCAGCTCAGAACCATCCCTTGCACTGGGAACATGCATTTCTCGCCTCCGGGGCCACAACGTTTAATTCCTGAAGTTCTAAAGCGCAGATGCTCCTGCAGCTCTTTCGGCTGTTCCTGCTCCTCACCGAGCACGCTCCTGCCTCCAGGAGGATTTGGCAGAGCTGTTAATCCAGGGCTGGAAATCAATCCCTGTGTGGTTTCACAAAGCCAAAGTGAATTGAGTGTGAATCCAAGGAATGTTTCTTTAATTCTTTATACACACTCATTTTCAGTGTATATTGCTGTGTCATATTGCTGTAAACTTCTACAAGCCCATATAACCAACCTCTCCATTCTTTTTTCTTCATTGAATCCTAACGTTTATTGATTTTTGTAATTTCAGATATCAGTAAAACTTTGTGTCTCTCTCTACACATGCCAACAATTAAATATATGTCACTGGGCAGATATAGTTAACATATTCTGGAGGAATTTCATAAATCCATATTTAAAAAAATAGTAATGTATTTGTTTTTAGAATCATAGAATTGTCTAGCTTGGAAGGGACCTTGAAGATCATCGAGTCCGACCATCAACCCAGCACTGCCAAGCCCAGCACTAACCCATGTCCCTCAGCATCACGTCTGCCCGGCTTTTCAACACTTCCAGGGGTGGCGACTCCGCCACAGAATCACAGAATCACAGAATGGTCAGGGTTGGAAGGGACCTCTGGAGATCATCTAGTCCAGCCCCCCCGCCAGAGCAGGGTCACCTACAACAGGTTGCACAGGACAGCGTCCAGGCGGGTTTGGAATGTCTCCAGAGTGGGAGACTCCACAACCTCTCTGGGCAGCCTGTTCCAGTGCTCCGCCACCCTCAAAGTAAAGAAGTTCCTCCTCATGTTAAGATGGAACTTCCTATGTTCACGCTTGTGCCCATTACCCCTCGTCCGTCCCTGGGCAGCCTGTTCCACTGCTTGACAGCACTTTCTGTGAAGAACTTTTTCCTAATATCCAATCTAAACCTCCCCTGGCACAACTCGAGGCCATTTCCTCTTGTCCTAAATAAGAAAATGTTTTGTTTTGTTTTTTTTTTTAATTTTGGTAGAGAAAAAATAAAGGGGAAAAAATGGTGGAGATAATTATTGAGACCAGACAGCTCAGTTTTCTAATGCACCATTGTCTCTGAAAAGTAAAATATGAAAACAAATAACAAATAAAACAAATAAAAGCTTAAAGCAGAAGACAGATATTTAATAAAAACATGTTGATGCTAAAAATACAAGCACTTAAAATGCACTCCTGACAAAGTAAGTGAATTAAATATTCAGAGCAAAGTTTTTCCCTTTCCCGCTGGAATGAGATTTTGTGTGAAATGGGTAATTGCTCGCTTTGCTCGGGGATGGTTGGTTACGCCAGGGCTGCCCCCTTTTCCGCTGGGAGGGCTCTTGGTTTCCACGCAGACGTGAGGTGGCTCTGGTTTGTAAGGCTGTGTGTAAGATCGGGCTTCCAAGTTTGGGGATCCAGATTTACTCCCACAATTAACTGCAGCTCTAATTTAGAGGTGTTTGATGAGGTTATTTCAAATGTTTAGCTTTGGGCCAGTTTAATGAGCTGGCTCAGTGTTATGAATCAACGGTGCACTTAATCACAGGGACAAAACTTTGGGCTCTTATGGGCGAGTACAAAACATAAGTTTACAAGGTCAGACACCGACCATAAAAGCCAGGACTTCAACTTTTAAGGAAGAATGATGTTTTTCTGGCTTAAATCCTTGTAATGGAAGCCTTAGTACCCGTTTGCTCAGTTAAATAGAAAAGGACAGCATGCTGTATCTCCAGATAAAGGTTGAACTTCTGCATTTTAAATGTTTGTTAGAAGGTGTATTGAAACAAAAGTAGCCAGTGTTTGTCTGCGTTCAGACAGCACACGTAGAGGATCGGTGAGGTCTGTGATCACGCAAGCAGCCAGGGCTGATAAAGTGTCACGTCCACGTGTGTTACAACCAGGAATACTGGAGTAAAGAGTAGCCCACAAACTTTATGGGCAATTCATCTCACAAATGTATTCTTTCAGGATTATCAGCTCATCTGAAGTAGTATCAAAACTCAGCCCCATAACATAATCTATTGAACATTTGTTTCTTTCAGGGTTACAAGAAGCATCGAGTCCCAGAGGAGTGCGATGCGTAACGAAAGACTGCGCTGGTAAGAAATATTGGATGGGGCGTTCAGTTTCTATTCGGTAAGAGACAAAATAAATTCAGCATAAAAAATGGCAGTAGCAAACTTCCTCTAAACGTGTCCATGAATTGTCAGGGAGAATTCGTCAGCTGAGGAGACTGGTGGGTTTGGTGGTGAGGAAATGTTGCGGAGTCACACGTTTAACAAACACTACTGGCTGTTGACTGATAGCTTTGGTAAAGGGGTCCAAATGAACCATTGCTGTGGCTGTGAGATATTCTGCCTTTTGGCAGACACGTTGCAGGCTTCTTCATAAAGTTACTAGTATGCCACCGCCCTCCCGCCCCGAAAAAGCAGTTTGCATAACATATTCTTCATGTCAGTAGAAAGCGCTCTAAAAGCAGCATAAGACGACACTTAATGACTAAAAACACTGGTAGAAACCGTGTATCACACTGTGCACGTGGGTATTGAAGCAGAGAAATGACTGGTTTGTATTGAAGCTTGGCGAAATGCAGCTCTTTCTGTCTGGATATCTGTGTGACATATTCCCAACAGAATATTAAACAGTTAATCTGAACAGAGACACTGGATCACTTTTCCTTGCAGGAAATCTGGTCTGTAACATAGAACAGAATATTTTTCACTGGTTTTGAGTCATTTTCTTTTATATGCCAGTGATAAACAGCAGCTGTATCTTTCTTTCCTTTTTCTTCAGACTGTAATTGAGACCGTTGGTTCTAGATCATAGGGGTAAATTGAAAGAAAAAAAAAATCACTGTGTAAAACATTGATTTAATAAAAAAGAAAAAAAAAAGAGAGCATTCCTTGATGCACGTTAGAGTAGATATGTCTTCAGTTATCCTATTTAGGAAACTCTTGGTTAACAAAACCTACAATCTCTGCTTTATACAAGAGACGTTCCCTGATGGTTCATTTCCCTTATTGTTCCGCTGTTGCCTACCCGCAGTAACAGGACGCTTCTGTGGAATTACCTGAACAAACTGTCTCGAGCGATGTCATTTACCTTCCGCGGGAACTGTTGCCTCACAGGGACTGAGCGAGCACAAACTGGTGGAAGAGTGCAAATATGCTTCCGAGGGCACTGATGGAAAACTTCAGTTTACTGTCAGTAAAAACTGGAAGGCTTAATTATGACAAAGAATACTGATTTTTACCTTATACATTCTTTCAAAAAATCATTGCATTTTGTGTTTGGGAATTACCACTGTGGTGATGGTGATGATGCTGCTGCTGCACAGTATCACATGGTAGTGTTGAAGTTCATGAGCCTTCTACCAGTCCTAAGCGCCGTAAGCGCTGCCTGCAGGTGTTACGTGTCCAGGAGCAGTCCAAATATTCGTGAACCAGTCTTTAAGAAATGTTTACAGTCCATTTACTGCTTCACATGCACATCTTTCTGTAGCCAAAGTCATAAAAATATGGAGACTATTCTGATACATGGTGACTTTCACCTTAAAAAAAAAATTAATAAGTTTT
Organism: Ibidorhyncha struthersii; assembly: GCA_013398815.1. NCBI lineage: Eukaryota > Metazoa > Chordata > Aves > Charadriiformes > Charadriidae > Ibidorhyncha > Ibidorhyncha struthersii. The sequence goes on from VZSZ01001507.1 coordinate 577,235, forward strand.
AACATCCTCATGATATACTCTTGTGACAGTGCAAGTAAATATTACTAATTAGCTACTAGGGCACAACATTTTTGATCATGGGCAACTGAGATTGCTGCTTATTTAGTTCATCTTTAGGTCGGAAAAAATACTTTGCCCTGGAGTAATAAATTGGTCGGCTGCATCTGTGAAATTGGATTAACACTACGGTTTTATTGACTCTAAAGTAAATCCTTGTTTGAGATGCTCCCTTAAATATAAGTCAGGATGTGTCTAGGTTTAAGTCCTCATGTTTGGGAAAATGAATCTGTATTTGCCAGAAGTGATGACAAAAGATGGTTAGTTAGTAAAATTGAACTTTTAAGTGATGGGTCTCTGTCCTACAACCTGCAGGTTAAATTCTACTTTGTGCTGAAGCCTTCTGTTGAATTATTAAGGGGTTATGCTATAAATACGGTGTCCTAATAGCCATTTCCCCCCCCTAACTCACCTGAAAGTTATCTTATATTACAATGCTGGCTTCTCCGAGTACCTCCATACTTCCTGCAGGGCGGATAATGGTAAGTTATTGATGCATTTTGACAGCTTTTCAAACACGTTGTCTGTGTGAAACAGAACTGTATAAAATTTAGCCTTCTACAAGTTAACATGTAATTTGTCATTATAGGAACAGTAAAACAAGATGTGAATGTTTCTCAGTTTTCTGAGCAGTAAAACACACCTTTTTATCTCTGTGAGACACTTCTTGCTTCTGGCACAAAGGAGGAAGGTTCAGGCACGGGAAGTCCTGGTGAGAGCTGTGAGCTCCCAGATCTGAGGGCGAGCGGGTACGTGGGCGCAGGGGGCGGTGGGAGCGGGCAAATCCGCACTCTGCGGCTCCTGCGCCCTTCTCCAAAGGGAATGCGCGGGAGATGAGGATGATGACAGGCTCCTCTGATCTCTCTCAGTAACAGTTTCTTACTCGGCCGCCCAACTGACCCAAGATATCTGGCTTCCTTGTTCTCTCTTTCCCCTTGGCTCTTGCATTACATTGGATGCGCTTGCTGCTAAGGAGTAGATTTCAGCAGTAATTACGTCGACAGAAACCATTGCAATCTGCAGTAAAGCCAAATGCTACATTGTCCGGATATTCCTGCTTTTAATTTCCTAGTGCTTATATTTGGCTCAGAATTAACTGTGACAAGAAACCTGTGTGTAAGCAGAAATACTGTGTATATTGAATATTTTAAAACTGAGCCTGGGATATTTTTACCCTTTTTTCGGTGCAAGCTATTAAACCCTCTATCATGCAGGACAATGTTTTTTGATACAAGGTCAACATAAAAGCTTCTCTAATATTAACCGCAGTGTCTCTTCTTTCAGTGTAACAACCTTTATGGAAACTGCTTGCAGGGATGTCTAGCCGAGTCTTCCAGATACTCTAGCCCAATAGGAGGCTATTTTATTCTGCCTGCCCTGTGTAGCAAGGAGCACCCAGTTTATCGCCTGCATTAAAAGTACAAGAATTTAAGCAAAGCCTATATTTAAGCAACTGGACTATTTCCAGCCAGTATTTCAAGAGAAGCGTGTGGCTTAAATGAGCACCCAGCAATAAATGGAGAAATCCCTGGTGCCTTCAGTGGCATTGGAAGGACTCAGTGGTATGTTTGTCTTTTCTTCCCCAAGAAGTGGGTGTAGACTCTCAGAGCCACCTCACTGAAAAGAGAGCACTAACAGACTGCAAATTCTGAAGCAAAAACCCGGTTCCTAAATTTTACTTTGTGTCTGCGTGTGAGAGATTGGGTGAAGCCTTAGTAGGTTCGAGACGGTTACTGGCACAGTAGTAAATCTTTCCCTTTAAAATCCATCTTACCTATCCCACAATCTCAATAGTTTAAGGGCTTTGGTCTAGTACAAATTTATCGGAATAAATAATGTGAATGGATAAAGAAGGTGGTGATAATAACAGGGAAGGGAGTGTCTTTTTAGTTGAGGAAGAGAAAGAGGAAAAAAATGAGAGGTTTGGGGTCAAAATAGGAAATGTAATGTTTGTGTAAATGGTTTGAGAATGTCTGGTGCAATTTCAGAATTCCTGGTGCCTTTGATTAGTGGCCCTGGAGGGGATGAGGGACAACTGAGTATATGCGGTTGCAGGAAGGCTGAGACGTAATCGGTTAAGCAGCACATGAAGAAAAATTAGGAATGGAGAACAGGGCAAAAAAAGGAAAGAGAACCTTATGGAATGAGGAAAGGGGAAAACAGAAACTATGGAGAGATTGGAAGGAAAAGGTGGGAAAAAGGAAGGAACCAAGTTGAAGAATGAGGAGTACCCAAGAACTAGTAAATAATGAACAATCTTGAGAAATAACAACGGTAAAGGAGGAAATACAGACTTATTTTTGTGGATTTTTTAAAGCCACATATATTTGTATCTTAGTTTATCTTTTAGCTGTTACAGGCAGAAAAAAGGAGCTATCAGATTAGTGAAAGGGTGGGGGTTTTTAAACGTAAATCAGGATTTATACCAGTGGAAACTGTGGCCTGTTGGGTCAGAGTTTATCAGCCGGACTGTGTGCCCAGGGCAGCCGCCGCGATTTTCAGTGTGAGTACCAGCGGAGGGTGGAGGACGATCCCATGAGACGCTTTCTCAGACTGGCGAATACCAGTAATAATTTGCAGATATGACATAGTATTTTGCTCCAACATTAAGTGGGCCATGACTGCCGTAGAAACGTTTTCCCAGGTTTTTATTGTATTTATGATTGTTATTTAGTTCTCTCTGCAAGTACCTGAAGCAGCTTTTCTCATAGCAGCCAGGAATAGATAGAAAATGCAAATGCAGCCAAATGATGTTGTACTGATCTCCTCAAGGAATTTGATTCATTGAAATTATATCTACCCCCCCTTTATTTTCTGGGCTGCGATGTTGGGGGTTTTAGCATGTTTTTTTAGCTGTTCTACTGACTGTGTGCTGCAACAGAAGATCTCTGAGGGCAGAGGCGAATGCGTAGAGGCAGATAGCCCCGTGAGGTATGGAGGTTCATGAGGTACAGGGAAGGGGAGAAAAGCTAACGCACAAGCAGGCAGTAATCCCGGCAATAACGGATGTACTGGGAATAACAGTGTGCTCCTGAGAGTTAATAACAGTGATGCCGATGACGTTTCTTGGCATAGGAAAAGACCCACTGAAGCCTGGAGTGACAGTGGCTGCCCAGTCTTCCTTTTACAACTTAAGCTTGTGCAATCCCGTGCAGCAGAGACAGAAGGAGAAAAAGAGAACTTAAACAGTTCAAATGCTGACAGTTGGCATTGCTAAGAGAATGGATGTAAATGGCATAAAATTAACAGATTACGTCCTGCCAAGTTTCTTCTTAATTGATGTCATTCAGACCTCCTCAGCAGGCATTGTAACAGCGGAAATTCAGCCTCCCCAAGGTTCTTCGCCGTTTAAATGAGACAATGCAATTCCCAGTCTGAGAGCTGGAACTATTTTTTCCTGAAATCTTGACTTGCTAATGCCTTTGGGCTCAATCTTGCAAGGTGCTGAGTGTCTCAGCCCCCACCGACCTCAGGGGGCGGTGGGGCACTCAGCCCCCTGGCAGAATCGGGCTTTTTGCTCCAGCAGGAAGGTGTGTGTTTTCCTCATGGAGCCTGGGATGGAAAGGTGTGTGGGTAACATGTCACAGCTGCCTGTAATTTCCCCTTCTCCTTACGGACTGTAGCATCACTTTCGTGGAAGTGAAGTCAGGGGCAGTTTACAAACCCGATAATACAACCCTGTGGTTTCTCTTTGAAAATCATATGCCAGATCTAGACCTACCTTTCAGCAAATAAATCTGAAAGAAATGTTAGTACCTGGAATGAGAACATAATCCCGGTTTGGTTTAAAAGAAAAAAAAATTAATTCCCAGTCTGCTCAACACAGTGGCTTGATGGATACTGAGGGATCCATTGCGGTTTATTGTGTTGCTGACCTGCTAATTAAAGAGGCCTTAAGAAAGAACTGACATAGAGGATATTTTGTGGCTTATTCTGTGTGAGTCCCTGAATTGTCTTTGACAGAACTAAATGTAATAACTTTAAATGTTATACGGGGTATTTGGGGCTGTATGATTAACACGTGGGCTCCGAGACTTGAATTTGACTTTGCGATGGACTTGTTTGACCTCCCTGTCTCAATTTTTCAATCTCCAGAATTAGTTAAATAAATATGTTGTAAAGCTTAATTAATATTTTAAATGTTTTAAAATCCCTGAGTGAAAATTAGAGGTCTATGAAGCTACCATTTGCGAGCTTAAAATTCTTATGTGAGTGTACTCATAGTCACTGTTACAGGTGTTACTGCAGTTCCTATAGTTCTTAATCGTGGATTGGTTAGTCTGGGCACTGAAAATACAAACAAAACATCAGTTTACAATAAACTTTTAAAAGTTCGTATATGATAAGAGATAGAATACATTCGTCAAAAGCCACAGTAGCTTTTTTCTATGTTTTATTTCCTGAAGAACCAGTAGAATACAGGCAAAAATATGTGCTTCAGTCATATGAAAATATTTAATCTGACCCATCGTGTTATCTCAGTGGCTGCCTCGTCCCTTGTAGGGTTTGGATATAGAGGTTTGAAATAAAGAAAACAGAACAGTACAAAACAGCCCTCTCCTTGTGAGTGTTTGCCATTATTCAAACAGCAGGGAGGGAGAGAAACTGCACTGAAATTTTTCCACCTTCAGCATAGCTCCTTACTCTTACCAAGGCAAGTAGCGGTAGTGAAATCATAGGGTCTTTTTACCTGTCAATTCAAAGAAAAAGAGATTGCTTGCTAGGGATGGATTACCGTGTAGTGAGATTTTAATGAAAGTTTCTGACTCACTTGTACGTTTCTAAGATAGTGCCATAAACATTACCTCTAACAGCCAGTTGCAAAGTGCATTTCTTTGATTTACCTCCTCTAAAATAACAGTATAGTAATTTCTTTATATACATGAGTAACGCAAGCCAAAGTCCCTGTCAAAACAAGACATTCCATTGCTTTTATTTCCGTGTAGAAAAGATGGAAAATCAAATCTGTCAGTAAAAGCTGTTGACCGTGTAACTGCTGGAGGCTGTGACATTGAAGTCATGCTACGTAGCACGTTAATTAACATTGTAATTTGAGCTGATACAGAACAGAGTAGTTCGTTCTTTCTGTAACATAAAGCTTGCCTTATATAATCATGACCCATTAACATACTTGTGCTCACAAAAGTACGATATTTATCATTTCTCATCCTATTCCAGTAATTTACTGCCTCAGGAAAAAAGGGCGTGAAGATCTCGATGCAGTGCTCGCTGTAGCCCAGATGGTATTCTTTCCTTTGATCGGAATAGACTTCAGATTAAGTCCATCGAGAAATTTCTTGCTCTCATCCACCGATGACATCTGAAGGGAGGAAGGATGCCACTTCAAAGGATCCTCGTGATGGGCAAATTGTGCTCTGTATAAGTAGGGGCCAGCATATGGTCTTTTGACAGTCGGTGAATTACTGTAAAACATTACATAGGACATGTTATTGGCCTAATTTTCTTCAGGATTTTCTGAAATCTGTGTTCATCCTGTGCCTGTGAATTGGGATTTGTACTTATGGTACTTCCTATCTTTGCGTGGAAAATGAGTATGCAAAGCAAAGTCTTTGAATACAGGTGAAGAGCCCAGTAAAAATGACAGCTATAAACAGCATCATTCGAAGGTCATCTCCCCGTCTTCCCTCTGTGAGGGAAAATTAGATACGCTTTTTAAAAATGCAGATGCCTATCACTTTGCTTACAACATTTTGCTTTATTATAACTGAGTATGAAAGGTTTGAGGATTGTGAGGGACTCCGTCCTCACCTAAGAATTTTGCAATTTAAATTGAGGTGTCAAAAACCTGTTGATGTCATCTGGTACCTTTCCTTTATGGTGAAAATGTTAGCACAGACATTTCTGGGAAAGACAAACCTTCTTGGACCTGTAAAACAAAATAGTAACAGCCTTGTAAACAAGTGTTTATATGATTGCTCTTGACATTTTAATTTGCCATTTGTTAAAAGTCCATTTTCTTGACCTGAAGAGGATAAATTTGAATGAGTTTGAACATCTCACTGCGGTGGCATTGCTAAAAGTGCTTATAAAATGGCACAAATGATACTGGCCAAGAAGAGGTATTCACTATATCGTCATCTTCAAATAAAAATAGTTTTTTGTGTTTAGTATCCTTCCAGAGCAGGTTTCCAAACACATCTCTACAGGCAGGGTCTCTTCATTTTTGATTTACTGTGGTTGGTGAGCGCAAACTTGCTCTCAGCTTGTTTTTAACGGCAGCGTATCACAACGTAGCTACGTACAAGCCTACAGAATGCGCGTAACTGCGTGCCTAGTTAGCCAGCCCGGCGTTCTTGGTATTATTTTTAATCTGCCCTATTTTCAAGAAGGATTATGGATAGCTGAGCCCTTTGGAAGTCAGAGAAGAACTGTCCGATGTCAGTTAGGGAAGTGACTCGGAAGTGTCTCCGTGAATATGTATGAGTTGCAAAGCAGCACAGCGATGGCCCGGGAGCCTAGAATTCTCTGTCAGATACTGCAGAGAAGAGAAGCACAAATAATTCAGACCTTCCGCTTCCTGCCATGGTTTCATATGGAAGTGATCAGAGAGTCTCTCTGCTGCTTCTGTGATGACTCTGCATTGGAGTAATACTTTAACTGTCATGTAAATTTTAGAGTAAGCAAATATAAAGTCCCAACATGTGTTCGTCTTGCAGAAGATAAGCTTAATTTAACAGTATTTCACTCCTTTACGGTAGGAAGATGTACTGTGATGGTAATGATGCTGTGTCTTCTCTCACTAGCTCTGCTTCCTTGAGGCTTCTGTCTTTGCCAGCTAACTCTTCCATACTGCAGAATTCACCTAGAAGCTGTATTTCTGGTGGAGGTAATCGCTTTTGATTACTGTGTGGCAATGTAATAGCTTGGTTAATTGTGTGTTGTGCACAGCTAAAAGAGAGGAAGATGTCTGTGTTGTCATTATTCCCGTGGTACGTGAACCTGTATCGGTTGTCTGTGGGTATGTTTCATTTTAAATCGATAGTTCTTTAAACGTTCAGCAGAAAGTGTGATTTAAAGTCAAATTCATCTAGATACGTTTAACAGTGCTTTGAAAAAATTTATTACCAGCTGAACTGGTAGCAAAATGGCCATACTGCTTATGATTTGGCTGGTATCCTGACTTTCTTGCTTTCCAGATTATTTTTGGATAGTTTGGCAAATCTGTACTTTCGGGCAGTTCAGCACATCTCCTCGTAATACAACATAAATTGAACTGTAAAAACTAATGGACTGGAATACATCAGGGCTTTAAAGACTTATGGCCGATGCTATATATTTTGTGCAGTGAAAGAGGCTATCAGCCTCAGGTTTGTCATACGAAAACTCAACCTGAAGTTGAAAAACTACCTGAGCTTTCCTGTAACGGCGGTCTGTCTGCGCTGGAGAGTGACCCGACTTCTCTTGCAATGCAATGCAATGCAATACGTACAAGTAAATTCTGATTTAAGGCCCCTGTTGTTGGGGGCTTGCCGAATGGCACTGCACTAAGGAGAAGAGAGAAAGAAAAAAGGTATTGCTTCAGTGAGCAATTCAGCAGATGAGGAGAAGTGGTAGGGAGACCTTGCCAAGTTTCTCAAGTGGTCAGCGAGTGCTTCTGAAGTTGACTTTGAGCCACCTTTGTTCTGCGGGAGCCAATTTTTTTTGAGAGGCAGCTGTCGTCTTCTTTCTTCTGCTTCACTGCTTGTTAAACGTGCTGATGTGTCGGTATTAAAGAATGTCATCTGGCTGAGCCATGGCCTGCCCAGATGCCAAGCTGGCTCTGCGTGTGCTTTGAGATTTGGTCAGCCTTGTTCTTTAACCTGGTGCTTTGGTGGCAGTATTTCCACTTTTGTGAGCCACTTTGACAGAACAAATGCTCATAATTCCAACCCAATATCATCTCATCATATCATATCATATATCATATCATATCATTCCCTTATCCTGAAAACTGTGAATGACATAGGAGTGAAGGAATTAACTACTTCATTTGGGGGAGTTGTTGGTTGTTTTTTTTTTTTTTTTAACATAAACACTTTCTAGGAGTGTAAATGCCAAAGACCTAAGCAGAAGCATATATTATGTTCCTATAAGTGTAGCAGAAACTTTTCTGTTACTTGCTACTGATCATTTATTGACTTGTTTCAGAGATCTGAGTATTTCACAGGGGGGTGAATGAATTCAGACTGGCTGCTTACTTTTTAGATAATAATTTTATTCATTTTAAAGAGGCATAAGTAGTTTACCACTATTGTTTAACCAGTATTTTCTCAAGCACTAGGGCTACTGGAGCCAGGTTTCCGTTAGATTTGTGTCTGAGCTGCCTGACCCGTTAAATTCAGTTATACTGAGGCGGTTGAACCCAAACCGCAGCAGCAGGCTGGGGAGCGGGCAGCCCCGCGAGGACTGTAGTGGTAGGGACGGAGCGAGCTGGCTGAGGCCTGGAGGATGGTGAGGTTCAGCAAGGAGGCCTTTAAGCAAGACCTTCTCCTCTCAAAAGATGAATGCTTTTGTCTTCCCAATAAGTGTGGTGGCACATGTGTGAGTGCCACGAGCGTTCCCTGGCTCGTGTTTGGAGGCGTGAATTTGTACAGCCGCCTTTCTTCGGTGCAGGCATTAACAGAGTCTTCTCTGCATCAGTGTTCAGAGTCAGGAATGTTGTCAGACCCTCGATGCCTGTCCGAAACCAGCCAGAAGGCACGGGGGGCATGGCGGTGGAGAGGATGGCAGGCGGCGAGCGGGCAATGGGACTGCATACGCCACCGTGGGAAACCAGCCTGTAAATGCATTGGGCTGTATCCGATCTCTCTTCTCGCCAGTACCTCACACATGTTCAGGGAGAAACGTAGAAGCTGTTGCCTAAAAAGCGTTTATGTTCTTCAGTCACGTTTTATCAAATGGTTTCTTCAGCTGTGTAAATTATTGACTGTGAACAACATCCATCCTGCAAAGCACAAGTTAAGCAATTATAGGTTCAACTTGATATAAAAACACACAGAAGACTACTCACAGATACTATGGAGGAAAGTTAGCAGTTTCGTTCCAGATTTGTGCGTTACTTGGGCCGTGAACCAAATTGGCTGAAGGCTGTAATGGCCCTTCCTTCAGCGTTCCCGTGGCACAGCACGCCTGAGCCAGGGCTTTGCCTCAGCCGCCGCAGGGAGGGGAAAGGGTCGCCAAAAAAAGCAGAAACGTTGCCCCCAGCGTGGATGTTCAACAGACAGCTTTAAGCTAGGGGTACAGAGGGAATATTTTAATGTCTAGTTTAATATCTTAATATATTTTCTATAATCTTTCGTATTCGGTGTACCTGCCTTGCACTAAGTGTTATGGCTAGTATAAAATGCTAAATATAAATTGTGTAGTGTATTACGATACTAATACATTCTGAATTTTTCAGTTCTCAGTCTATCCTCAGAGAAGCTGACGATGAATATGGAATAAAACTGCTGTCACAAAAGCATGGCACATCATAGTCTTGGATAATTTGTAGTATACTGAATATTTTGCATTTAATGAAAAATCATTGGGTTGCATCTAGTAGTTTAAAAATGAGTTTTGAACCGAGATAGCCAAGGCATTAAATGACTTTATTGGGGTAAGTACATATGGGTATTCTTTTGTGTAAATTCTTTATTTGGTGCAATTCAGACATAACTAATATTTATGAAAGTTACTTGTGCGCTGAGCTGTTACTATTAGAGGAATTCTTTTCTTTGTCTTTATGGTCCATAGATTTGTCTCACTTTGAGTTTTTTGTGTGTAAATAATTCAAATTATTCTTTTCATTTTAATATGATCTAATCAGTATGTATCATGAATTTTAATGTAATAACAGTTTGTAATTATTTAGAACCATTATTAGTTTTCTGAAATTCAAGGGAATTAAATCAGGATGATTCTAGTTCCCGCTAGCATTGCCAAGGAAGTTCTTAGCACTGAAACCCAATTTTTAAACTTTATTTTCTTAAGGTGTTTTGAAGCCTTGAAACTAAAACTTATTGATTGTAAACATCTTGTCTTTATCTTTGAGAATGCTGGTAAGCTGCTAGTGCTTTGTACCAGGCAGATTACAAGGAACGGGTTTCCACTTTTTCTTTTTTCAAGAAGGGTAGCATGCTTTCAAGATTATTTCCCCCGTTCTGCCATTTTTTTCCTTTTTTTTGTGGTTTTAAATTTTATGTTTGGTAAGGTAGAATGTGGGAGACTAAAGACCAGATTCCTAGGGGAAGGTCAGTTAGCGGAGTGACACAACATGAGATGTAAAGTCCTGTTTATCTGCAAAGGCAGGATTTTCTCAGAAGTAATGTAACTGTCTCACCCAGTTGTGCACCTTTCCTCTGGCCAAGAAATGCTGTCCTCTGCCTATGAGGCCTTTCATTGAAAGAATCTTCATTTTGAAAAGAAAAATACTTAAAAATTTTAATTTTCCAAGAACCCTAATGAAGTCAAATCTTCACTTCTTTATTATTCTCAGCTGGGTCTGCATATCTAATTCTTAAAAGTTCAATTTTCATTGTGTAACATTAGAATATTGTAAATGTAAAAAAAATACATGCAATTAAGAAACATTTGGGAAAGAAAACTGCTTTCCGGGCCATAAAGCATAGGGAGACCAGTGACTGCAGAAGTCCATGAGCATAAAATTAGTAGAGGTGGGGAAGTCTGGGGATTTGTTGTTCTGCACTTGGCACGGCCTGAAAACTGGCCGTAATTATCCCCTTGCAGAGACGGGGTGGAGTGGCAGTCCCGAGCTGCACGGCCTTTCCCACGAGGTGGCTCAGGCCCACGCTGAGCACATGAGGGTGCAGGGCTGCGCGCTGGCGTTGTCACGAGCGGGCCAATTTTTATGGAGTTGATTTTGCAGGAGAAAAACCTGAACCCGAAGACAGGTTGTGGTGGAGTGACCTTTGTAGTGCTTCTGAAGAGGCAGACTTTGTGCATCCTGTGAAGTGGAGGGCTGGAGTGGCTGAGGATGTATTTAGGAAACTGAGGAGTCCACAAGATCTGACTAGAGGAAAAAAAGAAACCATTTACTAGGGACTTCATGGGATTTATCTGTATTACTGTACAGCTGAAAGAAAATGGAATATGCGCCCACAGTATATAGCCTTGGATGCCTCTGGTTTGACTTGGGAAGCTGGGGAATTGAGCAGAGGTGTGAAGGCAATGTGTATAAGCAAGTTACACCGCCAGTACGCATCTCCCACTGGGGCTGTAGTTGCCTTAGATCATTGTAACCGAGTACTTTGATAAGGATTAAGCTACAAGAATTTAGGACCACCAAACAACATCTATATAAATGACTTCACATACTTGAAAAACAGCACTGGATTAACAAAATAAGTTGGGTTGGCCTCACTTAAGTCCTTCTGTAGAAAGCCCTTTGGAGGTCTGATGCTCAGACTTCAGTCCCAGAAGGATGCTCCTTAGTTTCCATGCACGCAGCAGAATTCGTACTGTCCCAGGACAGGATTTTAATACCGGCTTGTTTAATGTGCTGTAGATGTGGTTAGAATTGAAACATGCTCTCTCAATTCATCAGCACTGTTTTTCATTTGTAACAGCCTAGAGCTTTGGGGATTTCAGAAGAATTTGCTTTAGCTTTCTTTTTCATTAGAATTTATTCGCAGCTGAGGGAAATTCCGACAACAGCCAGAAGCATCATCATATAAATGAATGGGTTGATCCCGCTCCCCGACCTGGCACAGCTTTGAGGCAAACTTGTTAAATCCCAGCAATACAGGTGTGCCTCTTGCTTCTGATTTTCCAGTTTAATAATGAGAAACTTTGAGGTCATAATTTACAAATGCAAAACACTGATTAGCTGTTTTAATTAAATTAATAACACCTTAATATGCTTTGTATGCTTTTCGTAGAAAGACTCAGATTATTTCATTGCTTCAGGAAACACGAGGGATTTTTCTTTTCCTGAAGACAATGCTGCCTGGCTGTGTGTGCTGGGAATGTGGATCCTTGGGGTGAGGCTGGCAGATTCGTCCGGCTCCGAGAGAGGTTTGGTGACTGCTGCAGGTTTGACCTCCGTCAGCTTCTCCCTTCCCTCTGTTTCTTGGCACTGTGACTCTGTTGAACTGCATGAATGAGGGATACACCTTCGCTGAGAGCGTCTGCCACACGTCTGCACTTTGCTCACAGGGACGCTTCTGCTTGGGGAATATTCCGGGTCAATCTGAGAATTTCCACTTTTGTGGAAATTTGTGGGGGCCTGGGCATTTGTGGAAATTTGGGCCTGGCAGCCCAGCTGGAGCCATCGGGCAGCGTTCTCTGAACAGCCCTGGGGAAATCCCAGGCATTTCTATACGGTGCATCCCTATGGTTTCAACCAACAGGCTTCTGATTTCCTTCTGGAGGGCTTCATCTGTAACCCCTCCCCTCTTGCAAACCTAATTTATAGGGCTTGGACCAAAGAGGGGAGATGCCTACAAGAAGGGCTTATTGGGTTTAGACGGTGTGTGGGAGAGGGTGGAAAGCTTGACTGGACTGGTAGAAATCATCTTCAAAATGTCTGTGCAGTGACACGCTTTGTTCTACAAGAATGTAAATTTTTATTTGTTCGTGCAGTTTGTTACTATGTCAGTCACAAAGTGCCAAGGTATGGTGGTCTGGCTTTAAATCTTCACCAAAATTTTAGGAATTACTGAGCTTACAGTACTTACAGGCACTCCGTATATGTGAAAACTTAAAGATGTTGCCAGCTGCGGTTCTTTCAGAACCCTTCTGCAGCTCCTCGTATGGTTTTTCAAAAGCTGCTTAGCATCAGCTCAGCTCCTCTTACGTGGCAGTCCATTAGACTTTTAACAACACTGAGAATTTTTAAACCCCATTCATTCTCAGAAAAAGCTACTTTGCTGATAGCATCCTGCTTTCGAACGTAGACGAGGCTGAAGTAATTTCATTGCATAACCTGTCACTTAATGGCTACAATTAGCTGAATGAAATTTCCCACAATGGCTGGAGTTAAAGTTCTAATGATTTTGCTCTTGGCAAAATGCACACTTTCCCCCTAAGATTCCATAGTTGATTATTAAAAACCTAAGCCATCATTTAGAGTTCCCTGCTCATATCTATCATAAAGAAAAATAACATTACATATGTTTACTGCTGTCACCTGCTTCCTTCCCACAATACATGTGTTCTGCAGGATATTAAAAAATCTATGATGCACAAGTGAGTCGTAACAAGAAAAGCAATTACATCTCTATCTTTATTCAGAGCACATAAGGTATTGGGCTGTTCAGACAAGGATATGACATTTTCAGGCAGACAGTGTTATTGTTCCACACATTGTGCAGTTTAGGATTTTTAATAAGAGCTTTCTCTTGAAAGCCTTTCTAAAATATTTTTACATCTGTTCAGCTGAGCATTCATGTGTGAAGGTACAATGCAGGTGAAGAAGAGGATTACCCAGAGCAGTAACTGCTCCTGTCCCTGTAAAAGAGAAGCTGTTGGCTTTTGGGGCTGTTGCTCGCACTGTCCCATTCAGAGATGAAGCCAGTGGTGGGGCTGCTAATGCAGGGAGAGTTTCTTTTACACTGTGGTATGTTCTCAGATCCCGATCATCCAGAATTCATTCCCCACTTGAAAGTTTCAGGAGTAGGGGATTATATATGGGAAAACAACCTAAATACATTTTGCGTGTACAGGCATGCTTTTCTGAGAGGCGTCTGCTGCACAGGGTTGATGTCACCTGGACTCATCCCCTTCAGCTCTTAAGACAATAATGTCAGGGAAGACCAACATCTCCCAACAGGAGCAGACAGACCCTCTAGCTGTTCAGTCTCCTGTACATTTGAATAGTATGCAGCTTCCCCAAAAGGGCCAGCGGTAGTGGAGGAGCTGCAGAGTGATTGGGCTCTCTAGTCTGGGGAACACGCAAGCCAGAAAATGACTCTGAAATTACCTCTGGGTTGTGTTGACCAGCTGCGATCTTAACACAGGTCCCTGCAGGAGCAGAGAGGGAGACTGGAGAGCTGGGAATGGCATTTTTCCATTATGGGAAGCATTGTCACCATTTCTGGAGCTGTCTCTGCTGTCCCCTCTCTAAGGTCGTCTGGGTGTGTTGTAGCTCTTGGCCATATGAAGATACGTTGTTTTCCACGATGGGAATCTTGACTGTCCCAGTCTGGTAGCATGGGGAGGATGCTATGGCATGATTTCTTCTGCAGTGCTCCTCTCTGCATCGTGTACTAGCGCCAGATATCTCTCTCGTGAAGGGTCCTGGGACCTGAGAAAGCAAACAGAAGAGCTGCACTTCAAATTTGTATTTTCTAACTGATAATTTATTAGTTGTCTCAACTGGTCATTTTCTTTTTTGGAGGGCTAATCTTTTATCTGCAGAAAAATGTAACTCAATCACAAACTGTTCACTAATTCAGGTAAGTGAATAGTTCTAACATGTAACAAAGTGGATAAAAATAGTCTGAAAAGAATTACACGTTTCTGAAATAAAGCATTGTGGCTTCTTGTGGGAGGGTGCAAATATAAAATACCTCATGAGATCAACGTACAAAGTAAATAATGAACGCATGTCAAATGAAGAGTTTAGGTTCAGAAGTCCCTTTCGCAGTGGTGTTCTGGCGATACGATTTGCTGTACATGGCTGCACTATCCAAGTATGTTATTTGCAGAACACAGTACGTGGTCCTGTATACGGGCGTTTTCTCAAATACTTGTGTGATACTCCGTAATAAGATAAACCATCTGACATTTCACAGACTTCAAACCAGAGTGTTTCTGTGTGAATGTTGTGAAACAGTTAGAAGAGAGTAGTAACAGTCCGTCCTTCCTTCCTTAAAGTTGTGTTGGTCAGCTCAGGCCCAACCCCATACTGTACTCACTGTTTCAGATTCTTCTCTTCCTTGCTGAATGCACCACCAAAGGAATACATGAGAACCCTTTTTATATACATTTGAGAGACTACAGCTTTTTGTCCTTGTCATATTTGCTTCTCTTTCCTTTTAAACCATTGCTACGTAGTATGTATTAGCTTCACCTGTTTGACCTTTAAAATCATACCTTCCCTCTGTTGTTGGTCTCTTTTCATTTAGACTTCTTCCTGTAGTATGTCTGCTTTCTTTATGGTCCTTAAACTTGGCAGGAGTTACATAGTTTTTCGGATAGTGAGGCAATTTGTGATTTATGACAATACTTGGCGTAGTCCAGTGTAACGTGGGAACTTCTACATCTGAAGTGGCCCAGCGTTTCTACTTGAAAAACTCTTTTTTTTCTTTTGTAAGACAAAACTGGAGGTTCTGCAGGGCAGTGCAAATGAATTTTTGGAAAATTTGTGTAAGGTTTGTTTTCAGTGGCCAGAGGAGACTGAATAAAGGGGCCTGTGTAAAATATACCTATTGACAAGCATCAAGAGAGTACTCTCAAATTATTGTTGAAAAGACTGTTCAAATTATTATTAATGTTCATTCATACAGCTGTAAGAAACAAGCGGAAACAATTCTCAAGTGTTCTTTGAATCCCCTAGGGACTGATAGAGACATTTTGAAGTCTTTTACTGTGTAGCTATGATGCATCAGCCAAACAGTCCAACACGAAAGCTGGAGTTTTTATATATGTTTGGGTCAGTGCAGGTTAAGCCGTCAGAGTCTGCTTTTGAACTGTATCATTACTTATAGCACCAAGTGTTACTGAGTGTTGGCTAAAATTGCTGTTAGATGTTGAATTAATAGCAGGAGCTAAAGTTGCTAGTTTATCATGCGGACATTAATGGCTTGGTGGGATCATATTTAAAAATATATGTGTATACAAAAAGGATGCTTCTATGCTTTTTATGCAATTTTCAAAGCAGCCTGTAGAGATCGGACTGTGTTTCTCCCCAAATGGAGGGGGGGAGCAAACCCCAAAACTAAACAAAAATTGCTTAAATTGGGGTGTTATATGTAAGCATTGATCTAAGTAGAGTACAGTGTGGAACAAATAGCCTGTATGTGTATTTTACCCTTTACAGATGAATAAATTAAATGCCTTACTGCAAGCGGTTTTCGGTTGCTCTTAGGATTAAAAAAAAAAAAAAAAAAGGGGAAAATAAGGTCCAACATCTGCTTGGTTTGTTCAGCCAAGAACTTGCCTTTAAAGCACAATTGCAGGAAAAAGCCCAAGTGCTAAGGTCAGCAAGCAGAAGAGGCATCGCTTCCCAGTAGATGTGTAGGTGTACTGGTATTTTGAGAACACATACATCTCTATGTGAGGTCTTTCTGTTTCTGCCCGATACCAAGATTTTTGAAATGAAGGAATTGCTCTCCCTGAACTGCTGTGGCACCTTAGCTCTCTGTGCGACCACCGATCAAAATGAGGGAAAGAAAAATAGTCTTGTCCAGAAGTGTAAAATGTTGCAGAATTCCCTTCTCAATGTAAACCTTGCTATTCCTTGTTCTTCATCAAGGCCAGGGTAGGAGGGCGGCAGAGGAGTGTGAGGCATGTTGTCCACTGGCTGGTGTCACTTCTGACAGCCGCGTGAGAAACTGCCAGCAGCGTGGGGTGCTGCTCAGCTTGCCGGCATGGAACACCCTTACATGGGGGCATTTTAAGTAAAAGACTATCCTTGAGCTGATGAAACCCATTTGAGGGCATTTCGGCTTGTTTCTGTACTTGCATTTAAAACATCTTGAGGCTTTGAGAGCACAGTGTGAACAGAAACTACCAGTAACTAACTTTCCTTCTCTCCCCATAAAGTCATAGCAGTTGATGAAAGCATCGGGGCTTTAATGTTCTTGCCAGCTGGTGTTGCTCATAAACCAGTGCTGCTCTTCAGCTCGGCCTGACCTTGAGCAACAGAGTGCCTGAATCTCATGGGGTGTACTGCCGCACGCTGTCACACGCTGCCGCACCCCACAACGGGCACTCACCACTTTGGTATGGGAGGGCTCGGTGGAGCTGGGGATGGGTTTTCAGGCAGCCGCTCAACAAACACCAAGAGGTGAATTAAAGGAACCTGCTTTCCATCGCTCCAGCCATGCTAAAGTTTGTGGAGAACCAGACTTCTGTCAGGTGCCAATTCTACTGCTTTTTGCCTTGGTGTACGGCTTCCCTCTTCCAAGGTGATGTCTGTAAGTTCAGCATTACGCATATTTTCTGCATAGTAAAAACAACAAAAAAAATCATAGTCTGATGGGGATAGGGCTGTGGTGACCTACTACACTTGGAGCAGTTCGAATCTCCTCTTGGCTCAGGAATGCAATGTGGTGACAATTTTTACATTCACTCCGTCCTTTGAGTTTAATGCTGCACAGTTTAGGAAGCTGCTGGTGGTATAGAGAGAATACAGTGAGTAAGTGATGGCAACCTCAGAGCAATGAGGAGACCTTCATATCCACAAAATAACTATTAATATAAAATTGCCTTATAAGAATAATTTATGAATTTAATTTAGCTTTTCTTAATTTTTAATTTCCTAACAAGAAACTAGTCTATACATGTTTAATAAAGGTCTAATTCCTCTAAATCATGTAGCTGTATTTATTTTAGGATGTCACGAGAACTTGATTTTAAAACAAAACTGTCTTTTCATAAAATACTATATTGATAATCCATGTAAATATGAAATTGTCTTTGGGGAAGAATACAGACAGGTGGATCTTAGGAGTGAAAAAATGCTGTATGAAAATGGCTTGAAATGTATCACAGAATGATTTATCTATTGGTGAATTGGAAACTTAGTTTGCAAGTGAAAAAACCCAAATGTTTTTCAAGTCTGTACCAAAATTATTCATACTGAACATAAAAAAACCCCAGTTCTGGGCACTAAACCCTAAAGCTTGCATTTTGACCAAATTTGAATCGGAATCCATCTCAAACAATTTACGTTGCCTTAGACTTCTAGCTCAGGTCTTGCTAATAGTTAAAAGGGTAGAAAAATTAAACAAAACCTCATAACCGATCTTTTGGGAGACCTTTTTTCACATAGCCCTCATAGAAAGCTAAAATAGGAAGAAAGGTCTATTAAACATGTTAGCTGGTAGGAAAAAATGAAGACTGGAAGAGTAAAGAATGGATATATGGAGAAAAAAAATCTAGAAGCTACAAATAAAATGGACATTTTCCTACTTTTTAATGACATGCTTTGCCTGATCAAATGGGGACACAGTATAAATGCGAACCGTGCCCTAGGGAACTGCTCCAAAGGCTACTGAAGCATGGGTACAGTTTTGACTTTATATAGGTGAGGGTATGCCCCACGTACAGCTCCCCTCAGGCCAACTAATTGCTGTTTTTTTAATCTCTTTATGTTCTTTGTTAGTGACAGAGACAGGTATTGAAGTGTAACCGTGTGCTGATGCTGACAGATTTTTAGCTGTGAGGAAATTGCTGCTCTCAGATTAGTGTTGCCTTAAGAAGCACAGAGCACTCAACAGAGAATATCAGAAAAGAAGGATGCAGACTGATAGGTGGCTGAGGATTGTTGTCTGAAACGGTTTCCAGGGTGGGAGTTTCTACAGCAAGGGCCATGGCGGGTGTGGGTACCCACACTTGCATATGGGAGTGCACCCATGGGTGCATGCAAAGTGACGTTTGTGCATTAATTAGACGGTCTCCACATTTAACTAAGCATATGGAAATTTCCAGGAAGGTAAATTAAGTTACAAAGTATGATCCTGCTTCAAAGCACTGACACCTGGTCTGCATCCTGGTGGGGGAAAACCCCTCAGAAATTACATTAATGGCCTGAGCACTAGTCAGAAAGAGAACATCATTTATTATGGCAAGAACTGGGTAATATTCTCTCTCTGACGTCCTGCTGTCACTCTATTTACTCTAGCCTGTTGGTGCCTAAGTGGTGAGCACTTGAGGCAATGCATTAAGACTTGAAAGGAACAATATATTTTACAATTAGGTTAGCAAACACAAGCAATGGTGTTTCTCCCTGTTGATAATTACAAATCAATTATCCTATATGTTTTAAAAAATGATAACTCCCACAGTGTTTCTGCGAAGCAAATGTTCTCAGAAAGATGGAAGATCTTTAGGGCCAAGTACTAGAACATGTGCAGTGGTTAGCAACAAAAATGTTTTAACCCTGAAGCAATCCTTCTGTGAAAAATAGATTAAATTAAGGTCAGCTGGAGCAAACTGCTGCTAAACATGGTTAGCGTAAAAGAGAGAGCATCTTCAAGGAGGGAGCTAATGGGACTGCATTTTTATTTCTAATGAACTGAAGATTCAGGCTCGGATGCAACGTTTTATAATCTGCCTATTGTACTATAGGGGTTTTTCTTCAACTCCATGAGCAACATTGCAAGTAGGAAATAAACTGTTTCATAATAAACTAGAGACTATGTGAGTCTGATGTCCACACATCATTATTCATGTTACAAGTAATGGTTGAGTTGGTTATTTGTAAAAAGGAAGAGCACTGAAATTATTTACGTTAGCAGTGTATGTAGGCTCATAGAATTAAATCTTAAGTAATTATAGTAAATCCGTTCTCTAGTATTGTGTATGTAACCATAATAATGGAGAGATGAGAAAAGACGAATGGTCTTTCTGAAAAACAAAGACCATTTATTGTAAAAGAGTTGCATGAGAGATGCCCAAAAGGAGGCGAGTGGGTTTGCTGGCTCAGCAGGCACGTGTGGAGCATCACTGGTCACTGCTCGCCACCACCTGCCAGAGGAGCTGCCTCAGGATATGAACCGGAGAGGTATTTGATACATTCCTCAATATTTCCTAGCTTTTAACAGGTGTGAATGCTCCATTTCACCCATGTTTCAAATGTTGTGTGTACTTTTAAATGTTTGGTATAGCTACTATGACTCAGTGTCTTGCTTGTTCTTTCAGTTTTTCACTGATGCTGTGTTTTTACATTTCTTGAAGGAAGTGTAGACAGGCTAGTGACACATGGTAGTGTTTTACTGCCATTAGTGTGAGGGTGTGCTAGTAATTAATCAAAATGTTGGGTTTGGACTGGAATTTAAATAAACATGGACAATGTGTTTAAAAAAAAACCCCACAAAACCAAACACGAAACAAACAAAAAACTGTACACCAACTTAATTTGTGTATGCAAATACCGTGCTTGCAGGTGCAGACGGGATAATTGTGCGTGGAAATAATCACAACTCATTTGCATGTATAATTTGTATATACACAAATGGCATATGCATATCTACTGGTGCAAAAACTTCTTTGGAATCTAGATAATTACTTTTGCATTGGTTAATACCTGGAAGCATTTTCTCTTTTACAGTGTCTTTTTGCCCTAGAGGATCTTACAATAACATAATGTCTTTATGATTGCATGTCTGATACTCTTCCGTAAGCAGAACAGGGAAAGGTTATGTCTGAAAATCTCCCACATACTGCAAATAGTTCCTCTCGTTTTCAGAAAAAGGAAAATATGCGTGAGGAAAGCACCATTCCCAAACTCTCTGCTGCTTTTGCTTGGGAAGTGAAGGCAAAGGGGAAAGAGAAGGAAGCTCTGAAATGGAAGAGGAGAGAAACCCAAGCAGAGAGGGAAAGAGCCGAGCATCCCGTTCTGTGATGTAAGCTGCTGAGATTGCAGCCTCGTGGCGTTTCCCATCAAATATGACAGGCTTTATAGCGGTTCTAAATTAGACTATGGAGGAAAGTACAGATGGTTACAAAGCGAGTGTAGTGGGCAATTGCTGTAGAGCTTGTTGTCACTTTTAGACCTAGTGAAGCCTAAATACTATATTATTGACTGTTTTGTTGACAGCACCTGCAAAAGCAAACTAAAAAAAAAGTCTTCACTTTTTCTTTGACACTGAAGTATTATCTGTGTTAATTTTCTATGTTTTGCTTTAAAGGATGGATATAAAACTGTACTTTCATACTGCAGCTTTCAACTGCGTGTTTATTCTCTAGTGATTAGAGTTTGGGATTAAAATAAGTCAAAAATGCACCAAAGTGCTGCTTTGGCTCCTGTTATATCTATGCAAAAAGAATGTGAGTCCTTTGATCATTTCTGCTGATTAGTAATTTTTAGCTCTGTTTTGTGTGTGTGTCTGAGACAGTTGAAAGTACAGATCTTCTTTAGTACTTAATAACATTATGTTTTATACTTGTGATAGAATATGATATATTAAGTGGGGCTTATACTAAATACATTTATTTCCATAAGTTCTGCTGCATGGTAACCTTATGCTTTGTAGTTCTTTTCTGATTGGGAATAAAACTCTGATATAATTAAATAGCATTTAGAATAAGCTGTGGTGATCTGATACACAATGTTTGGAATGAAGTGAGCAACGCAGCAACTGTCCCAGTCAGAGCCGAGCCGAGCTGGGAACAGTGGACAGCATGGTACATTGGAAACCAGCTAGGGATGTGCACTGAGAACAGCAGAGGATTCGCCAGCCGTACAACTGAAATAACAAGAGCCTGGGTACAGTTGCTCAGAATCTTGTTTAAAATGAGATCCCCACATGCTTGCTTTTACTTTAGATCAAAATTTTTATACTAAATTTTTGATTGCAGAAAGGGCTTCCTTTGGGTACTGTGGTTCTGAAAGATTATTTATGCAGCTGATGTTCAGAATCAGTAGTTAATACCTTTAACGTGCTTTTTTGACATGCACATCTTTTAGTAAAACGGCCTCTTTCATGTGGCGTGTGTTGTGGAAAGTAGGAAGAATCTGTCAGACAGAGATCTGAATCTTGGTGGGGAAACCTTCCCCCATAGAGTTAGACTTGACTTTTTCAAGGGCCTAAGAATATCTTAGGCCCCATGTGTTGTGTGTGCTGTTGCCTTTTAAAGAGTTTTCCGCTTTCGGTTGTCTTGGGAGAATCTGGTGAGAGTTCCTGGGCACGTCAACACTTTCCTGTCAGTTGGCTTTAAATGTGGGCAAGTTCACGGTTTAGATCGAACTGAGAAAGGGCTCTTTACATAATTTCATTTATTTATTTCTCTCTATATTATTAGGTTTCTGTGCTTAATACAGTTAATTGACTATACAAAATACGAAATCGGGTAAACTTTATGATCCAGCATAAAGTCAGTGTTTCAGAGACGTGCGATGAACGCAGCTGATTTGTGTAGAATTCAGAGTACACAGTGGGTGTACTAACAAATCTGAAAGAGCAGAATTCACTTTAAAAGATCTTTCCCTTAGAGTATGGAAAAATCTAGAAAGTTTGACATTATGAGGAATTTCATTATAATTCACTCTTTCTGTGACAGTTGACTCACAGGCTCCCGTCATGATCTTGCTGTGCTAGCTGAAGTTTCCGCGGTGAAGAGCTCAGGCGTTTGGAGCAGTGTATGGCGTGAAGCGACATGATGCTTGCATATGCCGGTCGCATATGTGCAGTATTTTTGCAGCCTGTATTCTGTGCACTTGAAATTCTATATGGGTGAATTCAATTCATTAATAGGTTACTCGTCATTTATGGTCAAGTATTTGCGGGTCCCCTAGAGTTTACACTCAGGAAGCATAGCAGACATCAAAAATAAGCCAGCTGGACAGTTTTGCTATTCATCTCGTCCTGCGTGTCTCCAGCTGAACAGAAGTGATGAGTTGTCCGCAAAATAAAATGTCAGGTTTTATTTATGTTAGTCTCAGAGGTAAGAAGCCATCTCTGCCAGCGTCTTGGTAGAAGAGAACCCTTATTTTTCAAATGTAAGAATGAGTCCCTGGGGATGGCATATCTGAGGAAGAGGAAGGACTGTGAGCAGCCCTTCGGGATGCAGGAGCGCTCCTAGCACATGTTCCCAGCATTGTCAGTTTGGTGGAGGAGAACCCACGCCTGGGGCTCTGGCACAGCACAGCACAATTAGGTTAGAGAAGAACATACAGACAGCTTAAACTAGTACAAGGCAGAAAGCTGATTATGGGCTCTGCTAATTCATTGGATTCAAATCAAAATGTCTCAGAAGCTAGAAGACCTGCTGGGCTTAGCAGTATGGATTACACTGAAGATTATTTCTAGCAGTAATATATATAGTCTGGATCTGTTATATGAATGCCCACTTTGTCATTTCTAGAGAAATGACAAGTAACTCTGGGAAGAGTTATGTTATCTCTCTGCTCGGTCTGACAGGAACAAGAAATAAAAGTGTGTGTGTTTTGGTTGGTTGGTTGTTTCCTTCCAACTGAACATGTGACATACAAAAATCAAATCCAGAGTAGTGTAAGGAAATGCAATAACAGAAGCGCACCACTCGTATAACATACGCGCTTGGTGAGTGAGCTTAAAAGTATAGTAGAAGATAAGTTATCGAAAAGACATCAGCAACGTTGCTCTTAACTAAGAGTGTGTAATCAGTAGGGTTTGCTATTTCAGCTTGCCAAAGGGCCATGTAGTTTTCAAATAGCAATAGTTTCTATCATGGAGAACAAAAGGATTCCTGAGAACTGTTACTGTAGTTTCTCATGAACTTTCTCAAGGCCAGTCCATTGTACCCATTACTACACGTTTCTTTCCTCTTCACTGACAGCCATTTCTTTGCACTCGGAGAGACCCTTGAAAATACATGTTAGATGACCTCTTCTGGCTCTCAGGCATATTAAATTTCATGCTTTTATCAAAGAAATTAATTACCCTTATAGTTGAGATCTAAAGAATAACTAGCAGCTTTTTGGAATTGGGCAGCAGTCTTATGTTACATCTTAGACTGCACTTTTAACTTGCTTTATATGCTTTGACGTTTTATTTTATTTAATATTGTAGGGTGCCCCAAGGTGCTTTAACCTGAAGGCTGCTATAAAAATAAAGTGATAGATGAAATGCTTCCCCAGGAGCATTTTGGGAAAACTAGGCTATCAGGTCATCAGTACGTAGGGCCAATAGTTAAAATACACAGTAAAAGCAGTTTCAGTAACCTACTAAAAATGCATCATTTATTCTGGCTTACCCATCACACTGTACAGAGTTCCTGAAACCATCACAGCTCCTCTTTCTAAAAATGCGTGTTCTGCCTCCCAAAGTGAGGGGCCTGATACAAAGTGAGAAGTGTTTGAGGGGAAGTTAAAAGCAGAAGGGAGCTGCCATTCTTTCACAGCTGAGAATTGTCCTGTTTATTGATTTTTTATTTTTCATACATAAACTGGGGCAAAAGATGAGTTGCACTAACAGCAGTGGAAGGATTGTGTAAGAGGAATCTGTGTCAAAGCCTTTTAAATGATGCCTGTAAATCCCGTGTAGTTTTTTCAAGCTGTTTTGCTCTTGGTTTGTCCCACCAAGGGTGCAGCATGCAAGCTGCATCCAGTGCAGTTCTTCAGGTGACTTGTGAAGGGCCAATCTTTCCTCCGTGCCACTGAAACCTTTTGCGTCACAGTCATGTGAGATCAGCAGCGCAGTGACATCCAGCAGTGTCCCTGGGCTGTAGAGAACCTGTGTGTGGCCGAAGCCTGCAGATGTCCTTTTATTACGATCATGATCAGCAGAGCACTTGTGGTTACCTAAGAGCAGTTGTATCTGCTTCTCAGCTCTGTTAAGATAACTGCCCGTGAGCACCTATCCTCCTGTGGCACAGGGCTCAACGGGTTTGCTTGACATGTGCCACCCTCGCTCCCCTTAAGATTTCACTGAGGAAGGGGACTAGAGTTTAGCTTTCCTGCTGCACTCACGAGGAAATACTTCTAGGTAAGGTGAAGGGCAGCTAATGTATGGAGATAGGTGTTTTTTTTAATAATTTCTGCAAGTCTGAATAAAATAGATTACTCTGAGCCTTACAGTGTTCTGTAAGAAAGTAAATAGCCCAGTCACCCAAACCCAAATCCTAAATAGAGATTGTTCTATTGTATTTTTACGATTAAGATTATGATCTCCTTTTTATCTTAAGGAAAAATAAGCATTTGTGCAAGACCTAGTTATTAAGAATCCTAAGTGCTACCATTGTTGTATAGCTTTGTATACCCTCAAAATAAAAATGGGAGACAGGGCATTTGTAAATGCTTTAATAACTGCTTGTCATTTGCTAAAGAATGGGCACCAAGAATATCAGCTATTCATATACAGAGACACTGAAAAGCTTAAGAATGTATACTTGTTATTAATGTCAATCTACAGATCCAAATTTACTGACTGGTAATGAAACCAGCCTTCTGATATGCAAGAAACAAAACGTTTACTGTGGGGATACAGTATTTCAGCTTTGGGCAAATCCTCTGAGGTAGGATTATACACGCTTCGTCCTCTTAACGTAAGTTTTTCCTCCATTCCATGTTTGTGTCACGTAGTTGTGTAGGTGGGGATAAAGCATATTTTTAAAACTGAATGGTTATTTTATTCAAAGAAACTCATTGAGTCACAATACTACCTGACTTCTGTTTTATTAATTCTCAAATCCGTTTTGTAGCATCATCCCCAAAATTCCCGTATTTATGTACTTTCATTTTTTGCTTATATATATACACACGATTATGTATACCTATATATGTATAAATAACTTTTAGTATTATGTTATCATCCAATAAAAACCTCCTGAAGGCTTAAAAATTCAAAATAGCACTTCATTACTCATGGCAAAGCATTTGTCTCTTGCAAATCTGAGTGCTGAAAGTTTCGTTACCAGTGTGTGAGTTTGCTCCCTTAGCTTTTCTTTAAAAAAAAAAAACAAACCAACAATGTGGAACACTTCGGAACAAGCTTTATTTTGTTTTACAGTGTTCTTAGTGTATTGTGAAATATCACATCATATTAACCTTTTTTCCTGGCTCACTTACTTTAAGGTAATAGGACAAAATGCAGCATAACCTGAACTTTAGGTGCATGATATAGTTTAAAATCTTTTTTTTCCCTCTAAATGGTAGCAATCAGCAATGCACAGTATCTTAAAGTGATGCAGTAGTTCGTTTTGAATTCTCAAGGGGCAGTTCGCAGTGATTGGCTTTCTGCATTACTATCCAAACATCTCAAACTGTGATTCAGATTTGGCTTTCAGGGTCTTGCCTTTACAAAATAGCCTATCCCACAGACAGTCAATCAATTCTGTGTACTGTAATTGTGTTAAGACAGCATTGCAAAAATCTGTTTGCAGCTATCTGTCCATCGATCCAGAAACAAAGCAAAGAGTGAAAAACAAGAACAACTGTCAAAGCCTAAGTGCTTCCTTGCTGATTCTTATAATACATAGGGTAAGATCCAGAGATACTGGTAACCATTATAAAGATGGTACCTGCAAATTCCTATTGGGCAGTAATACATTAAATGGCACTGTTAATTTCTACTCTCACAATATGAGTGTACTGTGAGATTTCATATCTCTGTATACGGGATTACTTGATTAGATTTTTAGAGATCTTATTCTGGAATCTGTAGCCCTGGTTGTACTTTAAGCTACAATATTTATTGAATTTCACCTATGTTGGACAAAATGCAGATTGTGTGAGTTGGGGTAGGATGGACCTCAGACCCTTGGGAAAGTAGTGAGAGATGGAGAATTAGCAGATCAAGTTGCTTATGATTAAGCACACACATGTAAATTCTTCTTAATTTGCACAGTGAAAGTAATGATTACAGGTGATTCTTTTGGGAGAGTCTGTCATTGCCAGGTGCTGGGAAAGATGGGAATTATGCTGAAAAGGAGATGGAGACTTGCATATTGGCCTCGCAACCCCAATTTTTCCAGGTTTCCTTTCAGTTGCTTTCTTACATTTGACTAGGATGGTCAAAAGACTCCTATAGCACCTGCGTGACAAAGGACTCCTGGCTTGCGTATGCAGCAACGAGTGAATAATTTGCAGGAAAATGCAAAGGAATACTTCTTCGATGCAATTTTCTCTGTTCCAGCCAAAGATTGTGCAATTTCTGTATATTTATTCCTTGTTTTAATATATATTATGTAGTGCTTTTCCTGACCTTCATCCTTTGCTCTGAACCACGCTGCTTAATTTTGTGCAGATGGACAAAAACATTTCCCTGGCAAACATAAAATGCGTCTTTGAAATTTTCTGGATGTGGCTGCTCAGATACTGGTGTGAGAAGAGTAGGCTGACAGACCTTTCGTATTTCAACGGCTTTTGATAGATCTAGAAAAGGTGGTTGGGATATCTCAGCTTTGTTACTGGAAGTTGATGGGTTATACACAGGTCTGAACAGAGGTGTGCCATCATTAATCAAGTTGGTCAAGAATATTTCCCTATTTGAATGTCTGTTTCCCCACCCCTTGTTTGGAAAGAAACACACCCAACCTACTTCTTTCCAGTTTTCTTCCTCAGCTTTTCCTATCTGGAGATTGTGAAACCTGTTCCATGCAGCGATGCATCCTGCATGCATCCTTACGTTAATGCAGCTACAGCAACGTGTGTCCGGTGGAGATCTCAAATCTTAGTGAAATCCCTACATCCACTCACCCTCGGGGAATACAGCTTTTTGTTTTAATACAGGAAAACCAGAAGCTCAGTATTACACCTCCTTGAAGAAAGCATTTGCATTCTTAAGTGAGTGCTATATTAGAGGCATTACAAATATAATCAATGCCTTCTCTTCAGAATAGTTGCAGATTGTATTTCACTTTCAAATCGAATTTGGGAATTAAGGGTGCTGCAGTTGCAAGTGGAAGATAGCTGAATTTTCTCTTTCTGCATTTAGAAACAGAGTATTTCCACGAGAGCCATTTATACAAATGGGCCAAGACATACCACAGTCTTATATAGCGCTGGCGATGCTCGGGCCTTGTCAAGTTTGTGCCTCCTGATCTTCACTACAAAGACATTATGAAAACATGTCACTTCATCACTTTGAGCAATTAATTTGTCATCTGGGATTTTTTAATCTCGGAGAGCATAGCCATTTCTGAATTGTTTGTTTTATAACTCCACCCTGAGAGAGAGACGTTACCTGCTTTGATGTGCCTGTTGCTCTCAGCAGAGGGGAAGAAATAACACTTGCGTGAGTAAGGCATTCCGAGCGCCCACCGGCCCTGAGCGTGCTGCTGGGGCGCCGGGCAGCCACGCCAACATGGCCGCCGCTTCCCGCCACAACCCCCCCCAGCTCACTGCCTGCCTCACCTGCTGAGGTAAACACAAACCGTGCGTCTTCCGTTGTCTACAATGTCTATTTCTCCTGAGGTGACGCTAGATTTCTGACAAGGGAAGTAATTTATTACTAAATAACACTGTTGAGTCATCTGTTTTCGGCAGAGTGCGCTGATCTTTGCTTTCCTTTTGCCACTTGGAAAGCAAGAGGTTGGAGAGACATCACTACTGAAGGCTTAATTTCTGTAAGTACAGGAATTATTTCTCAGTTAAATAACTTAAGAATCATTGTGTGCTTCATTTTCTGGCCATCTGAAAAATTAATGGTGTTT
Source organism: Ibidorhyncha struthersii (assembly GCA_013398815.1). Classification (NCBI taxonomy): domain Eukaryota; kingdom Metazoa; phylum Chordata; class Aves; order Charadriiformes; family Charadriidae; genus Ibidorhyncha; species Ibidorhyncha struthersii. The sequence continues at coordinate 605,534 of VZSZ01001507.1, forward strand.
TTCTCCTCAGAGTGTGAGCACTTACTGTCTGAAGGTGTCTAGTGTAGGCTGCCTAATTGCTGGTTGCTCAGTACAGTCCCCTCTCCCAAATCTTGGCAGCCTTTTCTGAAAGAAAAAAACCCAACCTTGATGCCTCCATTTTGTTTGCACCTGCTCCATCCGGGTAGGTTGTGGATCCCGATTTAACCGGTACCTTGAGCGCATGTATTTTTAAAGACCTTTTTCTTTTTAGTTCTTCTGAAGCTGCTAGGAGCTTCTGTACGTTTAATGTGACAAAAACCTTAAAAGTAATTTCTGTTTTTAACTCTATGTATTTGTGTATACATACATGGAGGTATAAATAGAACACTCTTGATAACTTATTTATGAAGGTTGGAATATTTAGATCATCGATATCATACTGCAATAGTTAAGGGTTTCATCAAGATAAAAAATTCAAAGGGAAAACCAACTTTGGTCACGGATTTGCTAATGCAGTAAGAAAAGCTTTAAACTGGAACTGCTGGAGGTCAAAAGCATAAGCCAGAGAGGTAAGACCCACAGTGACATGGAAAAAAGCTAAATATGGCAAAATATGGGCACTTACAGTAAGGTCACTGGAAGGATGGATAGAAATGAGACTATATTAAATGTCCATATTTTAATAGAAAACCCATATAGAGTAACCTGGAGGAACTAGAAGGTTTAAATTGTATTTTACTTGGTTTATTGGTAAATCTTTTGGAACAACTTAAGGGCACATCTCAACCCCGGAGTTGTAGTGGTTGCTCTGAAGGATGCCAGTGGGTAAAGGAAATTTGCCTTGAAAGTGATATGCTGCCTTGGTTCCCCAGTGTAGTTCAGAAACTTGTTGAAGGGCTGAGAATTTCCCAAAGCACAGGACTTCTCAGTAGAGATCATCAGTGTTTCCTTTCTTGGGAAAGGTTGTGACAGTGCAGAGAGCAAAGTTCTTGCTCTGCATCTTTTACTTCTGAAGTCGTGTTGCCTGACAGCCTGTCGCTGCCTTCTTGTGCTTGCTGCCTGTATAGGTACATTGCTGCCTTAGAGATAAGCAACCTGCAGGAGTTACTGCCTAAGAAAACCTAGGAATAAGTTGAAGACAATGTTTTTCCAACTTAAAATTTGACAGTAACATATATTTAAATACATATATGAACACACACACTATTTTACATATATATATATATATATATATATATAAAATCAGGCTCCACTGTTCAGCTCGAGTAATGAAGCTTGGGGATGCATCTTCCAACACCCAGTTCTGGGCATTGTTTGTTTTTAGAGAGCTGGAAGCGTTTGTTTTTCGTGTTGGGTAATCAGCTGGGCTTTTTTTTTTTTTCCCCCCCTTCGT